>JAJHSJ010000019.1:24415222-24869355 GCA_021015155.1 Magnolia officinalis
TCTTTGGCGGTAGCATAAAATAGCACGTTCTACCCCAAAATCATATATTTTATATCAGATAACTCATTCCAGATTACGAGATACGCCCGATTTAAGGTCCGATGGTCTGGATCACTTCTGTCTTCGAGCAGGACTTCTCAGATTAGTCTTTGACGTTAGGCTAAAGTAGCTCGTTCTACCCCAAAATCATATATTTTAGGCCAGATAACTCATTCTGGATTGCAAGATTCTCCCGATTTGTGGTCCGATGGTGTGGATCACTTCTGTCGTCGACCTGTCCTTTTTAGATTCGTCTTTGGCGGTAGGCAAAAGTATCTCGTTCTACCACAAAATCATATATTTTACGTCAGATAACCCATTATGGATTGCGAGAAACGCCTGATTTAAGCTTCGATGGTCTGGATAACTTCTATCGTAGACCGAGCCTTTTCTGATCCATCTTTGGAGGTAGCCTACAGTAGCTCGTCCTACCCCTAAATCATATATTTTACATCAGATAACTCATTCTGGATTGCTAGATATGCCCGATTTAAGGTCCGATTGTCTGGATCACTTTTGTCGTCGACCGGGCCTTTTCATATCCATCTTTGGTGGTAAGCAAAAGTAGCTCGTTCTACCTCAAAATCATATATTTTATGTCAGATAACTCATTCTAAATTGCGAGATGCGCCCGATTTTTGGTTCGATGGTCTGGATCACTTCTGTCGTCGATAGGGCCTTTTCATATCCATTTTTAGCAGTAGGGTAAAGTAGCTCATTCTACCCCAAAATCATATATTTTAAGTCATATAACTCATTCCGGATTGCTTGATACGCCCGATTTAAGGTCCGATGGTCTGGATCATTTCTGTCGCGACCGGGTCTTCTCACTTCCAACTTTGGCGTTAGGTTATAGTAGCTCATTCTACCCCAAAATCATATATTTTACGTCAGATAACTCATTCCGGACTGTGAGATACGCCCGAATTAAGGTCCGACGGTCTGGATCACTTTTGTTATCGACCGGTCCTTTTCATATCCATCTCTGGGGGAAGGCTAAAGTGGCTCATTCAACGCAAAATCATATATTTTATGTCAGATAATTGATTACGGATTGCGAGATACAACCAATTTAAGGTCCGATGGTCTGGATCACTTCTGTCGTCGATCGGGCCTTTTTAGATCCATCTTTGGCGGTAGGCTAAAGTAGCTCGTTCTACCCCAAAATCATATATTTTATGCCAGATAACTCATTCTAGATTGCGAATATGCCCTATTTAAGGTCCGATGGTCTGGATCACTTCTGTCGTCGACCAGGACTTTTCAGATCTGTATTTGGCGGTAGCTTAAAGTAGCCTATCCTACCCCAAAATCATTTATTTTACGTCAGATAACTCATTCCAGATTGTGAGATTCGCCCGATTTAAGGTCCGATGGTGTGGATCGCTTATGTCGTTGACCTGTCCATTTTAGATCCGTCTTTGGCGGTAGTGTAAAGTATTTCGTTCTACCCCAAAATCATATATTTTATGTCAAATAACTTATTCTGGATTGCGAGATGCGCCCAATTTAAGGTTCGATGGTCTGGATCACTTCTGTCGTTGATAGGGCCTTTTCAGATCCATCTTTGGCGGTAGGCTAAAGTCGCTCCTTCTACCCCAAAATCATATATTTTACTTCAGATAACTCATTCTGGATTGTGGGAAAAGCCTCATTTAAGGTCCGATGGTCTGGATCACTTCTATTGTCGACCGGCTCTTTTCAGATCCATCTTTGGCGGTAGGCTAAAGTAGCTCGTTCTACCTAAAATCATATCTTCTATTGTCGTTGATAGGGCCTTTTCAGATCCATCTTTGGCGGTAGGCTAACGTAGCTCGTTCTACCCCAAAATCATATATTTTATGTCAGATAACTCATTCTGGATTGCGAGGGACAGCCGATTTAAGTTCCGATGGTCTGTATCACTTTTGTCGTCGACCGGGACTTTTCATATCCATCTCTGGCTTAAGGTTAAAGTAGCTCATTCTACCCCAAAATCATATATTTTACGTCAGATAACTGATTCCGTATTGTGAGATACAACCGATTAAAGGTCCGATGGTCTGGATCACATCTGTCGTTGACCGGGCCTTTTCAGATCCATCTTTGGCGATAGGCTAAAGTAGCTTGTTTAACCCCAAAATCATTTATTTTATGTCAGATAACTCATTCTGGATTACAAGATACGCCTGATTTAAGGTTCGATGGTCTGGATCACTTCCATCGTCGACCAAGATTTTTTAGATCCGTCTTTGGCATTAGGCTAAAGCAGCTCGTTCTACCCCAAAATCATATATTTTAGGTCAGATAACTCATTCCAGATTGCGAGATTCTCTCGATTTATGGTCTGATGGTGTGGATCACTTCTGTCGTCGACCTGTCCTTTTTAGATCCATCTTTGGTGGTAAGCTAAAGTATCTCGTTCTACCCCAAAATTATATATTTTACATCAGATAACTCATTCTGGATTGCGAGATACACCTGATTTAAGGTCCAATGGTCTGGATAACTTCTGTCGTCGACCGAGCCTTTTCAGATCCATCTTTGGAGGTAGCCTACAACAGCTCGTCCTACCACAAAATCATATATTTTACGTCAGCTAACTCATTCTGGATTGCTAGATATGCCCGATTTAAGGTCTGATTGTCAGGATGACTTCAGTCATCGACCGTGCCTTTTCATATCCATCTTTGGCGGTAAGCTAAAGTAGCTCGTTCTACCCCCAAAATCATATATTTTACGTTAGATAACTCATTCTGGATTACGAGATGCGACCGATTTATGATTCGATGGTTTGGATCACTTCTGTCGTCGATAGGGCCTTTTCAGATCCATCTTTGGTGGTAGGCTAAAGTCTCTCGTTTTACCCCAAAATCATATATTTTACGTCAGATAACTCATTCCGAATTTCGAGATACGCCCTATTTAATGTCCGATGGTCTAGATCACTTCTGTTATCGACCGGTCCTTTTCATAACCATCTCTGGCGGAAGGCTAAAGTAGCTCATTCAACCCAAAATCATATATTTTATGTCAGATAACTGATTCCGAATTGCGAGATACAACTAATTTAAGGTCCAATGGTCTCGATTACTTCTGTAGTTGACTGGGCCTTTTCAGATCCATCTTTGGCAGTAGGTTAAAGTATCTCGCTCTACCCCAAAATCATATATTTTACGTCGGATAACTCATTCTAAATTGCGAGATACGTCCAATTTAAGGTTCGATGGTCTGGATCAATTCTGTCATCGACCAGGACTTTTCAAATCTGTATTTGGTGGTAGGCTAAAGTAACCTGTTCAAATAACTCATTCCAGATTGTGAGATTCGCCCGATTTAAGTTCCGATGGTGTGGATCACTTCTGTCGTCGACCTATCCTTTTTAGATCCGTCTTTCGCAGTAATCTAAAGTATCCGTTCTACCCCAAAATCATATATTTTACGTCAGATAACTCATTCTGGATTGTGAGATACGCCTGATTAAAGGTTCAATACTTTGGATAACTTCAGATGTCGACCGAGCCTTTTCTGATCCATCTTTGGCGGTAAGCTGAAGTAGCTCGTTCTACACCAAAATCATAAATTTTAAGTCAGATAACTCATTATAAATTGCTAGATACGCCCGATTTAAGGTCCGATTGTCTGGATCACTTCTGTCGTCGACTAAGATTTTCAGATGCGTCTTTGACGGTAGGCTAAAGTATCTCGTCCTACCCGAAAATTATATATTTTATGTCAGATAACTCATTCAAGATTGCTAGATACGCCCGCTTTAATGTCCGATTGTCTAGATCACTTCTGTTGTCGTCCGAGCCTTTTCATATCCATCTTTGGCGGTAAGCTAAAGTAGCTCGTTGTACCCTAAAATCATATATTTTACGTCAGATAACTCATTCCATATTGCGAGATGGGCCCGATTTAAGGTTTGAAGGTCTGGATCACTTCTGTCGTCAATAGGGCCTTTTCAGATCCAGCTTTGGCGGTAGGCTAAAGTCGCTCGTTCTACCCCTAAATCATATATTTTACTTCAGATAACTCATTCTGGATTGCGAGAAACGCCCCATTTAAGGTCCGATGTTCTGGATCACTTATGTCGTCGACCGACCCTTTTCAAATCCATCTTTGGCAGTATGCTTAAGTAGCTCGTTCTACCCCAAAATCATATATTTTACATCAGATAACTTATTCTGGATTTCGAGAGACACGCGATTTAAGGTCCGATGGTCTGTATCACTTCTGTTGTCGACCGGGCCTTTTCATATCCATCTCTAGTTGAAGGTTAAAGTATCTCGTTCTACCCCAAAATCATATATTTTACGTCAGATAACTGATTCCGGATTGCGAGATACAACCAATTTAAGGTCCGATTGTCTGGATCACTTTTGTCGTCGACCGAGCCTTTTCAGATCCATCTTTGGAGGTAGGGTAAAGTAGCTCGTTTTACCCAAAATCATGTATTTTTCGTCAGATAACTAATTTCGGATTGCGAGATATGCCCGATTTAAAGTCTGATGGTCTGGATCACTTTTGTCGTCGCCCTAGCCTTTTCGATCCAACTTTGGAGGAAGGCTAAAGTACCTCGTTGTACCCCAAAATCAAATATATTATGCCAGATAACTCAATCCAGATTTTGAGATACTCCCGATTTAAGGTCCGATGGTCTGGATCACTTCCGTCGTCGACCGGGACTTTTCAGATCAGTCTTTGGCGGTCGACTAAAGTAGCTTGTTCTACCCCAAAACCATATATTTTACGTTAGATAACTCATTCTAGATTGTGAGATAGAGTTGATGGTCTAGATCACTTCTGTCGTCAACAAGGCCTTTTCTGATCCATTTTTGGAGGAAGGATAAGGTAGCTCGTTCTACCCCAAAATCATATATTTTACGTCAGATAACTCATTACAGATTACGAGATACACCCGATTTAAGGTTCGATGGTTTGGATCACTTCTGTCGTCGACCGGGACTTTCTTGATCAGTCTTTGGCGATCGACTAAAGTATCTTGTTCTACCCCAAAATCATATATTTCACGTCAGATAACTCGTTCTGGGTTGCGAGATAGAGTTGATGGTCTGGATCACTTCTGTCGTCGACAAGGCCTTTTTGATCCATTTTTAAGGGAAGTCTAAGGTAGCTCGCTCTACCCCAAAATCATATATTTTACGTCAGATAACTCATTCCAGATTGCGAGAGACACCCGATTTAAGGTTCGATGGTCTGTATCACTTCTGTTGTCGACCGGGTCTTTTCATTCCATATTTGGCAGTAGGCTAAAGTAGCTCATTCTACTCCAAAATCATATATTTCACGTTAGATAACTCATTCTGAATTGCGAGATAAGCCCAATTGAGGTCCGATGGTCTGGATCACTTCTGTTGTCGACCAGGCCTTTTCAATCCAACTCTGGCAGAAGATATAAAGTAGCTTGTTTACCCCAAAAATCATATATTTTGAGTCAGATAACTCATTCCGGATTGCGAGATACGCCCGATTTAAGGTACGATGGTCTGGATCACTTCTTTCGTCGACTGGGCCTTCTCAGATCCATCTTTGGTGGTAGGCTAAAGCAGCTCGGTCTACCCCAAAATAATATATTTTACGTTAGAAACTCATTCCGAATTGAAGAGACACGATTTAAGGTTGATATGTCTAGATCACTTCTATCGTCGACAGGCCTTTTCATATCCATCTCTGGCTGAAGGTTAAAGTAGCTCGCGTTCTACCACAAAATCATAATTTTACGTCAAATAACTGATTCCGGATTGGGAGATACAACCGATTAAGGTTCGATGGTCTGGATAACTTCTGTCGTTGACAAGGACTTTTCAGATCTGCCTTTGGCAGTAGGCTAAAATATCTCGTTCAACCCCAAAATCATATATTTTACATCTGATAATTCATTCTGGATTGTTAGATGCACCTGATTTAAGGTAGCCTTTTATAATACATCTTTAGAGGTAGCCTACAGTATCTCGTCCACCCCAAAATAATATATTTTAAATCAGATAAAACATTCTAGATTGCTAGATACGCCCGATTTAAGGTCCGATTTTCTGGATCACTTCTGTTGTCGTCCGGGCCTTTTATATTCATCTTTGGTGGTAAGCTAAAGTAGATCGTTCTTCCCAAAATCATATTTTACGTCAGTTAACTCATTTCAGATTACGAGATGCGCCCGATTAAGGTTCAATGGTTTAGATCAATTCTGTCGTCGATGGACCTTTTCGATCCATCTTTGGCGGTAGGTAAAGTCGCTCATTCTACCGTAAAATAATATATTTTACTTCAGATAACACATTCTGGATGCGAGAAAGGCCCCATTTCCGGTCCGATGGTATGGATCACTTCTCTCGTCGATCGGGCCTTTTCAGATCCATCTTTGGCGGTAGGATAAAGTACCTCGTTCTACCCAAAATCATATATTTTACATCAGATAACTAATTCCGGATCCGTGATACGCCCGATTTAAGGTCCGATGGTCTAGATCACTTTATTCGTTGACTGGCCTTTTCCGATTCATCTTTGGCGGTAGGATAAAATACCTCGTTCTACCCCTAAAATCATATTTCACGTCAAGTAACTCATTCAGGATTGTGGGATACACCCGATTTAAGGTCCAATGGTCTGGATCACTTCTGTCGACGACCGTGACATTTTAGATCAGTCTTTTACGGTCGACCAAAGTAGCTCGTTCTACCCCAAAATCATATATTTACGTCAGATAACTCATTCCGGATTGCGAGATAGAGTTGATGGTCTGGATCACTTCTACGTCGACAACGCCTTATATCATCCATTTTTGGCGGAAGGCTAAGGTAGCTCGTTCTATCGCAAGATATATATTTACATAAGATAACTCATTACGGATGCGTAATACGCCCGATTTAAGGTTTGATGGTCTGGATAACTTCTGTCGTCAACTAAGACTTTTTATATCTGTCTTTGGCGGTCGGATAAAGTAGCTCGTTCTCCCCAAAATCATATATTTTATGTGAGATAACTCATTCCGGATTACAAGAGCGCCCGATTTAAGGTCTGATGGTCTGTATCACTTCTGTCGTCGACCGGGCCTTTTCATATCCATCTCTGGTTGAAGGTTAAAGTAACTCGTTCTACCCCAGAATCATATATTTTACATCAGATAACTGATTAAGGATTGCGAGATACAACCGATTTATGGTCAAATGGTCTGGATCACTTCTGTCGTCGACCGGGCCTTTTCAGATCCATCTTTGGCGGTAGGCTAAAGTAGCTCGTTTTACCCAAAATAATATATTTTACGTCAGATAACTAATTCTGGATTGCGAGATACACCCGATATAAAGTTCGATGGTCTAGATAACTTTTGTCGTCGCCTAGCCTTTTCCGATCCATCTTTGGCGGTGGGCTAAAGTACCTCGTTCTACCCCAAAATCATATATTTTACGTCAGATAACTCATTCTAGAATGTGAGATAGAGTTGATGGTCTGGATCACTTCTGTCGTCGACAAGGCCTTTTCTGATCCATTTTAGAGGAGGGATAAGGTAGCGTTCTACCCCAAAATCATATATTTTACGTCAGATAACTCATTACGGATTGCGAGATACACCCGATTTAAGGTTCGATGGTTTGGATCACTTCTGTCGTCGACCGGGACTTTTCTGATCAGTCTTTGGCGGTCGACTAAAGTAGCTCGTTCTACCCCAAAATCATATATTTCACATCAGATAACTCATTCCGGATTGCGAGATAGAGTGATGGTCTGGATCACTTCTGTCGTCGACAAGGCCTTTTTGATCCATTTTTAAGGGAAGTCTAAGGTAGCTGCGCTCTACCACAAAATCATATATTTACGTCAGATAACTCATTCCAGATTGCGAGAGAGACACCCGATTTAAGGTTCGATGGTCTGTATCACTTCTGTTGTCGACAGGGTCTTTTCATTCCATATTTGGCAGTAGGTAAAGTAGCTCATTCTACTCCAAAATCATATATTTCACGTTAGATAACTCATTCTGAATTGCGAGATAAGCCCAATTTGAGGTCCGATGGTCTGGATCACTTCTGTTGTCGACCAGGCCTTTTCAATCAACTCTGGCAGAAGGATTAAAGTAGCTTGTTCTACCCCAAATCATATATTTGAGTCAGATAACTCATTCCGGATTGCGAGATACGCCCGATTTAAGGTACGATGGTCTGGATCACTTCTTTCGTCGACTGGGCCTTCTCAGATCCATCTTTGGTGGTAGGCTAAAGCAGCTCGTTCTACCCACAAAATAATATATTTTACGTTAGATAACTCATTCCGAATTGGAAGAGAAACGATTTAAGGTCTGATGGTCTATATCACTTCTATCGTCGACAGGGCTTTTTTATATCCATCTCGGCTGAAGGTTAAAGTAGCTCGTTCTACCACAAAATCATATATTTTACGTCAAATAACTGATTCCGGATTGCGAGATACAACCGATTTAAGGTTCGATGGTCTGGATATAACTTCTGTCGTTGACCAGGACTTTTCAGATTGCCTTTGGGCAGTAGGCTAAAATATCTCGTTCAACCCCAAAATCATATATTTTACATCTGATAATTCATCTGGATTGTTAGATGCACCTGATTTAAGGTAGCCTTTATAATACATCTTTAGAGGTAGCCTACAGTATCTCGTCCTACCCCAAAATCATATATTTAAATCAGATAACACATTCTAGATTGCTAGATACGCCCGATTTAGGTCCGATTTTCTGGATCACTTCTGTGTCGTCCGGGCCTTTTCATATCATCTTTGGTGGTAAGCTAAAGTAGATCGTTCTTCCCCAAAATCATATATTTTACGTCAGTTAACTCATTTCAGATTACGAGATGCGCCCGATTTAAGGTTCAATGGTTTAGATCAATTCTGTCGTCGATAGGACCTTTTCAGATCCATCTTGGCGGTAGGCTAAAGTCGCTCATTCTACCGTAAAATAATATATTTTACTTCAGATAACACATTCTGGATTGCGAGAAATGCCCCATTCCGGTCCGATGGTATGGATCACTTCTCTCGTCGATCGGGCCTTTTCAGATCCATCTTTGGCGGTAGGCTAAAGTACCTCGTTCTACCCAAAATCATATATTTTACATCAGATAACTAATTCCGGATTCCGTGATACGCCCGATTTAAGGTCCGATGGTCTAGATCACTTTATTCGTTGACCTGGCCTTTTCCGATTCATCTTTGGCGGTAGGATAAAATACCTCGTTCTACCCCTAAAATCATATTTTCACGTCAAGTAACTCATTCCGGATTGTGGGATACACCGATTTAAGGTCAATGGTCTGGATCACTTCTGTCGACGACCGTGACATTTTAGATCAGTCTTTACGGTCGACCAAAGTAGCTCGTTCTACCCCAAAATCATATATTTTACGTCAGATAACTCATTCCGGATTGCGAGATAGAGTTGATGGTCTGGATCACTTACGTCGACAACGCCTTATATCATCCATTTTTGCGGAAGGCTAAGGTAGCTCGTTCTATCGCAAGATCATATATTTTACATAAGATAACTCATTACGGATTGCGTAATACGCCCGATTTAAGGTTGATGGTCTGGATAACTTCTGTCGTCAACTAAGACTTTTTATATCTGTCTTTGGCGGTCGGATTAAAGTAGCTCGTTCTCCCCAAAATCATATATTTTATGTGAGATAACTCATTCCGGATTACAAGAGCGCCCGATTTAAGGTCTGATGGTCTGTATCACTTCTGTCGTCGACCGGGCCTTTTCATATCCATCTCTGGTTGAAGGTTAAAGTAACTCGTTCTACCCCAGAATCATATATTTTACATCAGATAACTGATTAAGGATTGCGAGATACAACCGATTTATGGTCAAATGGTCTGGATCACTTCTGTCGTCGACCGGGCCTTTTCAGATCCATCTTTGGCGGTAGGCTAAAGTAGCTCGTTTACCCAAAATAATATATTTACGTCAGATAACTAATTCTGGATTGCGAGATACACCCGATATAAAGTTCGATGGTCTAGATAACTTTTGTCGTCGCCCTAGCCTTTTCCGATCCATCTTTGGCGGTGGGCTAAAGTACCTCGTTCTACCCCAAAATCATATATTTTACGTCAGATAACTCATTCTAGATTGTGAGATAGAGTTGATGGTCTGGATCACTTCTGTCGTCGACAAGGCCTTTTCTGATCCATTTTAGAGGAGGGATAAGGTAGCTCGTTCTACCCCAAAATCATATATTTTACGTCAGATAACTCATTACGGATTGCGAGATACACCCGATTTAAGGTTCGATGGTTTGGATCACTTCTGTCGTCGACCGGGACTTTTCTGATCAGTCTTTGGCGGTCGACTAAAGTAGCTCGTTCTACCCCAAAATCATATATTTCACATCAGATAACTCATTCCGGATTGCGAGATAGAGTTGATGGTCTGGATCACTTCTGTCGTCGACAAGGCCTTTTTGATCCATTTTTAAGGGAAGTCTAAGGTAGCTCGCTCTACCCCAAAATCATATATTTTACGTCAGATAACTCATTCCAGATTGCGAGAGACACCCGATTTAAGGTTCGATGGTCTGTATCACTTCTGTTGTCGACCGGGTCTTTTCATTCCATATTTGGCAGTAGGCTAAAGTAGCTCATTCTACTCCAAAATCATATATTTCACGTTAGATAACTCATTCTGAATTGCGAGATAAGCCCAATTTGAGGTCCGATGGTCTGGATCACTTCTGTTGTCGACCAGGCCTTTTCAATCCAACTCTGGCAGAAGGATAAAGTAGCTTGTTCTACCCCAAAATCATATATTTTGAGTCAGATAACTCATTCCGGATTGCGAGATACGCCCGATTTAAGGTACGATGGTCTGGATCACTTCTTTCGTCGACTGGGCCTTCTCAGATCCATCTTTGGTGGTAGGCTAAAGCAGC
The DNA here is from genome assembly GCA_021015155.1 of Magnolia officinalis. Taxonomy (NCBI): domain Eukaryota; kingdom Viridiplantae; phylum Streptophyta; class Magnoliopsida; order Magnoliales; family Magnoliaceae; genus Magnolia; species Magnolia officinalis. The sequence goes on from JAJHSJ010000019.1 coordinate 24,426,166, forward strand.
TCGTTCTACCCCAAAATAATATATTTTACGTTAGATAACTCATTCCGAATTGGAAGAGACACGATTTAAGGTCTGATGGTCTATATCACTTCTATCGTCGACAGGGCCTTTTCATATCCATCTCTGGCTGAAGGTTAAAGTAGCTCGTTCTACCACAAAATCATATATTTTACGTCAAATAACTGATTCCGGATTGCGAGATACAACCGATTTAAGGTTCGATGGTCTGGATAACTTCTGTCGTTGACCAGGACTTTTCAGATCTGCCTTTGGCAGTAGGCTAAAATATCTCGTTCAACCCCAAAATCATATATTTTACATCTGATAATTCATTCTGGATTGTAGATGCACCTGATTTAAGGTAGCCTTTTATAATACATCTTTAGAGGTAGCCTACAGTATCTCGTCCTACCCCAAAATCATATATTTTAAATCAGATAACACATTCTAGATTGCTAGATACGCCCGATTTAAGGTCCGATTTTCTGGATCACTTCTGTTGTCGTCCGGGCCTTTTCATATTCATCTTTGGTGGTAAGCTAAAGTAGATCGTTCTTCCCCAAAATCATATATTTTACGTCAGTTAACTCATTTCAGATTACGAGATGCGCCCGATTTAAGGTTCAATGGTTTAGATCAATTCTGTCGTCGATAGGACCTTTTCAGATCCATCTTTGGCGGTAGGCTAAAGTCGCTCATTCTACCGTAAAATAATATATTTTACTTCAGATAACACATTCTGGATTGCGAGAAATGCCCCATTTCCGGTCCGATGGTATGGATCACTTCTCTCGTCGATCGGGCCTTTTCAGATCCATCTTTGGCGGTAGGCTAAAGTACCTCGTTCTACCCAAAATCATATATTTTACATCAGAAACTAATTCCGGATTCCGTGATACGCCCGATTTAAGGTCCGATGGTCTAGATCACTTTATTCGTTGACCTGGCCTTTTCCGATTCATCTTTGGCGGTAGGATAAAATACCTCGTTCTACCCCTAAAATCATATTTTCACGTCAAGTAACTCATTCCGGATTGTGGGATACACCCGATTTAAGGTCCAATGGTCTGGATCACTTCTGTCGACGACCGTGACATTTTAGATCAGTCTTTTACGGTCGACCAAAGTAGCTCGTTCTACCCCAAAATCATATATTTTACGTCAGATAACTCATTCCGGATTGCGAGATAGAGTTGATGGTCTGGATCACTTCTACGTCGACAACGCCTTATATCATCCATTTTTGGCGGAAGGCTAAGGTAGCTCGTTCTATCGCAAGATCATATATTTTACATAAGATAACTCATTACGGATTGCGTAATACGCCCGATTTAAGGTTTGATGGTCTGGATAACTTCTGTCGTCAACTAAGACTTTTTATATCTGTCTTTGGCGGTCGGATAAAGTAGCTCGTTCTCCCCAAAATCATATATTTTATGTGAGATAACTCATTCCGGATTACAAGAGCGCCCGATTTAAGGTCTGATGGTCTGTATCACTTCTGTCGTCGACCGGGCCTTTTCATATCCATCTCTGGTTGAAGGTTAAAGTAACTCGTTCTACCCCAGAATCATATATTTTACATCAGATAACTGATTAAGGATTGCGAGATACAACCGATTTATGGTCAAATGGTCTGGATCACTTCTGTCGTCGACCGGGCCTTTTCAGATCCATCTTTGGCGGTAGGCTAAAGTAGCTCGTTTTACCCAAAATAATATATTTTACGTCAGATAACTAATTCTGGATTGCGAGATACACCCGATATAAAGTTCGATGGTCTAGATAACTTTTGTCGTCGCCCTAGCCTTTTCCGATCCATCTTTGGCGGTGGGCTAAAGTACCTCGTTCTACCCCAAAATCATATATTTTACGTCAGATAACTCATTCTAGATTGTGAGATAGAGTTGATGGTCTGGATCACTTCTGTCGTCGACAAGGCCTTTTCTGATCCATTTTTAGAGGAGGGATAAGGTAGCTCGTTCTACCCCAAAATCATATATTTTACGTCAGATAACTCATTACGGATTGCGAGATACACCCCGATTTAAGGTTCGATGGTTTGGATCACTTCTGTCGTCGACCGGGACTTTTCTGATCAGTCTTTGGCGGTCGACTAAAGTAGCTCGTTCTACCCCAAAATCATATATTTCACATCAGATAACTCATTCCGGATTGCGAGATAGAGTTGATGGTCTGGATCACTTCTGTCGTCGACAAGGCCTTTTTGATCCATTTTTAAGGGAAGTCTAAGGTAGCTCGCTCTACCCCAAAATCATATATTTTACGTCAGATAACTCATTCCAGATTGCGAGAGACACCCGATTTAAGGTTCGATGGTCTGTATCACTTCTGTTGTCGACCGGGTCTTTTCATTCCATATTTGGCAGTAGGCTAAAGTAGCTCATTCTACTCCAAAATCATATATTTCACGTTAGATAACTCATTCTGAATTGCGAGATAAGCCCAATTTGAGGTCCGATGGTCTGGATCACTTCTGTTGTCGACCAGGCCTTTTCAATCCAACTCTGGCAGAAGGATAAAGTAGCTTGTTCTACCCCAAAATCATATATTTTGAGTCAGATAACTCATTCCGGATTGCGAGATACGCCCGATTTAAGGTACGATGGTCTGGATCACTTCTTTCGTCGACTGGGCCTTCTCAGATCCATCTTTGGTGGTAGGCTAAAGCAGCTCGTTCTACCCCAAAATAATATATTTTACGTTAGATAACTCATTCCGAATTGGAAGAGACACGATTTAAGGTCTGATGGTCTATATCACTTCTATCGTCGACAGGGCCTTTTCATATCCATCTCTGGCTGAAGGTTAAAGTAGCTCGTTCTACCACAAAATCATATATTTTACGTCAAATAACTGATTCCGGATTGCGAGATACAACCGATTTAAGGTTCGATGGTCTGGATAACTTCTGTCGTTGACCAGGACTTTTCAGATCTGCCTTTGGCAGTAGGCTAAAATATCTCGTTCAACCCCAAAATCATATATTTTACATCTGATAATTCATTCTGGATTGTTAGATGCACCTGATTTAAGGTAGCCTTTTATAATACATCTTTAGAGGTAGCCTACAGTATCTCGTCCTACCCCAAAATCATATATTTTAAATCAGATAACACATTCTAGATTGCTAGATACGCCCGATTTAAGGTCCGATTTTCTGGATCACTTCTGTTGTCGTCCGGGCCTTTTCATATTCATCTTTGGTGGTAAGCTAAAGTAGATCGTTCTTCCCCAAAATCATATATTTTACGTCAGTTAACTCATTTCAGATTACGAGATGCGCCCGATTTAAGGTTCAATGGTTTAGATCAATTCTGTCGTCGATAGGACCTTTTCAGATCCATCTTTGGCGGTAGGCTAAAGTCGCTCATTCTACCGTAAAATAATATATTTTACTTCAGATAACACATTCTGGATTGCGAGAAATGCCCCATTTCCGGTCCGATGGTATGGATCACTTCTCTCGTCGATCGGGCCTTTTCAGATCCATCTTTGGCGGTAGGCTAAAGTACCTCGTTCTACCCAAAATCATATATTTTACATCAGATAACTAATTCCGGATTCCGTGATACGCCCGATTTAAGGTCCGATGGTCTAGATCACTTTATTCGTTGACCTGGCCTTTTCCGATTCATCTTTGGCGGTAGGATAAAATACCTCGTTCTACCCCTAAAATCATATTTTCACGTCAAGTAACTCATTCCGGATTGTGGGATACACCCGATTTAAGGTCCAATGGTCTGGATCACTTCTGTCGACGACCGTGACATTTTAGATCAGTCTTTTACGGTCGACCAAAGTAGCTCGTTCTACCCCAAAATCATATATTTTACGTCAGATAACTCATTCCGGATTGCGAGATAGAGTTGATGGTCTGGATCACTTCTACGTCGACAACGCCTTATATCATCCATTTTTGGCGGAAGGCTAAGGTAGCTCGTTCTATCGCAAGATCATATATTTTACATAAGATAACTCATTACGGATTGCGTAATACGCCCGATTTAAGGTTTGATGGTCTGGATAACTTCTGTCGTCAACTAAGACTTTTTATATCTGTCTTTGGCGGTCGGATAAAGTAGCTCGTTCTCCCCAAAATCATATATTTTATGTGAGATAACTCATTCCGGATTACAAGAGCGCCCGATTTAAGGTCTGATGGTCTGTATCACTTCTGTCGTCGACCGGGCCTTTGTCATATCCATCTCTGGTTGAAGGTTAAAGTAACTCGTTCTACCCCAGAATCATATATTTTACATCAGATAACTGATTAAGGATTGCGAGATACAACCGATTTATGGTCAAATGGTCTGGATCACTTCTGTCGTCGACCGGGCCTTTTCAGATCCATCTTTGGCGGTAGGCTAAAGTAGCTCGTTTTACCCAAAATAATATATTTTACGTCAGATAACTAATTCTGGATTGCGAGATACACCCGATATAAAGTTCGATGGTCTAGATAACTTTTGTCGTCGCCCTAGCCTTTTCCGATCCATCTTTGGCGGTGGGCTAAAGTACCTCGTTCTACCCCAAAATCATATATTTTACGTCAGATAACTCATTCTAGATTGTGAGATAGAGTTGATGGTCTGGATCACTTCTGTCGTCGACAAGGCCTTTTCTGATCCATTTTTAGAGGAGGGATAAGGTAGCTCGTTCTACCCCAAAATCATATATTTTACGTCAGATAACTCATTACGGATTGCGAGATACACCCGATTTAAGGTTCGATGGTTTGGATCACTTCTGTCGTCGACCGGGACTTTTCTGATCAGTCTTTGGCGGTCGACTAAAGTAGCTCGTTCTACCCCAAAATCATATATTTCACATCAGATAACTCATTCCGGATTGCGAGATAGAGTTGACGGTCTGGATCACTTTTGTCGTCGACAAGGCCTTTTCTGATCCAGTTTTGGAGGAAGGATAAGGTAGCTCGTTCTACCCCCAAATCATATATTTTACGTCGGATAACTCATTATAGATTGCGAGATACACCCGATTTAAGGTTCGATGGTTTTGATCACTTCTGTCGTCGACCGGGACTTTTCTGATCAGTCCTTGACCGTCGACAAAAGTAGCTAGTTCTACCCCAAAATCGTATATTTCACGTCAGATAATTCATTCCGGATTGCGAGATAGAGTTGATGGTCTGGATCACTTCTGTCGTCGACAAGGCCTTTCTGATCCATTTTTGAGAGAAGTCTAAGGTAGCTCGCTCTACCCCAAAATCATATATTTTGAATCAGATAACTCATTCCGGATTGCGAGACACTAGATTTTAGGTCCGATGGTCTGTATCACTTCTGTCATCGACCGGGCCTTTTCATATTCATATTTGGCGGTAGGCTAAAGTAGCTCATTCTACTCCAAAATCATATATTTCACGTCAGATAACTCATTCCGAATTGCGAGATACGCCCGATTTGAGGTCCGATGGTCTGGATCACTTCTGTTGTCGACCGAGCCTTTTCAAATCCATCTCTGGCGGAAGGATAAAGTAGCTCGTTCTACCCCAAAATCATATATTTTGAGTCAGATAACTCGTTCCGGATTGCGAGATATGCCGAATTTAAGGTCTGATGGTCTGGATCACTTCTTTCGTCAACTGGGCCTTCTTAGATCCATCTTTCGCAGTAGGCTAAAGTAGCTCGTTCTACCCCAAAATAATATATTTTATGTCAGATAACTCATTGCGGATTGGAAGAGACACACGATTTAAGTCAGATGGTCTGTATCACTTCTGTTGTCGACCAGGCCTTTTCATATCCATCTCTGGCTGAAGGTTAAAGTAGCTCGTTCCACCACAAAATCAAATATATTACGTTAGATAACTCATTATGGATTGCGAGATACAACCGATTTAAGGTTCGATGGTTTGGATCACTTCTGTTATCGACCGGGCCTTTTCTGATCCATCTTTAGCAGTAGGCTAAAGTAGCTCGTTCTACCCCAAAATCATTTATTTTACGTCAGATAACTCATTTTGGATTACGAGATTTGCCCGGTTTATGGTCCGATGGTCTGGGTAACTTCTGTCGTCGACCAGGACTTTTCAGATCTGCCTTTGGCGGTAGGCTAAAGTATCTCGTTCAACCCCAAAATCATATATTTTACATCTGATAATTCATTCTGGATGGTGAAGTGCGCCTGATTTAAGGTAGCCTTTTCTGATACATCTTTGGAGGTAGCCTACAGTATCTCGTCCTACCCCAAAATCATATATTTTACATCAGATAACACATTCTGGATTGCTAGATACGCCCGATTTAAGGTCTGATTATCTAGATCACTTATGTTGTCGACTGGGCCTTTTCATATCCATCTTTGGCGGTAAGCCTAAAGTATCTCGTTCTTCCCCAAAATCATATATTTTACGTCAGATAACTCATTCCGGATTACGAGATGCACCCGATTTAAGGTTCAATGGTCTGGATCACTTCTATCATCAATAGGACCTTTTCAGATCCATCTTTCGCGGAAGGCTAAAGTCGCTCGTTCTACCCCAAAATCATATATTTTACTTCAGGTAACACATTCTGGATTGCGAGAAATGCCCCATTTCAGGTCCGATGGTATGGATCACTTCTATCGTCGACCGGGCCTTTTCCGATCCATCTTTGGCGGTAGGCTAAAGTAGCTCGTTCTACCCAAAATCATATATTTTACGTCAGATAACTAATTCCGGATTGCGAGATACGCCCGATTTAAGGTCCGATGGTCTGGATAACTGTTTTCGTCGATCTGGCCTTTTTCGATTCATCTTTGGTGGTAGGCTAAAGTACCTCGTTCTACCCCCATAATCATATATTTTACGTTAGATAACTCATTCCGGATTGTGGGATACGCCCGATTTAAGGTCCGATGGTCTGGATCACTTCTGTCGACGACCGTGACATTTCAGATCAGTCTTTCGCGATCGACCAAAGTAGCTCGTTCTACCCCAAAATCATATATTTTACGTCAGATAACTCATTCCGGATTGCGAGATAGAGTTAATGGTCTGGATCACTTCTGCGTCGACAAGGCCTTTTATGATCCATTTTTGGCGGAACGCTAAGGTAGCTCGTTCGACCCCAAGATCATATATTTTACGTCAGATAACTCATTCTGGATTGCGTAATATGCCCGATTTAAGGTTTGATGATCTGGATAACTTTTGTCGTCGACTGGGACTTTTTAGATCTGTCTTTGGCGGTAGGATAAAGTAGCTCGTTCTCCCTAAAATCATATACTTTACGTGAGATAACTCATTCCGAATTGCAAGAGACGCCCAATTTAAGGTCCGATGGTCTGTATCACTTCTGTCGTCGACCGGGCCTTTTCATATCCATCTCTGGCTGAAGGTTAAAGTAACTCATTCTACCCCAAAATCATATATTTTACATCAGATAACTCATTCCAGATTGCGAGATACGGCCGATTTAAGGTCCGATGGTCTGGATCACTTCTGTCGTCGACCGAGCCATTTCATATCCATCCCTGGCTGAAGGTTAAAGTAGCTCGTTTTACCCCAAAATCATATATTTTACGTCAGATAATTATTTCCGGATTGCGAGATACAATCGACTTAAGGTCCGATGGTCTGGATCACTTCTGTCGTCGACCGGACCTTTTTAGATCCATCTTTGGCGGTAGGCTAAAATGGATCGTTCTACCCCAAAATCATATATTTTACGACAGATAACTCATTACGGAGTACGAGATACGCCTGATTTAAGGTCTGATGTTTTGGATCACTTCTGTCTTCGACCAGGACTTTTTAGATCCATCTTTAACGTTAGTCTAAAGTAGCTCATTCTACCCCAAAATCATATATTTTAGGCCAAATAACACATTCCGGATTGCGAGATTCTCCCGATTTATGGTCTGATGGTGTGGATCACTTCTGTCGTCGACCTGTCCCTTTTAGATCCATCTTTGGCAGTAGGCAAAAGTATCTCATTCTACCCCAGAATCATATATTTTACGTCAAATAACCCATTCTGGATTGCGAGAAACGCCTGATTTAAGGTCTGATGGTCTGGATAACTTTTATCGTCGACCGAACCTTTTCTGATCCATCATTGGAAGTAGCCAACAGTAGGTCCTCCTACCCCTAAATCATATATTTTACGTCAGATAACTCATTCTGGATTGCTAGATACGCCTGATTTAAGGTCCGATTGTCTGGATCACTTCTGTTGTCGACCGGGCCTTTTCATATCCATCTTTGGCGGTAAGCTAAAGTAGCTCGTTCTACACCAAAATCATTTATTTTACGTCAAACAACTCATTCCGGATTGCGAGACGCGCCCGATTTATAGTTTAATGGTCTGGATCACTTCTGTTATCGATAGGGCCTTTTCAGATCCAATTTGGCGGTAGGCTAAAGTCACACGTTCTACCCCAAAATCATATATTTTACTTTGGATAACTCATTCTGGATTGTAAGAAATGCCCCATTTAAGGTACGATGGTCTGGATCACTTCTGTCGTCGACCTGGCCTTTTCCGATCCATCTTTTGCGGTAGGCTAAAGTACCTCATTCTACCCTAAAATCATATATTTTACATTAGATAACTCATTCCGGATTGCGAGATATGCCCAATTTAAGGTTCGATGGTCTGGATCACTTCTGTCATCGACTAGTACTTTTCAAATCCGTCAATGGCGGAAAGATAAAGTAGCTTGTTCTCCCCAAAATCATATATTTTACGTTAGATAACTCATTCCGGATTGTGAGAGATGCCTGATTTAAGGTCCGATGGTCTCTATCACTTTTGTCATTGACAGGCCTTTTCATATACATTTTTGGCGGTATGCTAAAGTCGCTCATTCTACCTCAAAATCATATATTTTACGTCATATAACTCATTTCGGATTGCGAGATACGCCCGATTTAAGGTCCGATGGTCTGGATCACTTCTGTCGTCGACCGGGCCTTTTCATATTCATCTATGGCGAAAGGATAAAGTAGCTCCTTTTACCCCAAAATCATATATTTTGAGTCAGATAACTCATTCCGGATTGCGAGATACGCTCGATTTAAGGTCCGATGGCCTGGATCACTTCAGTCGTCGACCGGTCCTTCTCACATCCAACTTTGGCGGTAGACTAAAGTAGCTCGTTCTACCCCCCAAATCAAATATTTTACGTCAGATTACTCATTCCGGAATCCGAGAGACTCCCGATTTAACGTCCGATGGCCTGTATCACTTCTGTCGTCGACCGGGCCTTTTCATATCCATATTTGGCGGTAGGATAAAGTAGCTCATTCTACCCCAAAATCATATATTTTACGTCAGATAACTCATTCCGGATTGTGAGATACTCTCGATTTAAGGTCTGATGGTCTGGATCACTTCTGTTATTGACCAGGTTTTTTCAGATCCGTCTTTGGCGGTAGGCTAAAGTATCTCATTCTACCCCAAAATCATATATTTTACATTTGATAATTCATTCTGGATTGTCACATGCGCCTGACTTATGGTCTAATGGTCTGGATAACTTCTATCGTCGACCGAGCCTTTTCTGATCCATCTTTGGAGGTAGCCTACAGTAGATCGTCCTACCCCAAAATTATATATTTTACCTTAGATAACACATTCTAGATTGCTAGATACGCCCGATTTAAGGTCCGATTGTCTGGATCACATTTGTTGACGAACGGGCCTTTTCATATTCATCTTTCGCGGTAAGCTAAAGTAGCTCGTTCTACCCCAAAATCATATATTTTACGTCAGATAACTCATTCTGGATTGTGAGATTCGCTCGATTTATGGTTCGATGGTCTGGATCACTTCTGTTGTCGATAGGGCCTTTTTAGATCCATCTTTGGCGGTAGGCTAAAGTCGCTCGTTCTACCACAAAATCATATATTTTACTTCAGATAACACAATCTGGATTGTGAGAAACGCCTCATTCCAGGTCCGATGGTCTGGATCACTTCTGTCCTCGACCGGGCCTTTTCAGATCCAGCTTTGGTGGTAGGCTAAAGTAGATCGTTCTACCCAAAATCACATATTTTACGTCATATAACTCATTCCTGATTGCGAGATACGCCCGATTTTAGGCCCGATGGTCTGGATCATTTATGTCGTCGACCTGGCCTTTTCCGATCCATCTTTGGCGGTAGGCTAAAATACCTCATTCTACCCCAAAATCATATATTTTACGTCAAATAACTCATTCCGGATTGTGAGATACGCTCGATTTAAGGTCCGATCGTCTAGATCACTTCTATCGTCGACCATGACATTTCAGATCAGTCTTTTGCGGTCGACTAAAGTAGCTCGTTCTACCCCAAAATCAGATATTTTACGTCAGATAACTCATTCCGGATTGCAAGATAGAGTTGATGGTCTAGATCACTTTTGCGTCGACAAGGCTTTTTATGATCCATTTTTAGCGGAAGGCTAAGGTAGCTCCTTCTATCCCAAGATCATATATTTTATGTCAGATAACTCATTCCGGATTGCGTGATATGCCTGATTGAATGTCTGATGGTCTGGATAACTTCTGTCATCGACTGGGACTTTTCAGATCTGTCTTTGGCGGTAGGATAAAGTAGCTCATTCTCCCCAAAATCATATATTTTACGTGAGATAACTCATTCCAGATTGCAAGAGATGCCTGATTTAAGGTCCGATGGTCTGAATCACTTCTGTCATCGACCGGGCCTTTTCATATCCATATTTGGCGGTAGCCTAAAGTAGCTCATTCTACCCAAAATCATATATTTTACGTCAGATAACTTATTCCGGATAAAATGATACACCCGATTTAAGGTCCGATGGTCTGGATCACTTCTATCGCCGACCTGGCCTTTTCAAATCCATCTCTGGTAGAAGGTTAGAGTAGCTCCTTCTACCCCAGAATCATATATTTTGAGTCAGATAACTCATTCCGAATTCTGAGATATGCCCGATTTAAGGTCCGATGGTCTGGATCGCTTCTGTTGTCGACAGGGCCTTCTCAGATCCATCTTTGGCTATAGGCTAAAGTTGCTCGTTCTACCCCAAAATCATATATTTTAGGTCAGATAACTCATTCCGGATTGCGAGAGACCCGATTTAAAGTCTGATGGTCTATATCACTTCTATCATCGACCGAGCCTTTTCATATCCATCCCTGGCTGAAGGTTAAAGTAGCTCGTTCTACCCCAAAATCATATATTTTATGTCAGATAACTGATTCCGAATTACGAGATACAACCGACTTAAGGGCTGATGGTCTGGATCACTTCTGTCCTCGACCGGGCCTTTTCAATTCATCTTTGCTGGTATGCTAATATAGCTCGTTCTACCCCAAAATCATATATTTTACGTCAGATAACTCATTCCGGATTGCGAAATACGCCTGATTTAAGGTCCGATGGTCTGGATCACTTCTGTCTTCGACCAGGACTTTTCAGATTCGTCTTTGACGTTTGGCTAAAGTAGTTCGTTCTACCCCAAAATTAAATATTTTAGGCCAGATAACTCATTTCAGATTGCGAGATTCTCCCTATTTATGGCCCGATGGTGTGGATCACTTCTGTCGTCGACCTGTCCTTTTCAGATCCGTCTTTGGCGGTAGGTAAAAGTATCTCATTCTACCCCAAAATCATATATTTTACGTGAGATAACCAATTCTGGATTGCGAGAAATGCCTGAATTAAGGTCCGATGGTTTGAATAACTTCTGTCGTCGACCGAGCCTTTTCTGATCCATCTTTGGAGGTAGCCAACAGTAGCTCATCCTACCCCTAAATCATATATTTTACGTCAGATAACTCATTCTGGATTGCTAGATACGCCCGATTTAAGGTCCGATTGTTTGGATCACTTCTGTCGTCGACCGGACCTTTTCATATCCATCTTTGGCAGTAAGCTAAAGTAGCTCGTTCTACCCCAAAATCATATATTTTACTTCAGATAACTCATTTTGAATTGCTTGATGCACCCGATTTATGGTTTGATGGTCTGGATCACTTCTGTCGTCAATAGGGCCTTTTCAGATCCATCTTTCACGGTAGACTAAAGTCGCTCGTTCTACCCCAAAATCATATATTTTACTTCAGATAACTCATTCTAGATTGCGAGAAACGCCCCATTTAAGGTCCGATGGTCTGGATCACTTCTGACGTCGACCTGGCCTTTTCCGATCCATCTTTGGCGATAGGCTAAAGTACCTCATTCTACCCCAAAATCCTATATTTACGTCAGATAAATCATTCCTGATTGCCAGATACCCCCGATTTAAGGTTCGATGGTTTGGATCACTTCTTTCGTTGACCAGTACTTTTTAGATCCGTCATTGGCGGTAACATAAAGAAGCTTGTTCTTCCCAAAATGATATATTTTATGTCAGATAACTCATTCCGGATTGCGAGAGATGCCTGATTTAAGGTCCGATGGTCTCTATCACTTTTGTTGTCGACAGGGCCTTTTCATATCCATTTTTGGCAGTAGGCTAAAGTAGCTCATTCTACCCCAAAATCTTATATTTTACGTCATATAACTCATTCCGGATTGCGAGATGCGACCGATTTAAAGTCCGATGATCTGGATCACTTTTGTCGTCGACCGGGCCTTTTCATATCCATCTCTGGTGGAAGGATAAAGTAGCTCCATTTACCCGAAAATCATATATTTTGAGTCAGATAACTCATTCCGGATTGCGAGATACGCCTGATTTAAGGTCCGATGGTCTAGATCACTTCTGTCGTCGACCGGGCCTTCTCACATCCAACTTTGGCAGTAGGCTAATGTAGCTCGTTCTACCCCAAAATCAAATATTTTACGTCAGATAACTCATTCCGGAATGCGAGAGACGCCCGATTTGACGTCCGATGATCTGTATCACTTCTATCATCGACCAGGCCTTTTCATATCCATATTTGGCGGTAGGTTAAAGTACCTCATTTTACCCCAAAATCATATATTTTTCGTTAGACAACTCATTCCAGATTGTGAGATACGCCCGATTTAAGGTCCTATGGTTTGGATCACTTCTGTTATCGACCGGTCCTTTTCATATCCATCTTTGGCAGAAGGCTAAAGTGGCTCGTACAACCCAAAATCATATATTTGACGTCGGATAATTGATTCCAGATTGCGAGATACAACCGATTTAAGGTCCGATGGTCTGGATCAGTTCTGTCGTCGACTGGGCCTTTTCAGATCCATCTTTAGCAGTAGGCTAAAGTAGCTCGTTCTACCCCAAAATCATATATTTTACGTTAGATAACTCATTCAAGATTGCGAATGCGCTCGATTTAAGGTCCGATGGTCTGGATCACTTCTGTCGTCGACCAGGACTTTTCTGATCTGTATTTTGCGGTATGATAAAGTAGCCCGTCCTACCCCAAAATCATATATTTTACTTCAGATAACTCATTCCAGATCGTGAGATTCGCCCGATTTAAGGTCCGATGGTGTGGATCACTTCTGTCGTCAACCTGTCCTTTTTAGATCCGTCTTTGGCGGTAGTCTAAAGTTTCTCGTTCTACCCGAAAAGCATATATTTTACGTCAGATAACTCATTCTGGATTGCGAGATACACCTGATTTAAGGTCTGATGGTCTGTATAACTTCTGTTGTCAACCGAGCCATTTCTGATCCATCTTTGGCTGCAAGCTAAAGTAGCTCGTTGTAACCCAAAATCATATATTTTACGTCAAATAACACATTCTAGATTGCGAGATACGCCCGATTTAAGGTCTGATTCTCTGGATCACTTCTGTAGTCGACCGGGACTTTTCAGGTCTGTCTTTGGCAGTAGGCTAAAGTAGCTCATCCTACCCCAAAATCATATATTTTACGTCAAATAACTCATTCCAGATTGCTAGATATGCCCGATTTAAGGTCCGATTGTCTGGATAACTTCGGTTGTCGAACAAGCCTTTTCATATCCATCTTTGGCGGTAAGCGAAAGTAGCTCGTTCTACCCCAAAATCATATATTTTACGTAAGATAACTCATTCTGGATTGCGAGATGCGCCCAATTTAAGGTTCGAGGGTCTGCATCACTTCTGTCATCGATAGGGCCTTTTCAGATCCATCTTTGGCGGTAGGCTAAAGTCGCTCGTTCTACCAAAAAATCATATATTTTACTTCGGAAAACTCATTCTGGATTGCGGGAAACGCCCTGTTTAAGGTCCGATGGTCCGGATCACTTCTGTTGTCGACCGGCCCTTTTCAGATCCATCTTTGGCAGTAAGCTAAAGTAGCTCGTTCTACCCAAAGTCATATATTTTATGTAAGATAACTAATTACGGATTGCGAGATAGGCCCGATTTAAGGTCCGATGGTCTGGATCACTTTTGTCGTCGACCGAGCTTTTTCCGATCCATCTTTGGCGGTTGGCTAAAGTACCTCATTCTACCCCAAAATCATATATTTTACGTCAGATAACTCATTCTGGATTGTGAGATACGCCTGATTTAAGGTCCGATGTCTGGATCACTTCTGTTGTCGACTGGGAATTTTCAGATCAGTCTTTGGCTGTCAACTAAAGTAGCTCGTTCTACCCCAAAATCATATATTTTATGTCAAATAATTCATTCTGGATTGCGAGATAGAGTCGATGGTCTGGATCACTTCTGTCATCGACATGGCCTTTTCTGATCCATTTTTGGAGGAAGACTAAGGTAGCTCGTTCTACCCCAAAATCATATATTTTACGTCAGAAAACTCATTCTGGATTGCGAGATACGCCCGATTTAAGGTCCGATGGTCTGGATAACTTCTGTCGTCGACTGGGACTTTTCAGATCAGTCTTAAGCGATCGACTAAAGTAGGTAGTTCTACCCCAAAAATATATATTTTACGTCAGATAACTCATTCCGGATTGCAAGATAGAGTTGATGGTCTGGGTCACTTCTGTCGACAAGGCCTTTTCTGATTCATTTTTGGCGAAAGGCTAAGGTAGCTCATTCTACCCCAAAATCAGATATTTTACGTCAGATAACTCATTCCGGATTGCGAGAGATGCCCGATTTAAGGTCCGATTGTCTGTATCACTTCTATCGTTGACCGGGCCTTTTCATATCCATATTTGGCGGTAGGATAAAGTCGCTCACACTACCCCAAAATCATTTATTTTACGTCAGATAACTCATTCCGAATTACGAGATACGCCCGATTTCAAGTCCGATGGTCTGGATCACTTCTGTCGCTAACCAGGCCTTTTCAAATCCATCTCTGGAGGAAGGATAAAGTAGCTCGTTCTACCCTAAAATCATATATTTTGAATCTGATAATTCATTCCGGATTGTCAGATACGCCCGATTTAAGGTCCGATTTCTGGATCACTTCTGTCGTCGATAGGGCCTTCTGAGATCCATCTTTGGTGGTAGCTTAAGGTAGCTCGTTCTACCCAAAAATCATATATTTTATGTTAGATAACTCATTTCGAATTGCGAGAGACACCCGATTTAAGGTCCGAGGGTCTGTATCACTTTTGTCGTCGACCGGGCCATTTCATATCCATCATTGGCCAGAGGCTAAAGTAGCTCATTCTACCCCAAAATCATATATTTTACGTCAGATAACTCATTCTAGATTGCTAGATACGCCCGATTTAAGGTTCGATTGTCTGGATCACTTCTGTCGTCAACCGGGACTTTCCAGATCCGTCTTTGGCTGTAGCCTAAAGTAGCACGTCCTACCCCAAAATCATATATTTTACGTCAGATAACTCATTCTAGATTGCTAGATACGCCCGATTTAAGGTCCGATCGTCTGAATCTTATGTTGTCGACCGAGCCTTTTCATATCCGTCTTTGGCGGTAAGCGAAAGTAGCTCGTTCTACCCCAAAATCATATATTTTACGTTAGATAACTCATTCTGAATTGCGAGATGCGCCCAATTTAAGGTTCGATGGTCTGGATCACTTCTATCATCCATAGGGCCTTTTTAGATCCATCTTTGGTGGTAGGCTAAAGTTGCTCATTCTACCCCAACATCATATATTTTACTTCAGATAACTCATTCTAGAATGTGGGAGACGCCTCGTTTAAGGTCCGATGATCTGGATCACTTCTATCATCGACCGGCCCTTTTGAGATCCATCTTTGGCGGTAGGCAAAAATAGCTCGTTCTACCTAAAATCATGTATTTTATGTCAGATAACTAATTCCGGATTGCGAGATACGCCCGATTTAAGGTCCGATGGTCTGGATCACTTCTCTCGTCGACCTGGCCTTTTTCGATCCATCTTTGGGTAGGCTAAAGTACCTCATTCTACCCTAAAATCATATATTTTACGTCAGATAACTCATTCCTGATTGTGAGATACGCCCGATTTAAGGTCGGATGGTCTAGATTACTTCTGTCATCGACCGGGAATTTTCAGATCAGTCATTCGCGGTCAACTAAAGTAGCTCGTTCTAAACCAAAATCATATAATTTACGTCAAATAACTAATTCCGGATTGCGAGATAGAGTTGATGGTCTGGATCACTTCTATCGTCGACAAGGCCTTTTCTGATCCACTTTTAGAGGAAGGCTAAGGTAGCTCGTTCTACCCCAAAATCTTATATTTTACGTCAGATAACTCATTCCGGATTGCGAGATATGCCTGATTCAAGGTCCGATGGTCTGGATCACTTCTGTCGTCGACCGGGACTTTTCAGATCAGTCTTTGGCGGTCGACTAAAGTAGGTCGTTCTACCGCAAAATCATATATTTTACGTCAGATAACTCATTCTGGATTGCAAGATAGAGTTGATGGTATGGATCACTTCTATCATCGACAAGGCCTTTTCTGATTCATTTTTGGCGGAAGGTTAAGGTAGCTCGTTCTACCCTAAAATCATATATTTCACGTCAGATAACTCATTCCACATTGCGAGAGACGCCCGATTTTAGGTCCGATGGTCTGTATCACTTCTGTCGTTGACTGGGCCTTTTCATATCCATATTTGGTGGTAGGAGAAAGTAGCTCATTCTACCCCAAAAATCATATATTTTACGTCAGATTACTCATTCCTAATTATGAGATACACCCGATTTAAGGTCCGATGGTCTGGATCACTTGTCGTCGACCTTGCCTTTTCAAATCCATCTTTGGTGAAAGGATAAAGCAGCTCGTTCTACCCCAAAATCATATATTTTGATCGGATAACTCATTCCGGATTGCGAGATACGCCCGATTTAAGGTCCGATGGTCTGGATGACTTTTGTCGTCGACAGGACCTTCTCAGATCCATCTATGACGGTAGGCTAAGGTAGCTCGTTCTACCCCAAAATCATATATTTTATGTCAGATAACTCATTCCGGATTGCGAGAGACACCCGGTTTAAGGTCCGATGGTCTGTATCACTTCTGTCGTCGACCGGGCAATTTCATATCCATCTCTGGCTGAAGGTTAAAGTAGCTCATTCTACCCCAAAATCATATATTTTACGTTTGATAACTGATTCCGGATTGCGAGATACAACCGATTTAAGGTCCGATGGTCTGGATCACTTCTGTCGTTGACAGGGCCTTTTCAGATCCATCTTTGGCGGTAGGCTAAAGTAGCTCATTCAACCCCAAAATCCTTTATTTTACATCAGATATCTCATTCTGTGTTGCGAGATACGCCTGATTTAAGGTCTGATGGTCTGGATCACTTCTGTCGTCGACCAGGACTTTTCAGATCAGTCTTTGGCGGTAGTCTAAAATAGCTCGTTCTAACCCAAAATCAAATATTTTAGGTTTGATAACTCATTCCAGATTGCGAGATTCGCCCGATTTATGCTCTGATGGTGTGGATCACTTCTGTCATCGACCTGTCCTTTTTAGATCAGCCATTGGCAGTAGGCTAAAGTATCTCGTTCTACCCCAAAATCATATATTTTACGTCAGATAACTCATTCTGGATTGCAAGATACGCTTAATTTAAGGTCCGATGATATAGATAACTTTTATCGTCGACTGAGGTTTTTTTTTATCTATCTTTGGCGGTAAGCTAAAGTAGCTCGTTCTACCCCAAAATCATATATTTTACGTCAGATAACTTATTCTAGGTTGCTGGATACTCTCGATTTAAGGTCCGATTGTTTGGATCACTTCTGTCGTCGACCAGGCCTTTTCATATCTATCTTTGGCGGTAAACTAAAGTAGCTCGTTCTACCCTAAAATCATATATTTTACGTCAGATAACCCATTCTGGATTGTGAGATGCGCTCAATTTAAGGTTCGATGGTCTGGATAACTACTGTCATCTATTGGGCCTTTTCAGATCCATCTTTGGTGGTAGGCAAAAGACGCTCGTTCTACTCCAAAATCAAATATTTTACTTCAGATAACTCATTCTGGATTGCGGGAAACGCCCCGTTTAAGGTCCGATGGTCTGGATCACTTCTGTCGTAGACCGACCCTTTTTAGATCCATCTTTAGCGGTAGGCTAAAGTAGCTCGTTCTACCCAAAATCATATATTTTACGTCAGATAACTAATTCTGGATTACGAGATACGCCCGATTAATGGTCCGATGGTCTGGATCACTTCTGTCGTCGACCTGGCCTTTTCCGATCCATCTTTGGCAGTAGGCTAAGTACCTCATTCTACCCCAAAATCATATATTTTACGTCAGATAACTCATTCCACATTGTGAGATACGCCCGATTTAAGGTCCGATGGTTTAGATCACTTCTGTCGTCGACCGGGAATTTTCAAATCAGTATTTAGCGGTAGATTAAAGTCGTATATTTTACGTCAGATAACTCATTCCGGATTGCGAGATAGAGTCGATGGTTTGGATCACTTCTGTCGTCGACATAGCCTTTTCTGATTCATTTTTGGGAGAAGGCTAAGGTAGCTCGTTCTACCCCAAAATTATATATTTTACGTCAGATAACTCATTCCGGATTGCGAGAGACGCCCGATTTAAGGTCTGATGGTCTGTATCACTTCTGTCGTTGACCGAGCCTTTTCATATCCATATTTGGCGATAGGCTAATGTAGCCCATTCTACCCCCAAAATCAAATATATTTTACATCAGATAACTCATTCCGAACTGCGAGATACGCCCGATTTAAAGTCCAATGGTCTGAATCACTTCTGTCGCCGACCGGGCCTTTTCAAATCCATCTTCGGAGGAAGGATAAAGCAGCTCGTTCCACCCCAAAATCATATATTTTAAATCTGATAACTCATTCTAGATTGCGAGATACGCCCGATTTATGGTCCGTTGGTCTGGATCACTTCCGTCGTCGACAGGGCCTTCTCAGATCCATGTTTGGCGATAGGCTAAATGTAACGCCCTGAAAATCGGGGGTCGAGTAGCAACTCAACACCCGAGTTCCAAAACATTACTTATGCAACACAAATGCTTATGCTTGAATGTTGTCCGTGTTAGTGCAATAAACATGAGTGAGATTATACCAAAACGGTAATTCATAATCCAAATCCATGTATAAACGCAAGCGGAAGACTGAAAGATGTATATAGATGTATATAAAACAAAACAATCTCGATCTCAAGAGTATGAATACTAACTGAGTCACCATATACATGTATTTGTTCCTGAATCAAAATATCAAAATGGTACAACTGTGATCATGAACCCTATTTCCCGTAAATCTGGATAGCTTACGCGAAGCCTCCAACGAACTACATAAAGGAAAACTCATCCTGATTTTCATAATAATCAGGGTCAGCCTCCTATGGATCGTTGGTACCTGCGTCTAAGACAGAGTCTGGTGGGTGTCCAGAATACCGTCCCGTAACGTGGGAGTGAGTAGCTAACTCAGTGGAACAATAGAGCATAAGTTAACATGTTATCAAATCAGTCAAGCAGTAATGATAAAGTAGTACTAACAACATTCCTAAGTACTGTAATTAATGCAAGGATGAGATGCGATTATGATGCATGCCCTCGCCAACATACTCCCTCGTGCGACACCATCTTACGTATGCGGCATGCTGTTACCCTCAGTGCTCCACATCTTCCAGGCACATGCAATACGATGATGAGCATGATTACCGAGTTGGTATTAGTCCATTTCAAACAGCAGTATTGGAAAACTAAGGTACCTTCCTTATATCATTCCCAAACAATGATCCATTATAGGGTCGTTAGTCCAAGACAATTTCATACGATGGTGTGTTTCTAGGTCGCTGCAAGGGCTGCCAGGGCTGTTACATGAAACTATTACAACACTCCCCCATCACCTTATCAATACAAGCCTAGTTTATACTCTTGTTGCTACGGGAAGGCTAGTCGCCTCTCTGTAGCTTCAGAGTATGCTCGAGGTCACTACAAAGGGCTTGTCACCAATCAGTGTAGGCCTACAGCTCGAATACAGTGTCTCATACCACCGTATTCGGCTCACGAGTCAGGGTTGCTCACTGGTCACTACGGGGAGGCACGTTGCCCCAGCGTAGGCCGACAGCTTGACCACGGTGTCCCATACCACCATGCCCGGCTCATGAGTCTTGGCGGATCGAGGTACCACGGTTAACGAGATTACACTGGTAAGGTTAATACCTCGGGTTCAAGCAGTAGCGTCCAAATATGGTGAACATACATTAGATATATCGGGTTACTTGATGAGCCTGACTAGCTCGAGCGCACAATCAACTGAACGACATGAAGTGCATAAGCACTTCGCGTGGCCAAACCACGTCGCTAACGGAAGTACGACTCGAGTTCGTCAGACCCATCCTACGTGGCGAAATGAATCTCAACCACAAACTCAAGTCTGGTACCGATTGTCTGGACTATAATCATAGTCCCAATCGCAATCAATCCTTCTTCAGAGCATGTGGAGTAAAGCATAATAAACAAAGTAATTCAAGCATGTTAACAAACATGTCATAAAGCATGTTACAAAGCACAATATAAACAAGAAATACAAACACATATATTTTATAGTAAGCGATTAAATTAAACAACCAACATGGAGGAAATCATATACATTTCTAAGGTAGTTGAGAATCCCATCTCAACACCCACCTAAAGCATGATTACCTAAGCACTTACTTTTACAAGCATTTTCACAAACACTTAGAATACACTATTTTGTCATACATAGTGTATATTAGCAAAAACATATATTAGGGCGAACCCTTTCGCCAAGTAAGTATTATACACATATATAATATGTTCATACAGTAAATAATCATGGCAAACACATTTCTAAAATTTATACGTATATGGTACTTTCTACAAATACGAAGAATACAGTATATTCAACATAGTTAACGTATAATCGAAAAACGAAACGGACAACACTTCGTACATGTGCAGTGACATATAGATCATGAATCTATCACTATCTAACATTGAAAGCATTGAAAACTATGACCTATACGTCTAAAGTCTGCACCTTTTGTCATAGAATCGTAACGAATTCGATAGGTTTGTTAAGCGTTAGTATACGACAGCTTGGTAACCTATAGAATGAAATAGGTTAGCTATTTCATAACTTACAACTATCAAAACCCGAAAGCAAGTTAGGATTAGGGTTTCTTACCTAGAAACAATGTCGGAATCACCGGGAAAGTGATTAGGATGGAGTGGCTAAGCTTGTAGAGTGACGGGGTAAGGTAGCAGGGAGATTCTTCCACTTCTTTCACTCTTTCTCTCCCTTTTCTCACTTCTCTCTCCTAGGGTTTTTCTCAAATTCATATGGCTGAATGAGAGAGGGTTTAAAGGTCCTTATATAGCCTAAAATAACACCAAAATAGACCTAAGGTCAAGGTATACTTAGGTTATATCCAAAGTGAACCTATTTCATCTCAACGGAGCACTTCTGGCGGCCCCTTTTCCACGTGCGGTCGGACTTAAGCTCACCAACCTTGGATCTAGGTGGAGTTAAGTTTTTGTTCTAGTCGGATGTAACACCCTGAAAATCGGGGGTCGAGCATAAACTCAACTCCCGAGTTCCAGAACATCACTTATGCAACAAAATGAATGATGATTGAATGTTGACTGTATTCGTGCATTGAACATGAGTGAGATTAAGCCAAAACAGCATATCATACTCCAGAGACAGTTAAATTTGCAAGCGGAAGACTATGATAGATAGATAAAATATATAAACTATGATGAGTCTCCAGAGTGTGATAACATTACCAGGTTAAATAATTACAAGTACAGTTCTAAAATATACCAAATGTGAGGAAGTGTAATGTCTCCTGTCCCAAGTACCATGCCCCGTCAATACAATATCAGGTCTTCATTGACCTGCTAGAGGATATAGATAGGAGAACTCCTCCTATCATCATAGAAGTAGTCCGGCTCTGCTTCACAATTATCGCCATCACCTGAAACTCAACAACTCTGGTTGGTGTGTGCAACACCGTCCCGTAACGTGGGAGTGAGTGATCAACTCAGTGGAACAGTAAAGCATAGGTTAACATGTTATCAACTCAGTCAAGCAATAATGATAAAGCAGTACAATCAAACAATTCTAACTATTCTTATTTAATGCAAGTATGAAATGACATGATGTATGCCCTTGCCAAACCACCCTCATGCGACATCATCTTACGTTCGCGAATGCGTCCATCCCTCAGTGCTCCACATCTACCAGGTACATGCAGTGCGATGATGAGCATGATTACCAAGTAATTATTAGTTCATTTCAAACAGCAGTATTGGGAAACTAAGGTACCTCCCTTGTATCATTCCCAAACATGATCCATCCTAGGGTCGTCAATCCTAGTTAATCTCATACGGTATTATGGTTCGAGAGGCATCGCGAAGGCATCGCAAAGGGCTCGTCACCCATCACCACGGATACAGATCTCACCGTATGCGGCTCAATTGCTGACCGTCAGCTCGAGTACATGTCTCACCGTACTCAGCTCAATCGCTGGCCGTCAGCTCGAATACAGGTCTCACCGTACTTGGCTCAACTCATACTCTAGTTGCTGTGAAGGGCTCGTCGCCAATTACAGACCTTAGAGTATACTCGAAGACACTACAGAGGACTCGTCGCCCGTCAGCACGAGTACAGGTTTCACCGTACTCGGCTCTCGCCATAAGTGTCGACAGCTCGAATACAGTGTCCCATACCATCGTATTCGGCTCACGAGTTTGGTTGCTCAATGGTCACTACGGGGAGGCACGTGGCCCCAGCATATGCCGACAGCTCGACCACGGTGTCCCATACCACCATGCCCGGCTCATGAGTCTTAGCGGATCGAGGTACCATGGTTAAAAGGGATTTCACTGGTAAGTTTGGTACCCTAGGTTCAAGCAGTAGCGTCCAAATATGGTAAACATACATAAGACAGATCGGGTTGCTTGACGAGCTCGGCTAGCTCGAGCGCACAACAAGTTGAACGACCTGAAGTGCATAAGCACTTCGCGTGGCCAACCACTATCGTCAACCGAAGTACGACTCGGGTTCGTTGAACACATCTCACGTGGAAAATGAATCACAGCCACGAATGCAATTCTGGTACCGATTGTCTGGACTATAATCATAGCCCCAAACACAATCAAGTGCAGATAGATAAAACAATAGTAGATCAAGATTCAACTCATACAATCAAGGTCTGGTATTATCCGTTTAGGGCTGCCAGGGCTGTTGCACGCACTCGTTGCTCCACTCCCCCATCACCCATGATGGATCATACAACGTAAATATAAATTTAAACATATGCATTACATAGTTAAAATCATAAAGCAGTTGAGCATGTTATGAAGCACAACACAAGCATGAGTTTGTACATGTTCAATTCCTAATCACACAACTATCCAAGGAGATCATACACATAGTTAAAAGAGGTTGAGAATCATATCTCAACACCCTTATACATTACAATTTGCTAACTACTACTCATTGAGACATTTCAAGAAACACTTAAACAAACATACATCAACATACATGACATATGTCGATCACATAGGCATTAGGCCAAATCCTTTCATTAGGGAGTTGCCCCAATCATAACACGCGTACACCCACGACGGATAGTCATGGCAAGCAGGAATCCAAGTTCCATATTCATTCAGTCATTTCCACAAACACTTGGGCCACATATTTTAACATATATAGTGTATATTGGCCGTGGCGTGACTTAGGACAAATCCTTTCGTCAAAGGGGTATCGCTAATACATCAATCATGAATCCATGACAATTAGTCATGGCGAGCACGAATGAGAATTCTATACTCATTCAGTCACTTTCACAAACACTTAGAATACACTATTACAACATACATGGTGTATGTTAGCAAAACATGTATTAGGGCTATCCTTTAGCCAAGCGAGTATTTTATCCATGTATAATATATTACTACAACAAATAATCATGATAAATACATCTCCAAAATTTATACGTATACAGTATTTTCTAGAATACGCAATTTCAACATACATAGTGTATATAAGTAAAACATGTATTTAGGCGAATCCTTTTGCCAAATAAGTATTTTATCCATATATCGTATATCCATATAACAAATAAACATGTCAAACACATTTCAAAAAAATATACGTATACCGTACTTTCTACAAATACCTAAAGTATGTAGAATTCCATATTTTTCATCTTTAATCAAAACGAAAAACAGACAGCACTTTGTACATGTGCAATTGCATGCAGATCATGAATCTATCATTATCTGACATTGAAAGCGTTGAAAACCATAACCTATACACCTAAAGTCCGCAACTTTTGTCGTAGAATCGTAACGGAGTCGATAGGTTTGCTAAGCTTCCGTATTCGGCAGTTTGGCAACCTATAGAACGAAATAGGTTAGCTATTTCATAACCTACAACTGTCTAAACCCCAAAACAGATTAGGGTTAGGGTTTCATACCTAGAAATGACGCCGGAAACTCTGGGAAAGCGATGAGAATCAGACGGTGGAGCTCGTACATCGGCAAGGAAGAGTGGCAGGGAGATTCTCCCACTGCTCCCACACTTTCTCTCTCTTTTCTCTCTCTTTTCTCTCTCTCAATCTCAAATTCGTATGGCTGCCATGAGAGAGGGTTTAAGGTCCTTATATAGCCTGAAAATTCACCGAAATAGACTTATGTTCAAGGTATACTTACATTATAATCAAATCGGCATTGTTTCAGCTCAAAAGAGGGTTTCTGGCGGGCCTCCTTGAGCCAAAGGTCGGACTTAAGCTCACTAATGCTGGATCTACGTTCTATTAAGTTTTCGTTTCAGTGGGATTTCCAGATCACGCGTGGCGGACCAGTTTCAGTTCAACGGTCAGCGGATCTCGATCGGAGATTCCGAGCACATGTAAATGTGTATGAAATTTCTCCTGATCCGAGGGTGTAATTTGGTCTGATTCTAACGGTCTGGTTGCTTAATACTGATCCGCAAGCGAGTGGTGCTAGATTACTATTTAAGATATTTTATTTTGAATTAATTTCACATTTCTCACACTCTTCACTCCAAGCTCAAGCGAATAGCGCTGGGACACTATCTGGATTTGATTTCCGAGATGGTTGTCAGGCCTAGCGAGGCGGTCCTAGTTCCTTAACTTTGTGTTAGTCGGACTTCCGACGTGCGGTCCAGATCCGATACGGAGTTTCGAGATGCTCCCGTGAGCAATCAGGTAATGAGATTGATCCTAGATTTTAGGGTAACCTAGCGTCAATGATTCTGCAAGTTTTGGGTCTTGCAGATCGTATTTAAAGCGATTGGTGCTAATTTCACAGGTACTCTAGTTTATCACTAGCTATTTCTCGCCTAATTTCTAAAGGATTTAGTCCTGTATGATTTCTGTCTGAGGTGGTACCTGGGCCTTTGTAGTTTATATATAAAGTGATCCAAGTTATACTACTTAGCTAGTTTAGGATAGTGTCTAGGATGAAAGTGCTTAGAAAAATTGAAAGAACAAGGTAGTGAAGGGTGAGATTTGTGAAGGAAATGGGTTTAGAAGCGATTTTAGACTGTGGGGTTCAGTTTTGACGAATTAATAAGGTGTTAGGAGCAACCCATTGCCTAAGGACGTCTAATCCCAGGTTGGCAAAAATCCGGGATGTTACATCGGATTCCCAGATCACACGTGGCGGACCAGTTTCAGTTCAACGGTCACTGAATCACGATCGGGGATTTCAAGTACACTGCAATGTATATGAAAATTTTCCTGATCCGAGGGTGTATTTGGGTCAGATTCCGACGGTCTGATTACTTATAATTAGACCGCAAATACCAAGTCTCAGATTACTTAAATGTCATTAAATTTCTAAAGAAAACTAGGTTTTCTCACACTCCTCACTCTGGACTCAAGTGAATAGCCATGGGACACTGTCTGGATTTGATCTTCGAGATGGTTGTCAAGCCCAGCGAGGTGGTCCTAAGTCTATAACTTCGTATTATTCGGACTTTCGATGCGCGGTCCAGATCTGATACAGAGTTTCAATGTGCTCTCGAGAGCAATCGGGTAATGAGTTTGATCCTATATTTTAGGGTAACCTTGCGTCCATAATTCCACAAGTTTTGGGTCTTACAGATCGTATTTAAAGTGATTCATGCGGATTTCGTGGCTAATCCAGTTTAGTACTTAGTTAACTTTGTCTAATTTCTAAAGGATTTGATCCTGTGTGATTTCTGCCTGAGGTGGTACTCGGCCCATTGCACGGAATTTTCCGAGTCGTTACAATCTACCCCCCTTAATGAAAAATTTTGTCCTCGAAATTAGTACCTTTTCGTACTCCTCCAGAAGCTGAGGGTAGTTCTTTCGAATCTTGGCTTCTGTCTCCCAGGTAGCTTCCTCCTCTGTATGATGCGTCCACAGTACCTTCACGAGTGGAATCACCTTACTGCGCAACACCTGATCCTTCCTGTCTAGGATACATGTCAGACGCAGTACATATGTAACATCGTCACTTAACTGCACCTGCTCCTAATGGATGATGTGTGAAGGATCAGGGACGTATTTCTTCAGCATAGATACATGAAATACGTTGTGCACGCCCGCGAGTGGTGCAGGTAAAGCGAGACGATATGCCACCGCACCCACTCGATCAAGTATCTGAAACGGCCAGATAAACTGCAGCGTAAGCTTCCCCTTCTTCCCAAACTGAAGAACTCCCTTCATAGGAGAAACTCTGAGGAATACGTGATCTCCAACCTCAAACTCAAGTAGTCCACTCCTCGTATCGGCATAGCTCTTCTGTCTACTCTGTGCCATCAAGAGTCGACGCCCGATTAACGATCTGATGGATAGGATCACCTCTATCGTCGACCGGTCCTTTTTAGATCCATCTTTCCTGGTAGGCTAAAGTAGCTCCTTATAACCCCAAAATCATATATTTTACATCAGATAACTCATTTCGGATTACGAGATACGCCCGATTTAAGGTCCGATGGTCTGGATCACTTTTGTCACCGTACGAGCGTTTTATGATCCATCTTTGGCGGTAGGCTAAAGTAGCTCGTTCAACCCAAAAATCACATAATTTACGTCAAATAACTCATTCCGGATTGGGAGATACGCCCGATTTAAGGTCCGATGATCTGGATCACATCTATCGTCAACCGGGCCTTTTCTAATCCATCTTTGCCGGTATCTGGCAAATCCGACTTTGGCAACCTAGCGCAGCCGGGTTGGTTAGCTAAAATATCTCGTTCTACCCCAAAATCATATATTTTATGTCAGATAATTCATTCCAGATTGCGAGATACGCCCGATTTAAGGTCTGATGGTCTAGATCACTTCTATCGTCGATCGGGCCATTTCTGATCCATGTTTGGCAGTATGCTAAAGTATCCACTTGTACCCCAATATCATATAGTTTACGTCAGATAAGTCATTCCGGATTACGAGACACGACCGATTTAAGGTCTGACGGTCTGCATCACTTCTGTCGTCGACTGGGCCTTTTCTAATCCATCTTTGGTGGTTGGCTAAAGTAGCTCGTTCTACCCCAAAATCATATATTTTAAGTTAGATAACTCATTCCGGATTGCGAGATACGCCCGATTTAAGGTCTAATTGTCTAGATCACTTCTGTCGTCAACTGGGCCTTTTCTTATCCATCTTTGGCGGTAGGGTAAAGTAGCATGTTCTACCCCAAAATCATATATTTTATGTCAGATTACTCATTCCGGATTGTGAGATACGCACATTTTAAGGTCTGATGGTCTGGATCACTTCTGTCGTTGATCAGCCCATTTCTAATCCATCTTTGGCGGTATTTCTCAAATCTGGCTTGGGGAACCCGGCATAGTCAGGTTGGTTGGCTAAAGTAGCTCGTTCCACCCCAAAATCATATATTTTACGTCAGATAACTCACTCCGAATTGCAAGATATGCCTGATTTAAGGTCCGATGGTCTCGATCACTTTTGTCATCGACCGAGCCTTTTCTGATCCATCTTTGCGGTATTTCATAAATTCAGCTTGGGTAACCCAGCGTAGCCACGTTGGTTGGCTAAAGTGGCTCGTTCTACCCACAAAATCATATATTTTACGTCAGATAACTCATTACAGATTGTGAGAAACGTCCGATTTAAGGTTTGATGGTCTAGATAACTTCTGTCGTCGACTTGGGCTTTTCTAATATATCTTTGGCGATAGGCTAAACTATCTTGTTCTACCCCAAAATCATATATTTTACGTCAGATAAGTCATTCCGAATTGCGAGATACGTTCGATTTAAGGTCCGATGGTCTAGATCACTTCTGTCGTCGACCAGGCCTTTTCATATCCATCTTTGGCGGTAGGCTAAAGTAGCTCGTTCCACCCTAAAATCATATATTTTATGCTAGATAACTCATTCTGGATTGCAAGATAAGCCCGATTTAAGGTCCGATGGTCTAGATCAATTTTTTCATCGACCAGGCCTTTTCTGATACATCTTTGGCAGTAGGCTAAACTAGGTCGTTCTACCCCAAAATCATATATTTTACGTCAGATAACTCATTCCGAATTGCGAGATACGCCTGATTTAAGGTCCGATGGTCTAGATCACTTTTGTCGTTGACCAGGCCTTTTCGGATCCATCTTTTGCAGTATTTCACAAATCCGTCTTGGGGAACCCGGCGTAGTCGGGTTAGTTGGCTAAAGTATCTCGTTCTACCCCAAAATTATATATTTTACGTCAGATAACTTGTAGCATCCCGGATTTTTACCAACCTGGAATTAGACGACCTTAGGCAAAGGGTCGCTCCTAACACCTTATTAACTTGTCAGAACTGAATCTCACAGTCAAAACTCGCTTCTTAACTCATTTCCTTCACAAATCCCACCCTTCACCACCTTGTTCTTTCAAATTTTCTAAGTACTTTCACCTTAGACACTATCTTAAACTAGCTAAGTATTATAACTTGGATCACTTTATATACAAACTAAAAAGGCCCAGGTACCACCTCAGACGAAAATCGCTCAGGACTAAATCATTTAGAAATGAGGCGAGAATTAGCCAGTGTTAAACTAGAGTACCTGTGAAATTAGCACCAAGCACTTTAAATACGATCTGCAAGACCCAAAACTTGTAGAATCATTGACACTAGGGTACCTTCAAATCTAGGATCAATCTCATTACCCGGCTGCTCTCGGGAGCATCTCGAAACTCCGTATCAGATCTGGACCGCATGTCGGAAGTCCGATTAACATGAAATTAAGGAATTAGGACCGCCTTGCTGGGCTTAACAACCATCTCGGAAATCAAATCCAGATGGTATCCGAGCGCTATTCGCTTGACCTCGGAGCGGGGAGTGCGAGAAATGTGAAATTAATTCAAAATAAAATAGAAATTTATGAAATCTGGCACCTCCCGCTTGTGGATCAGTATTAAGCTACCAGACCGTCAAAATCAGACCAAATTACACCCTCGGATCAGGGATATTTCCCCAAACATATCTATGTACTCGGAATCTCCGATCGAGACCCACTGACCATTGAATTGAAACTGGTCCGCCACACGTGATCTGAGAAGCTGACTGAAATGAAAACTTAGCCAAACCTAGATCCAATGTCAGTGAGCTTAAGTCCGACCTTTGGCTCAAGGAGGCCCGCCAGAAGTCCTCCGTTGAGCTGGAAAAGGGTCGCTTTGGTTATAACCTAAGTATACCTTGACCATAAGTCTATTTTAGTGAGTTTTTAGACTATATAAGGACCTTAGAACCCTCTCTCTCACAGCCATACGAATTTGAGAGAAACCCTAGAGAGAGGAGAGAGAAAAGAGAGAGAAAGTGTGGGAGTTGTGGGAGCATCTCCCTGCCACCTGATCTTGCCGCTCTGCAAGCTTCACCGCTCCATTCTCATCGCTTTCCCGGCGATTCCGCCATTTTTTCTAGGTAAGAAACCCTAACCCTAATCTGTTTTGGGGTTTTGATAGCTGTAGGTTATGAAATAGCTAACCTATTTCATTCTATAGGCTACCAAACTACCGAATATGGAAGCTTAGCAAACCTATCGTATTCGTTATGATTCTACGACAAAAAGTGCGGACTTTAGGTGTATAGGTTATGGTTTTCAACACTTTCAATGTCAGATAATGATAGATTCATGATCTGCATGCAATTGCACATGTACAAAGTGCTGTCTGTTTTCCGTTTCGATTAAAGATGAAGAATATGAAATTTTACATATTCTATGTATTTGTAGAAAGTACCGTATACGTATAAATTTTGGAAATGTGATTGCCATGATTATTTGCTATATGAATATATTATATATGGATAAAATACTTGTTTGGTGAAAGGACTCGCCCTAATGCTTGTTTTGCTAGTATACACTAGGTATGTTGAAATAGTGTATTCTAGAAAGTACCGTATACGTATATATTTTGGAGATGTGTTTGCCATGACTATTTGCTGTATAAACATATTATATATGCGTAAAATACTTGCTTAGCGAAAGGATTCGCCCTAATACATGTTTTGCTAATATACACTATGTATGTTGAAATAGTGTATTCTAAGTGTTTGTGAAAATGCTTGTGAGAATAAGTGTTTGGATGATGGTGCCTTAGGTAGGTGTTGAGATGGGATTCTCAACTACCTTAGAGACATGTATGATTTCCTCCATGTGGTTGTTTACTTTAACCACTTACTTATGAAATATAGGTGTTTGTATTCTTGTTTATATAGTGCTTTATAACATGCTTTATAACATGCTTTACAACATGCCTTATGATATACTTGTTACCATGCTTGAATTACTTTGTTTATTATGCTTTACTCCACATGCTTTGAATAAGGATTGATTGTGTTTGAGACTATGATTATAGTCCAGACAATCGGTACCAGACTTGAATTCGTGGCTGTGATTCATTTGCCACGTGAGATGTGTTCGACGAACCCGAGTCGTACTTCGGTTAGCGATAGTGGTTGGCCACACGAGGTGCTTATGCGCTTCATATGGTTCAACTTGTTGTGCGCTCGAGCTAGCCGAGCTCGTCAAACAACCCGATCTGTCTTATGTATGTTCCCCATGTTTGGACGCCTCTGCTTGAACCTAGGGTCCAAACTTACCAGTGAAATCCCTTTAACCATGGTACCTCGATCCGCTAAGACTCATGAGTCGGGCATGGTGGTATGGGACATCGTGGTCGAGCTGTCGGCCTACGCTGGGGCCATCTACCTCCCCGTAATGACCAGTGAGCAACCAAACTCGTGAGCTGATTATGGTGGTATGGGACACTATATTCGTGCTGTCAGCCTACATTGATAAGGTGATGGAGGAGTGGTGCAACGAATGCGTGTAATAGCCCCGACAGCCCTTTGTAGTGACGTCGAGCATACTCTGAATTTACGGTGAGGCGATGAGTTTTGCCGTAGTGAATAGAGTATGAACTAGGCCTGTATCAATTTAGTAATGAACCGTTAAAGAGGTGATGGGGGAGTGGTGTAACCATTGTGCATAACAGCCCTGACAGCCTTTGCAGCGACCTAGAAACACACCATTGTATGAGATTAACTAGGACTAATGACCCTAGAATGGATCATGTTTGGGAATGATACAAGGGAGGTACCTTAGTTTCCCAATACTGCTATTTGAAATGGACTAACAACAACTCGGTAATCATGCTCATCATCGCACTGCATGTGCCTGGTAGATGTGGAGCACTGAGGGATGAATGCATGTCGCGAACGTAAGATGGTGTCGCATGAGGGTGGTTTGGCAAGGACATTCATCATGTCATTTCATACTTGCATTAAATAAGAGTAGTTAGGATTGTTTGATTGTACTACTTGACTGAATTGATAACATGTTAACCTATGCTTTACTGTTCCACTGAGTTGATCACTCACTCCCACATTACGGGACGATGTTGTACACACTAACCAGATTTGTTTGAGTTTCAGGTGATGGCGATGCTTATGAAGCAGAGCCGGACTACTACTATGATGTTGAGGAGTTCTCCTACATGTAACTCTCTGACAGGTCTATGAAGACCTGGTATTGTATTGACGAGGCAATGGTATTTGGAATAGAAGACATTACACTTCCACAACTTGGTATAATTTGAAATTATACTTGTAATTCATTAACTTGGTAACCTTATCACACTTTGGAGACTCACAACAGTTTTTATATTTTATATATCTATCACAGTCTTTCGCTTGCAATTTAACTGTCTCTGGAGTATGATATGTTGTTTTAGCTTAATCTCACTCATGTTCAATGCACTAATACAGACAACATTCAATCATCATTCATTGTGTTGTATAAGTGATGCGTTGGAACTCGGGAGTTGAGTTTATGATCGACCCCCGATTTTCAGGGCGTTACATAACTCATTATGGACTGCAAGATGCACTCGATTTAAGGTCCGATGGTCTAGATCAGTTCTGTTGTCGTCCAGGCCTTTTCTTATCCATCTTTGGCGGTAGGCTAAACTAGCTCATTCTACCCCAAAATCATATATTTTACGTCAGATAACTCAATCCGGATTGCGAGATACGCCCGATTTAAGGTTCGATGGTCTGGATCACTTCTATCGTCGAACGAGCCTTTTCTCTTCTATCTTTGGCAGTTTTTGCAAATCCGGCTTTGGCAACCCGGCACAACTGGGTTGGTTGGTTAAAGTAGCTAGCTCTACCCCAAAATCATATATTTTACGTCAGATAACTCATTCTGGATTGCGAGATATGCCCGATTTAAGGTCCGATGATCTAGATCAGTTTTGTTATCGACCGGGCCATTTCTTATCCATCTTTGGTGGTAGGCTAAACTAGCTCGTTCCACCCCAAAATCATATATTTTACGTCAAATAACTCATTCCGGATTGCGAGATACGCTCGATTTAAGGATCGATTGTCTGGATCACTTCTGTTGTCGACCGGGCATTTTCTGATCCATCTTTGGCTTGCCGAGTTGGTTGGCTAAAGTAGCTCGTTCTACCCCAAAATCATATATTTTACATCAGATTACTCATTCGGGATTGCGAGATACACCCGATTTAAGGTCCGATGGTCTAGATCACTTTTGTCGTCGACTGGGCCTTTTCTGATCTATCTTTGGCGGTAGGCTAAACTAGCTCATTCTATCCCAAAATCATATATTTTATGTCAGATAACTCACTCCAGATTGCAAGATATGCCCAATTGAAGGTTCAATGGTCTAGATCACTTCCGTTGTCGACCAAGCCTTTTCTAATCATCTTTGGTTATAGGCTAAAGTATATCGTTCTACCACAAAATCTTATATTTTACGTCAATTAACTTATTCTGGATTGTGAGATACGCCCAATTTAAGGTCCGATGGTCTAAATCACTTCTGTCATCGATCGGACCTTTTCTAATCCATCCTTGGCGGTAGGCTAAAGTAGCTCGTTCTACTCCAAAATCATATATTTTATGTCAGATAACTCATTCCAGATTGTGAGAGACTCCCAATTTAACGTCCGATGGTCTGGTTCACTTCTTTCGTCGACCGGGCCTTTTCTGATGGTATTTCACAAATCCATCTTGGGCGACTTGTCATAGCCATGTTGGTTGGATAAAGTAGCTCGTTCTACCCCAAAATCATATATTTTATGTTAAATAACTCATTTTGGATTGTGAGATACACTCGATTTAATGTTCGATGGTCTGGATCACTTCTCACGTAGACCGGGCCTTTTCAGATCCATCTTTGGCGGTAGGCTAAAGTAGCTTGTTCCACCCTAAAATCATATATTTTACGTTAGATAACACATTCTGAATTGTGAGATACGCTCGATTTAAGGTCCGATGGTCTAGATCAATTCTGTCGTCGACTGGGCCTTTTCTGATGCATCTTTGGCAGTAGGCTAAACTAGCTCGTTCTACCCCAAATCATATATTTTAAGTTAGAGAACTCATTCTGGATTGCGAGATAAGCCCGATTTAAGGTTCGATGGTCTGGATCACTTTTGTCGTCGACCAGTCCTTTCGGATCCATCTTTAGCGGTATTTAGCAAATCGGACTTGGGCAACCCAGTATTACAGGGTTGGTTGCCTAAAGTAGCTCGTTCTACCCCAAAATCATATATTTTACGTCAAATAACTCATTCTGGTTTGCAAGGAATGCCCGATTTATGGTTCGATGGTCTAGATCACTTCTGTCGTCGACCGGGCCATTTCCGATCCATCTCTGGCGGTATGCTAAAGTAGCCCGTTCAACCCCAAAATCATAAATTTTACATCAGATAACTCATTCTGGATTTCGAGATACGCCCGATTTAAGGTTCGATGGAATGGATCACTTCTGTCGTTAATCGGGCCATTTCTAACCCATCTTCGCTGGTATTTCGCAAGTCCGGCTTGTGAAACCCGGTGTAATCGGGTTAGTTGGCTAAAGTAGCTCGTTGTACCCCAAAATCATATATTTTACGTTAGATAACTCATTCTAGATTGTAAGATACGCCCAATTTAAGGTCCGATGGTCTAGATCAATTCTGTTGTCGACCGGGCCTTTTCTTATCCATCTTTGGCGGTAGGCTAAACTTGCTCGTTCTACCCCAAAATCAAATATTTTACATCAAATAGTCTGAATTACTTCTGTCGTCGAGCGGGCCATTTCGGATTGCGAGATACGCCCGATTTAAGATCCGATGGTCTGAATCACTTCTGTCGTTGAGCAGGCCTTTTCGGATCCATCTTTGGTGGTAGGATAAAGTAGCTCGTTCTACCCCAAAATCATATATTTTACGTCAAATAAATCATTTTGGATTACCAGATACGCCCGATTTTAGATCCGATGGTTTGGATCACATCTGTCTTCGACCGGGCCTTTTTTATTCCATCTTTGGCAGTATGTTGCAAATTCGGCTCGCGTAACCCGGCATAGCCCGGTTGGTTGGCTAAAATATCTCGTTCTACCCTAAAATCATATATTTTAAGTTAGATAACTCATTCCGGATTGCGAGCTACGCCCTATTTAAGGTTCGAGGGTCTAGATCACTTATGTCGTCGACCGGGCCTTTTCTGATTCATCTTTGGCAGTAGGCTAAAGTATTCCGTTGTACCCCAAAATCATATATTTTATGTTAGATAAGTCATTCTGGATTGTAAGACACGACCGATTTATGGTCTGACGGTCTGGATCACTTCTGTTGTCAACTGGACCTTTTTTGATCCATCTTTGGTGGTTTGCTAAAGTAGTTCGTTCTACACCAAAATCATATATTTTACATCAGATAACTCATTCAGGATTGCTAGATACGCCCGATTAAAGGTTCGATTGTCAAGATCACATCTGTCGTAGACTGGGCCCTTTCTGATCCATCTTTGGCGGTATTTCGCAAATCCGGCTTAGCCGGGTAGGTTGGCAAAGAAGCTCGTTCTACCCCAAAATCATATATTTTACGTTAAATAACTCATTCCGGATTGCGAGATACGCCTGATTGAAGGTCCGATGGTCTAGATCACTTCTGTCGTCGACCATGCCTTTTCTGATCCATCTTTGGCGGTATTTCACAAATCTAGCTTGGGCAACCCGTCATAGCCAAGTTGGTTGGCCAAACTAGCTCGTTCTAGCCCAAAATCATATTTTACGTCAAATAACTCTTTCCAGATTGCGAGATATGCCCGATTAACAATCCGATGGTCTGGATCATCTCTGTCGTCGACTGGGCCTTTTTAGATAGTTCTTTGGTGGTAGGTTAAAGTAGCTCCTTCTACCCCAAAATCATATATTTTACGTCAAATAACTCATTCTGGATTGCGAGATACGCCCGATTTAAGGTCCGATGGTCTAGATCCCTTCTGTCGTTGACCGACCCTTTTTTTATTCATCTTTGGCGGTGGGCTAAAGTACCTTATTCTACCCCAAAATCGTATATTTTACGTCAGATAACTAATTCCGGATTGCGAGACATGACCGTTTTAAGGTCGGATGCTCTGGATCACTTCTGTCGTCTACTGGGCCTTTTCTGATCCATCTTCGGCGGCAGGTTAAAGTAGCTCGTTCTACCACAAAATCATATATTTTACGTCAGATAACTCATTCCGGATTCTGAGATACACCTGATTTAAGGTCCGATGGTGTGGATCACTTCTGTCTTCGACCAGGCCTTTTCTGATGGTATTTCGCAAATCCATCTTGGGAGACCCGGCATAGCTGCGTTGGCAGGCTAAAGTAGGCCGTTCTACGATAAAATCATATATTTTATGTCAAATAACTCATTCCGGATTGCGAGATGCGCCCGATTTAAGTCCGATGGTCTAGATCATTTCTGTCGTCGACCGGGCCTTTTCAGATCCAACTTTGGCGGTAGGCTAAAGTAGCTCGTTGTACCCTAAAATCATATATTTTACGTTAGATAACTCATTCTGGATTGTGAGAAACACCAGATTTAAGGTCCGATATTCTAGATCACTTCTATCATCGATTGGGCCTTTTCTGATCCATCTTTGGCGATAGGCTAAACCAGCACGTTCTACCCCAAAATCATATACTTTACATTAGATAACTCATTCCGAATTTCGAGACATGCTCAATTTAAGGTCCGATGATCTGGATCACTTTTGTCATCGACCGGGCCTTTTTTGTTCCATCTTTGGCAGTATTTCGCAAATCTGGCTCGGACAACCTGGCATAACCGGGTTGGTTGGCTAAATTAGCTCGTTCTACTACTAAATCATATATTTTACGTTAAATAACTCATTTTGGATTGCGAGATACGCCCGATTTAATATCCGATGGTCTAGATCACTTCTGTCGTTGACTGGGCCTTTTCAGATCCTTCTTTGCCGGTAGCCTACAGTTGCTCGTTCTACCCTAAAATCATATATTTTACGTCAGATTACTCATTCTGAATTGCGAAATACGACCGATTTAAGGTCTGATGGTCTAGATCACTTCTGTCGTCGACCGACCCTTTTCTGGTCCATCTTTGGCGGTAGGCTAAATTAGCTCGTTCTACCCCAAAATCATATATTTTACGTCAAATAACTCATTCCGGATTGCGAGACACGCCCGATTTTAGGTCCGATGGTCTGGATCACTTCTGTCGTCTACCAGGCCTTTTCTGATTCATCTTTGGCGGTAGGCTAAAGTAGCTTATTCTACCCCCAAAATCATATATTTTACGTCAAATAACTCAATCTGGATTGCGAGATACTCCCGATTGAAGGTCTGATGGTCTGGATGACTTTTGTCGTCAACCAGGCCTTTTCTAATCCATCTTTGGAGGTATTTTGCAAATCCAGCTTGGGCTACCCGGCATTGCCGGGTTAGTTGGCTAAAATATCTCATTCTACCTGAAAATCATATATTTTATGTCAGATATCTCATTCCGAATTGCGAGATATGCCCGATTTAAGGTCCGATGGTCTAGATCACTTCTGTCGTTGATCGGGCCTTTTCTGATGTATCTTTGGCGGAAGGCTAAAGTATCTCGTTGTACCCCAAAATCATATATTTTATGTCAGATAAGTCTTTCCGGATTGCGAGACATGACCGAATTAAGGTCCGATGGTCTGGATCACTTCTGTCGTCGACCGGGCCTTTTCTGATCACTCTTTGGCGGTTGGCTAAAGTAGCACGTTCTTCCCCAAAATCGTATATTTTACGTTAGATTAATCATTCCGGATTGCGAGATATGCCCGATTTAAGGTTCGATGGTCTGGATCACTTCTATCGTCGATCGGGCCTTTTCAGACCATCTTTGCCAGTAGGCTAAAGTAGCTCGTTCTACCCCAAAATCATATATTTTACGTCAGATAACTCATTCCGGATTGCGAGATACGCCCGATATAAAGTTCGATGGTCTGGATCACTTCTGTCGTCGACCTTGCATGTTTTAATCCATCTTGGGCGGCAGGCTAAAGTAGCTCGTTCTACCCCAAAATCAGGTTTGGGGAACCCGGCGTAGTTAGGTTGGTTGGCTAAAGTAGCTCATTCTACCCTAAAATCATATATTTTTCGTCAGATAACTCATTCCGGATTGCAAGATGCGCCCGATTTCTGGTCTGATGGTCTAGATCACTTCTGTCGTCGACCGGGCCTTTTTTTATCCATCTTTGGCAGTAGGCTAAACTAGCTCGTTCTACCCCAAAATCATATATTTTACGTCAGATAACTCATTCCAGATTGCGAGACACGC
This sequence comes from Magnolia officinalis, assembly GCA_021015155.1. NCBI lineage: Eukaryota > Viridiplantae > Streptophyta > Magnoliopsida > Magnoliales > Magnoliaceae > Magnolia > Magnolia officinalis. The sequence continues at coordinate 24,464,580 of JAJHSJ010000019.1, forward strand.
CCGATTGTAGGTCCGATGGTCTTGGATCACTTCTGTCGTTTACCAGGCCTTTTCTGATCCATCTTTGGCGGTAGGCTAAAGTAGCTCGTTCTACCCCAAAATCATATATTTTACGTCAAATAACTCAATCCGGATTGTGAGATATGCCCGATTGAAGGTCTGATGGTCTGGATGACTTCTGTCGTCGACCAGGCCTTTTCTAATCCATCTTTGGAGGTATTTTGCAAATCCAGCTTGAGCTACCCGGCATTACAGGGTTAGTTGGCTAAAATATCTCGTTCTACCTGAAAATCATATATTTTACGTCAGATATCTCATTCCGGATTGCGAGATACACCCGATTTAAGGTCCGATGGTCTGGATCACTTCTGGCGTCGACCAGGCCTTTTCTGATCTATCTTTGGTGGTAGGCTAAAGTATCTCGTTGTACCCTGAAATCATATATTTTTTGTCAGATAAGTCTTTCCGGATTGCGAGACACGACCGATTTAAGGTCCGATGGTCTGGATCACTTCTGTCGTCGACTGGGCCTTTTCTAATCCATCTTTGGCGGTTGGCTAAAGTAACACGTTCTACCCCAAAATCGTATATTTTACGTCAGATTAATCATTCCGGATTGCGAGAGACGTCCGATAGTCTGGATCACTTCTGTCGTCGACCGGGCCTTATCATATCCATCTTTGCCGTTTGGCTAAAGTAGTTAGTTCTAACCCAAAATCATATATTTTACGTCAAATAACTCATTCCGGATTGCGAGATACGCCCGATTTAAGGTTCGATGGTCTGGATCACTTCTGTCGTCGACCGGGCCTTTTCAGATCCATCTTTGCCAGAAGGCTAAAGTAGCTCGTTCTACCCCCAAATCATATATTTTACGTCAGATAACTCATTCCGGATTGCGAGATACGCCCGACATAAAGTTCGATGGTCTGGATCACTTATGTCGTCAACTGGGCATTTTTTTATCCATCTTGGGCCATAGGCTAAAGTAGCTCGTTCTACCCCAAAATCATATATTTTACGTTAGATTACTCATTCCGGAATGCGAGATACGTCCGATTTAAGTCCGAGGTCTAGATCACTTCTGTCGTTGATCGGGTCGTTTATAAACCATCTTTGGCGGTATTTCGTAAATCCGGTTTGGGGAACACGACGTAGTCAGGTTGGTTTGCTAAAGTAGTTCATTCTACCCTAAAATCATATATTTTACATTAGATAACTCATTCCGGATTGCGAGATATGCCTGATTTAAGGTCCGATGGTTTGGATCAATTCTGTCGTCGACCAGGCCTTTTCTGATCCATCTTTGGCGATGTTTCTCAAATCAAGCTTAGGCAACCCGGCGTAGCTGGGAGGGTTGGCTAAAGTAGCTAGTTTTGCCCCAAAATCTTATATTTTACGTCAGATAACTCATTCTGGATTGCGAGATACGCCTGCTTTAAGGTCTGATGGTCTGGATCACTTCTGTCGTCAACCGGGCCTTTTTTTATCCATCTTTGGCGGTATTTCATAAATTCGGTTGGGTAACCTGGCGTAGCGTCATTGGTTGGCTAAAGTAGCTTGTTCTACCCCCAAAATCATATATTTTACGTCAGATAACTCATTCCAGATTGCGAGATACGTCTGATTTAAGGTCTGATGGTCTAGATCACTTCTGTCGTCGACTGGGCCTTTTCTGATCCATATTTGGCGGTATGCTAAACTATCTTGTTCTACCCCAAAATCATATATTTTACGTTAGATAACTCATTCCGGATTACGAATTACGCCTGATTTAAGATCCGATGGTCTGAATCACTTCTGTCATTGAGCGGGACTTTTCTGATCCATCTTTGGCGGTAGGCTAAAGTAGCTTGTTCTACCCCAAAATCTTATATTTTGCATCAGATAACTCATTCCGGATTGCAAGATATGCCCGATTTAAGGTTTGATGGTCTGTATCACTTCCATCGTCGACCGGGCCTTTTCTGATCCATTTTTGGCGGTATTTCACAAATCTGGCTTAGGCCACCCGGCGTAGGCGCATTAGTTGGCTAAAGTAGCTCGTTCTACCCCAAAATCAAATCTTTTACGTCAGATAACTCATTCCAGATTGCAAGATACGCTTGATTTAAGGTTCGATGGTCTATATCACTTCTGACATCAACCGGGCCTTTTCTGATCCATCTTTAACGTTAGGCTAAACTAGTTCGTTCTACCCTAAAATCATTTATTTTACGTCAGATAACTCATTCCGGATTGCGAGACATGCCTGATTTAAGGTCCGATGGTCTTGAAGATTCAGTGCATCCAAATCTTATGATCATCGACCGGCCATGATAGTGAGAATTTAAAAAGATGATGATGATGATGCATACTCAAAGAACAAGAAGGAGAGATGTATGGACATACCTGAGGCTTGACTTCTACAATTAACTGGCCACTCTTCACGGCAACTGGTAAGAAGCACAATTCAAAGCAGGAGCTTCACCTAGTTAGAAGGATCGTGCAACTAAGGGTGGCACTCCTCAGTTGCAAGGAGAATGAAGAACTTTAGGGAGCATGTAATGAGGACAATGGATATAGTCAAATATAAAAGTTAGAACTCACACTATTCTTATATTTCGACACGTGCCAACGAGTTCATGGAAAAATGCATGAGCTGCATCTGGGTTCAAACATGAGAAGTTTATGCATGTACAACTTTCAACACTGCCATCATTAACCATTTTCTGCACACATGCCAGTATAACAAAATTCAAGAGTTAGATAGCAACAGGAGGAAATATTCAAATGCTCTGACAAATACATGTGAAACATATTTCCTATGGCTTTGAGAATTTAGTTTCCAATTGAGCCATTGAAAGTGCATATAGGCTTCCAAGGGCAAATGCCTACTAAAACGAGTTTGTAACTTACAATGTAGAGGTAATAGACAATTTTAGGTCTAGCCGGCAACTCACATAATATCTGTATGAAATCGAAACACGAAAATGAGCTTTGTGACATTATTATGGGATGCTCTATTTTTTTTTATTTTTTTTCAATTTTTGAAAAAGGTAACGTAACTTTATTAAGAAACCCCACCAAATCAAAAGTTAGGCTAGAGAAAGATAATTACTAGCCGAAAAAATATAAAAGATGAGAGGCATTTGCTGAAGATATTAGAAAAGGCTATAAACAAGATTTCATTATAATTTTTTTTTTTAAAAAAAAAAAGAGTAGATACTCCTACCATGGAAGAATTATCAAACTCAAAGACTTCCCTACCTCTGTAGCAATATTCACAGCACCGCCCACCTCAGCTAATAGAAAAGGATCTCACTATCATCATCATATCTTACCTAAGATGCAAAATTAGAGTTAAAAGTTGTCAAAAAACAATAGTAGATTATTGGTGTAGGCAATGTAAAACAGTAGACAGCCTAAATCACATTGCACCATGGAACGTGTCCAATTTTTCTAATCAAAGAAAGTTCAACACAATTAAACTCAACAAAATCATTTTTCTTAATGGAAAAATGTGAATTAGACCAAAGATGCTGGCAAAATTTTCCAATGAGAGAATTTGTAACACATAGCAAGTACAGCTGTTAATGAATTCATAACACTCAAGCGAGTTTTGTACACAATCATCTTGAACTGTCATTCTAACAAAAAAAAAAAAGAGACCGAAACAAAGAAACAAGAGAATAAAAATAAGTCCTTATTTAATAAATCTGCAATTCGAGAAATCCATGATCTTATCAAGGAACTAAATCTGCAATTCAAGAAACCCATTCAAAAATTTGGAACGGTTGTCAACTGCCCCTAAGTTTTTGTGACGCCCTATTTAGCCACAGTTGAAAACCGTTCCTAAATGGTTTAAGGAATGGTTTTCAACCGTTCTTAAAGAGGGATTTTGGTGTAGTGAATATTTTGCTTTGATTAGTTGTCCACAATCCATTAATAAGTTACTTTATAAGTACAACGTATCTCAAGCAACTTGTTTGAGATGTTATTCTCATACTTCATTTATAAAACCACAATGTGTGTAAATAGATATTAATGCTTTTTTCTTTTGTTGGAAATATTTATTGAGGTCCTTAGTCTCGACAAATACATGGGCACCCATTGTTCAATGATCTGGATCATTGATCTGATTAAGCACATTATAGGTGGAAGACTTCCAAAAAATTTATGAAAGAGGAAGATTCCAACCCTCTTAAACAATTTCATCAGGTTCATATGCGGTTATGCAAGCACGTGCGGGACATCCATGTTGTGGATCAGGTGGCTCTATTCTATAGGTAACCTAACCCAAAAAGGTGGTACCGTCAACCTTATTGTGGGAGGTACCTGTTTAGGCAGAATGTGGACCTTTGCCTCCTCTCTCCACTACAACAAAATAGGCTTTTCCCGGCGGTCAAAACCGCCGGCAAAGGTCCTAAAAACTGCCAGTAAAGGGTTCAGTGGCGGTCTGGCAATTGCCGGCAAAGGCTCGGTCGGTAAAGGTGTTGCCGACGGCCTGCAGCTTTTACTGGCGGTTTTACAGGCCGCCCCTAAATTGTCATTAGCTACGGATAAAATCCGTAGCCATAGAGCCTCTGGTTATTGACAATCCGTATCCATTGCAATTTTTGTTGTTTCAATTTTTCCTGCCCACTCTCACCACCGGGAAAAAAAAAAAAAAAAACGATTACAGGTAGATCAGTAATGTGCACAAATATAAATGTATAAAGCACACAAGAACTTAATTCAAAATCTTTTTTTGTATAGAATAATTGTAAGCAATCCTTAGTTTTCATCTGATGAACTGCTAGAACCTAGTGTGTTAAAGCAAAAGAAAAAGTGTAAAAAGATCTCTCTATACCACCTCATTTACAATGTTGCAGGTGAAAGAACTATAATAATACAACCCAGGCCCACTTAATCCTGTCTCAAAGCATACGGAAAAAAAAAAAAAAAAAAAAAGAACTCCTTGGTTTCCTTCTTTGTAGCCTCCTTTCCCTTTGCTGCCTTCATTTTAAGGAAAATTTTTCCTATAAGAATAAAAATATAAATTTGCAGCAGTCAATAAAATAGCAGAGCCCAAACAAGAACTCCAATTTGGGGATAACTTCCCAGACTTCCTGTCCTCAACAAACAAATTGAGATGTGCCAAGTTTACTTTGCCTCTTATTTAATGTTTTCTTCTCTCTTTTTTTTGCAATTTTCTTTAGCCTGATTAATAACATTCAACAATTATGAGAGAGAGAGCAGAGCATAGCAGAAAAACGAAGTAAAAGAAGTGCTAAAAGAATGCTTACTTTCATAAGACCATAAAGGTCAGAAGACTCAAGACAAGCATTCTTGTACATATGGATAGACCAGCCAAATGCAAATAAATCACATGACAGCCAAATGAAGATATACTCACGATTAATGCATAGAATTCACTGAAATACGATAAAAAATTAAACCATAGAAACTGAAGTTTTAAGTATCATCTGAAAAGGAGGAAATAACCTTAGACTAAGACTGATCCATAACAAAGTTAAACCCAAGCAACATCTGAACCTACCATATTCTCTTTCTCGTGGATCAAGCATTAATAGTTGTTGGGCCTTTGCCAATGTTGTTCACAAGTCAATAGTTGATTGTCAATGAATGTGTTTTGTATTCTGCCTCGATGAGATGGTGCGTTTTAAATTGGAAGTTCACTCGCGCGAGTTCACTTTCAAGATCAAAGACAAAAGATCTGTTGCAAATTCCCAATCTGCTTTCTGCAAAACATATGCATCTCTTCCTATAAAGATCAGGAAATACATACAACAGATGATTTTGGAGTCTCTGCGTCTTAACAGATAGATGATAAAGGTAAATTCATCTTTTAATTGGAGAAAGTAATATTGGAGAAAACCTTTGACAAATTCAGGTTCAAAGACATCCCACTGGCCAAAGGGAAAGCCAACTCCCCGTCGATTGCTTCCGGGGAACCAATATATGATCCGCCTAACCAACTTGCCTGAACAAGTTTGATAAGAGAAACTGTGAAATATGAACGACATGTTAAAGACTTCAGAGAGCTTAATAGCGTCGGCAATGAAAGGAACCAAGAAAAGTTGCACTAACGAGATCATGGAGTTCTGTTTCAAAGAAAGCAACATCACTTTCAACCCCTACACAGTCGTCTAGTGAAATTATAGAAAGCTCATCTTCATCTGCAACAAACTCAAGGGTTAACCAGCCATCAACAGAATAGTTGCAGCCAAAAAAGAAAGGGTAGAGAGTTCATGGAGACAGATTTTTCTGAAGTTCAAATACCTGAAATTTCAATTTCAGCTTTACTTGAATCAATAAGAACCTTCCCACTATCAAATGGATTGGGCAACAGTACGTAGCAATAGAGAAAATCTTTCTTATCAAAAAGTACAAAAAAAAAAAAGATGAAAAGATTAACAACAGTCTAAACAGCTAACATACCTTGGTTAATGTCAATGATCTCCTTGTTACCAATGATTGCCATTGTTTCCAAGGGACTCGTTTCTTCTGTCGATCTTTGGTGAGCTGTGTAGCAGTAAAAGGCATCAGCACCAGTATTTCGGAGTCCTTCAACAGGTTTTCAGGCCCTCGATGATATTGAGGTTCACCACCTGTGAGCGGAGGTTCTCTGCTTTGCTCCTTAATGACCTTGTTTAGTTTATGATAGCAGTAGGCCTGAATCAAGTTTCAGACCTTGTTTAGTTTAGTTTAGTTTTATTAATATTATCATTATCATTTTTGGAAGGTAGTTTCATGGCAAGTTGATTCAGATGATCAATTATCTTGCTGATCTGATCTTATAACTAGCTGGTTCATTTACATCAATTGTATGGCTAAAGTGAAAAATAATCAAATTCATCTAGCAATCATAAGAGGGGAAAAAAATCACATTAAACTCACTTGATCAATGAGGAGCTTCCAGTTTGATGAGCCTCAGCAATGGCCGGTGTTCACTTACCTGGAATGCACCAGACTGTTGGATTGGTTGGGATCAGAACTCATCACTGAAACAGGACGGGTTTTGGCTGCGACTGAAACTCCTCAGTGAATGGGTCAGTTCAGTAAAAACACAAGAATACCATTTTATTAAGAACATGCAAGTTCACCAGGCTAAAGAAAACACATCTCTGTTCATGTTGCCTTTCAACCATCACATGATTAGAAGCGAACAAATCATCATAACGAAATGAAAAATTAATGAAAAAAAAAATAAACAAATCACATAATTACCAAAATATGAAAACCAAATTCACATCATTAAGCAAACAAAATTTTCTGTTTCAGTAGAAATTGCTTTTTGTTTATCTTAATCATCTTTCGGTCGACCAAATTGAAATCACTGGAAGAGCTTACCAAAGAAGGATCTTTCATCATGTTCTGTTGCCCCGTAGATGCTGAATCCTTGGATGCATGCAGTCGTTGCAACCGATAATCAGTTTCAGGTCGACGACAGATTTTTCTTAGTGGTACTACTTCTTACAATAAAAAAGAGAGGAAACAAGTATTGAATAACTGCCTCAAGACTACAAGGTTACCAAATGGAATTTTGGTTAAGCATATGTAGCAAAATAATCAGCATCATGATACTCCCCAATATGTGTAACTGTCTTTCTTTAATGATGATGATGAACAAGAGATGCACACCTCAACATGTGCAACTGTCTTTCTTTAATGATGATGATGAACAAGAGATGCACACCTCAACATATGCAACTGTCTTTCTTTAATAGTAAGAATAATGTTATTAGCACCTAACAAAAGGGGATGGTGAGGGTCCACTACTCCCCAACCCAACTGCATCAAACTAGCCCAATCATCCATGATAGCTTCCCTTCTATAACTCACAAACAGCTTAACCCAAATACCCATGAAATAGATATCCATGTATGCTAAGGCACATACTCGTGCATTCTCATGTATCTACTGAACATCGAAGCAAGTAACCAAACCTATTACAGTAATTCCATAACTAAAAATATCTGTGGAAGTCATGCATATAGCATATTGAACTCTAGCAATGCTTGATATCATATTGAAAAGCAGATGTACTGATTGAAGAAGGAAAAAGAATTGAAACAAACATCTGTGACAACTGGAAATGCAGCCTGCCATAAATCTTCCTGCAAAACAGAAACAGTCATTTTTAACCAACAAAAAGAAAAAAGAAAAAACAGCAAACCACTATTAGAGGACATGTAATGCTGGAATTAAATGTATGGAAGTGCCAATAAGTTCTAATAGCCTGGTCTGAGAAGTAGGGTCAGCATCCATATCCCTGGTTACTTGAATCTTAGCTCCTGACTGAAGTAGGAGAGTAAATATTAAAGAAAAAAAAAAAAACAGAGAATGCTTCTAATACCTATATATGTAAATTGCACGAAGCATGGCTTTGAGGTTACTGATATTGTGATTCAATTGAGCTAGGAATCTATCAAGATCATCTCCATCAAATAAATCAGTTGCTGTTAGTTTGTGCTTTTGAAAAATATCATGCAGTGAAGACACGTAAGATTCATCCCTTGACTGTGCCTTGTTAATGTGTCACCTGTGACATCGCAGAAACCACTACCAATTTCCTTTCCAAAGAATCATTCAGAATTATAATACAGAATTGAACATGAGAAAGTTCTTCCATTACAAGTTCAAAAACAGCAGTTTCAACAGATTTATGGTAACAATAAATGAAAATGAGTGGAATGCAATGGAAATGTGTGAGGGTAACCATCTGCATCCTATTCCTACTCTCCACAAATGTGATACATAAGCGTGAGATCCATGTCGTTCATCTAGAGGGCCTCACCATGTCAGAAGTAACCATGTCAGACACACCTTTCTGACATTAAAAGAGTGTATAAGATCACCCTGGCAGTGTTCGTAGTAGACTGCTGAAAAGCTGAATAAGATCACCCTCTGTAGATTGAGTAGATACTTCTTCTCCTCAGTTTTCTAAAGCTGTACAACAAGATAGATTACATTAAGAACACCACTCAAAAAGGAAAAGAAATACTTTGATATTCAGGCAGAGTGAGATAGATGATAAGCAGGCACTTAGAAATTATACTTTGACACCACACATTTTTCATTCAAGTAATTCAAATTAAACAATCCAAATTATGTATAACAGTTTAGATGGACTGCAAACTAAAGATTTGTAGATATTTATTGGACAGTTAATAATGAAAAATATCCAATGATCTTTTTTCAACAAACAATTGTCAACAATCAGAGGTTAGCCTTGTCCAATTAACCTGATATTTGCAAAACTCCACAATTTAGTCTATTTAATTTAAGTTAATGAATGCCATGCATACCATTTCTAACTGCCTGTGTATCAAGTGTCATATGCAGCCAGAATATGAAATTTACTCCACAAAAGGGAATTCCTGAAAATTTGTCATTCAACAAAGACGACAAGACTCGTATTGCTTACTTTTCACTATGAAATTACTGGCTACTTTAATAAGGGAAAGACTTAAAGAGTGTAAAGTACTTATTTTCTTAAGCTATCTGCAACTTTATTCTTGTACAAATGAAAGATAAATCGAAGCCACACATCTGGCTGTGCCCCCTACCTTGGATGGGCCATGATGAAAGAATAACACGACTCCTGCAATTCTATGCCATTTAATTGGAGGACTTTGAGCAAAGAAAATGGATGATTAGAAGAAATAAATAAAGTACCATTGACCATCAGTTAGGAAAAATCCTCCAGTGGAAGGGTTGGGTTGTCTGTGGTGTGATTTTCAGTCCATGCCCATCCATGGTAAGGCCCACCAGAGGAATGGTTCAAATCTTGTACATGTGTTCAGGCATGTTTGGATACACAGAATCCATGGGGAAATAGAATTTGTTTTCCACCGATAAGACAATTGGGCTGTTTGGATACGTGACCTTGACATAGTAATAATCGCTCTTATCCATGATCAGAATTCTTGGGCACAAGAAATGATGTAACTGTTGTCTAATGAATTCGAGAATTCCACTTGATACCCAAACACGGCCCCATTGTCTAGGATCCTTATCCAATTTTCTACAATAAGTAGGAAATTACCATTGGATATTATTTTCTTTAGAAAACCCAAGGATTCCACATTTCCAAACACGTGCAAGTGATAATTTTCTATATTTTGCAAGATTGGCAATAAATCATCACTGAAAAAGAACCATCCAAGTTGTTTACGAACAAAGTCATTCCAAAGAAGCTCAGGTACACTTTGGTCATTTTCAGCACAACCATCGAGCCAAATGATGAAACCGAGCCAGGAAGTGGCACCAGATTACCTGCATTTCAAACTTAACAGCATTATCTGATCCGCTGCCAATTCCATCAGTTTCGACAATAGAAGGCCCATCAGTAGAGAAGCCATTCATGCATAGGGTAGTATTGGGTGCATTTCCAGGATAGCCACAGGCACACCTCTATATATGGGCATGCGGCAAACTAGCATGTGTAGGACATCTGAGTTGTATAGATGAAAGATAGATAGCAAAATGGAAAATGAGAAGTTCTGGTTTAATACAGTTTTGAACTTAAAAATAAAAATAAAAATAAAAATAAAAGTGAAAAAATGGCCATATATCCACGTGTGTATTATATATAAATAAGGTTAAAAGAGAAAACTTCAATTAAAAAATTAGACTTTCTTTTTAACATGTTTAATTCATTTTCGCCCCAAAAATCTTTTTTTTTCTTCTTTCCTATAGTTCAAAATATACAGAGTTTTAAATGCTTAATCAATTATATGAGGGTTTTTTTTCTCAAAAATACAGAGTTTTGCTACCTATGAGATGACTTGGCTAAAAATCAGGCGAGTCAACGGGGCAACAAATGTATGAAAATGATGGCTGGTTTATAAGAACTCACCAAATTCTTTTGGAGCGTCCATTGTTTCCTTACATGTGTGGTCTACCTGGTGACTTTTTATGGCCAGATTACTAGGCTAGTTCATCAAGATAGCAATCCCTCCTGTTACATGGCCCAGGTGTCCTACACATGTTAGTCACATACAGAGTTTAAGATCATAAAGAAATGATTGTCATTGGAATGGATTACAGATGAAATGACCTGAAGCCCAAGCGCCCACTTTCTTTCTTTAGACGGAAACTGCAACCGTGGAGATATTTCATTCGGATTCATATACTCATTTTGTTGTATACTGTGCACAGGGACTGAAGTTGTGGGACCACCGCAGTTCGAACTAGAATAAATGCTTCCCTGGAGAAACATTGATTGAGAAGAAATGATTCGTGAAACAGACTCAAAACACTTGAAGTTTATATATCCAACAAAGATTAAAATGCCAACTGCCTAATCTCGTGACTGCAATTCAAGACATTGTAGTTGCAACATTAGCAAAAGGGAACAAAGCTGTCGAGACGACAAGTGACGCAATTTGCAGGCCAAGGACCAGATGGTTAGAATGGTCAAAATGGGGTGACGTTTTTGGGCTCATGGCACATCCATGTCTAGATCACCAAACCATGTGCCCTTCTTGTAGAGACTCAAAAGGCCTGAGGATACTTTAAATATCCTTGGGTTCGAGCATTGAATCATTCTTCTAAAGATATTGCCAACTACTTGAATGTCAACTAAGCATTTTGTAACTGCATTTTCAGATTTTGAAATTGTAATGATATCAGAATTTAATGGAAACTGTCACAACAGTAGCAAGAACATCAATCTAAAACTTAATTTGCAAGCTTTGACAAGAAAATTGAAGTTAATTTGCAGGCACACAGGCCACCACATTGACAACAACAAAATTGAAGTTAATTTGCAGGCACACAGGCCACCACATTGACAACAACAAAAATTTCCAGCAATGCTTCAAAGCAATGAATTACAAAATTCTCATTGATCATTTACATCTATAAAAACTCTCATTGATAGGTGAGCCACTAGGGCACGTTTGGATGATAAGTTACTTATGCCTCAAGTTCCTACTTATGTATCTCTTCTATGAGGAATTTCATCAAATTTCTGGTAGGCATCTCCAATTGCTCCACAAACACAATAAAATGAAGAATAGAATAACAAAACATTTCATCCGATCCTTTTATAAAAAATATGGATTTGGAAACATACAATTTGTATAAATTCGGTGTAACAGTACCATATATTCCTTGTGATCATTAATCACATTTGTAGAAAATCTTCAAGCAGTAGCTACTACAGTCGAAGTTCGAACTCCGATGCTGAAAGCTCAAAATAACACAGAAAAATGCCCCAAATCTGGATATCTTCACTAGCATTCGTTCAAAATACACGCGGTAATAAGACAAAGGAAGAACAGAGGAACATACCTTTAAAAGAAGCAACGAGGGATCTAAAATCTGCAAGCATTTCCTTCGAGAACTGCACAAGGATGCTGCCGGTCCGCCATTAAAGCCGCAGAGAGCTTCGCTACACAGAAACTCCTTGAATCTCTAAGTTTCTCTCACAAATCCCAATTTAAAACCTCTGGATTCTCCATTTCGGCCAAAACCAATGCAAAAGGAGCTCAAAATCTGCAGATTTCTCCCAAAATCCCCTGTAACTCTTCTCGTAATCGAACGACAGAGCTTTCTGATTTTTTCGGGAGATCAAGAGGGAGCGGCAGAGAGAGGGAGGGAAAGCGAGAGCGAGAGGGAGGGAAAGCGAGAGCGAGAGGGAGAGCGCACGAGAGGAAAGGAGAGGGAGAGCGAGAGGAGAGGGAGAGAGTCGGCGACGTGTGAGAGATGGTTCTAGGGCTTGTTTTTTTTTATATGTATACATATACAGGGACCTTTGCTTGCGGCCGTTAAAACCGGCAGCCGGCAAAGGGTACCCCCATCAGTCGGCTAAGGCACAATTTCTTGTAGTGCTCTCTCTCTCTCTCTCTCTCTCTCTCTCTCTCTCTAGCATGCTAAGAGCCAATTGATGCATGCAAGGTTGGACATCCAATGCATGCTAGGTGGCTATGTAGTGAGGCTCGTGATTAATCGTAGATGTAGCATACATTATGCATATGAAGACCCTTAAAATCATAGACTCATTTGGACAATTAGGAGTTTGCTATCATTGTTTTAAGCTAGAGGAGTTATTTAATACTCTAGTCACCCAAAAACATGGTAGAATGAAGGATCCTTGCTACATCAATCTTCAGGCTTTTTTTAGCTGAATGTGTATTATTTCTGCATTTCTATTTTGGTATGGCCATTGATCAAGGCACACATGGGAGCCATAGTGGTCGGGCCACTGATCTAATACCGCATAACTATTTGATTGTTGGCCCATTTTTCACTGAATTTGGTAGATTTCCCTTATCTAGTTTCTAGGCTATCGATTGAAGGGTAAGGTCTTCCAATTAGGGAGGTCAAGGTTATATGGATCATGGGTCATTAAAAATAGCAATCTGTATTGGAAAATGACCCATAATTAGAATTGCTTACTTGATCTGGAATTCGTGGTGGTGTTCATCATATTGATGTTCTAGATCACCCAAACATGGGCTCCATGTGTATGCATCACAAATTGCACTTGCTGAGAGATTAAGCCCTGCAATTACATGGGTCCTTGCTCTTGCTCCAGTGGTAGACTCTTAGGAGTTTCAACACCTGGTCAAGGGTTCGAGTACCCATAGGTGGTGAAATCCCACTATCGCATGAGTGTGTGGCGGTGTGTGTGCGTATGTTACAAAAAAAAAAAAAAAAAAAAAAAAAAAAAAAAAAAAAAAAAGCCCTGCAATTGCCTAAGAAGTTTCATGAAGATAACAAGTTATGAAATAATTAATGAAGATAAAGAAACCATTTTACTTTTGAACTTTGCTTGCTACTTATTTATTTATCCTATAGGAATTATAACTTACATTATGCAATGAATGGGCCAAATTGGTATGCGGATTTAAGTCCTGACCTGAATGAGTTGGGCTTGGGCCTATGATATGGACCCACTAATAGGCCTAGCCTAGGTCAAGCCTACTTGCAGGTTAACTGACCTAATCTACTTTTGAGGTGGGTTTAGGCTAAAATGGCCATTTAAGTAAATGAGTCAAGTTTGAGTTGAACCCTATGTGTCCAAATAGGTTATTAATGGGTTGGGCTAGATAACCTGACTTGATTTTACCCAAAATCCAAGAAGAAGAAGAAGAAGAAGAAGAAAAGTATCGATAAATACATTGTCTAGACTAAACTTAAGATGATTTATTGGGTCATTTATTCAACTTAAACTCATTAAAATTGGATCAGCTTCATGGGAAGGGTTCTTTGAGTATCCACTGACATCCCTACTGACCTCAACGTGGCCCGTGTGATAAACAGTTTGGGTACCCATTGATAGCCTCATCGACCTTACCTGACTCATGTGATAAACGGGTCAGATTTGTATTAGAGGGTTAGTATCGACCTATTAAATTAATGCGTCGGCCACTTTTGATTTTTGACCCGACCTAAATTGGTACTAAATTTTAATGGGTCAAGTCTTGCTATAAAACTGCAATTAGTTTCTTAAATGGGTCAAGTACGGGATGCCATTAAACTCAACCCGACCCAGCATCCCATACCTAACCCAACCCAACCACTTGCATTTGTAACCCTACCCGTTAGGCTTTTAAGACTGGCTTCAAATGCTTAGAAGGCATTCCATCTTCTAAGGAAAGGTCAAACAATCAAAATATTGAAACATTTCAATACAGGAGCTTTTAGTTTTCAAATATTTTTCATTAAAAAGGTGATCCATCTTATAAAAAAGTTGGGATAATTGGAATAGGATCTCAAATATTCAAAGTTTCAAATTCTCATTCTTAACCCATTTCTTTGTTGGCCCACGTATTAAAAAAAATTAGGAATTTTGCATACCCCGCTCACTAGGGAGGTCCACCACAATATGAATACTTCAGATTGGGAGCAGTAGGTCCCACTTTGTACAAACTGAAATCCCATGCAATATTATACAATCTCTTAGGCCATGCATATGATTGTACCATACCTTGATTTTATAAGCTATATGCCCATTTTCGATTAGGACTAAATGGGCCAAGGCCAGGCTAGGCACATTTAAAATTTTGAATCACCCCAGCTGTTAAGCCTGGCCCAAATAGCTGACATTTCTGTTGGGCCCAATAATGTGGTCCCCCGCTTGTACAGTGTACAATGACACTTCCATGCAGTGTGGCCCACTCGTGTGGCCTCCACAGGTTTTTGGATCAACTTAACATTTTGTTCTCCCTTCCACCAGGTCTACGAGACTTGTTGGTATGTAAGATGGCAAATAAACACCAAGGTGGGTCTCATGAAGGTTTTAATGGTGGACGACATGTCCTCACTTTTTTTTGTGGTGTGGTCCACCTAAGATCTGGACCGACCTCATTTATAGGCCCATATTCTAAAATAAGCTGGAGAAACAAATGGATAGTGTGGATTCAACATTTACTTTATGGTGGGTCGCACGAGTGGGGACCACCCTTTGTAACAGCCCGGATTTTTCCCAACCTGGAATAAGACGTCCTTAGGCAATGGGTCGATCCTAACGCCGTATTAACTTGTCAGAACTCAATGCCACAGTCTAAAATCGCTTCTGAACCCATTTCCTTCACAATCCCACCCTTCACCACCTTGATCTTTCAATTTTTCCTAAGTACTTTCACCCTAGACACTATCTTAAACTAGCTAAGTAGTATAACTTGGATCACTTTATATACAAACTACAAAGGCCCAGGTACCACCTCAGACGGAAATCACTCAGGACTAAATCCTTTAGAAATGAGGCAAGAATTAGCAATGTTAAACTAGAGTACCTGTGAAATGAGCATCAATCACTTTAAATATAATCTGCAAAACCCAAAACTTATAGAATCATTGACGCTAGGTTACCCTAAAATCTAAGATCAATCTCATTACCCGTCTGCTCTCGGGAGCATCCCGAAACTCCGTATCAGATCTGGACCGCACGTCGGAAGTCCGAATAACGCAAAGTTAAGGAATTAGGACCGCCTTGCCGGGCTTGACAACCATCTCGGAAATCAAATCCAGCCAGTGTCCCACGGCTGTTCGCTTGAATCTGGAGCGAGGGAGTGTGAAAACACTCGTTTCTTTACAAAATAAATATCTTGAATAGTAATCTAATACTTGTCACTTACGGGTCAGTATTAAGCAACCTGACCGTCGAAATTAGACCAAATTACACCCTCGGATCAGGAAAAATTTCATACACATTTACATGTACTCGGAATCTCCGATCGAGATCCACTGACCGTTGAACTGAAACTGGTCGCCACGCGTGATCTGGGAATCTGACTGAGACGAAAACATAACTCCACGTAGATCCAAGGTTAGTGAGCTTAAGTCCGACTTTTGGCTCAATGAGGGCCGCCAGAAACCTCTTTTGAGCTGAATTAGAGCCGATTTGGATATAACCCAAGTATACCTTTAACTTAAGTCTATTTCAGAGACTTTTTAGGCTATATAAGGACCTTAGAGCACCCTCTCTCACAACCATACGAATTTGAGAAAAACCCTAGGAGAGAAAGAGAGAAAAGAGAGAGAAAGTGTGGGATATGTGGGAGCATCTCCTGCTGCTGCTACGTGTTCAACCATCCCATTCTCATCATTTTCCCGATGATTCCAGCTCCGTTTCTAGGTAAGAAACCCAAACCCTAATCTGTTTTGTGGTTGTATAGGTTATAGGTTATGAAATAGCTAACCTATTTCGTTCTATAGGTTGCCAAACTGCCGAATACGGAAGCTTAGCAAACCTATCGACTCCGTTACGATTCTACGACACAAGGTGCAGACTTTAGGTGTATAGGTTATGGTTTTCAACACTTTCAATGTCAGATAATGATAGATTCATGATCTGCATGCAATTGCACATGTACAAAGCGCTTTCCGTTTTCTGTTTCGATTAAAGTTGTAGAATATGTAATTTTACATATTCTAGGTATTCGTGGAAAATACCGTATACGTATATTTTTTAGAAATGTGTTTGACATGATTATTTGTTGTATAAATGTACGATATATGGATAAAATACTTATTAGGCGAAAGGATTCGCCCTAATGCATGTTTTGCTAATATACACTATGTATGTAGAAATACTGTATTGTAGAAAGTACCATATACGTATATATTTTAGCGATGTGTTTGCCATGATTATTTGTTGTATAAATATATTATATATGCGTAAAATACTTGCTTGGCGAAAGGACTCGCCCTAGTACATGTTTGCTAACATACACTAAGTATGTTGAAATAGTGTATGCTAAGTGTTTGTGAAAATGCTTGAGAGAGTAAGTGTTTGGATGATGATGCCTTAGGTAGGTGTTGAGATAGGATTCTCAACTACTTTAGAAACCGGTATGATTTCCCCTGTGTGGTTAATTACTTTAACCGCTTACTTATGAAATATATGTGTTTGTGTTTCTTGTTTATATAGTGCTTTATAACATGCTTTATATCATGCTTTATGACATGCTTATTAACATGCCTGAATTACTTGTTTATTTAATTTTGCTCTGTTTACTTCACATGTTTATGTTGTATTCCATGAAATTCGTGAAGGGTGATGGGGGAGTGGTGTAACGAATCCGTGCAACAGCCCTCGCAGCCCTAAACGGATAATACCAGATCTTGATTGTATGAGTTGAATCTTGATCCACTACTACTTTATCTGTCTGCAATTGATTGTGTTCGGGGCTATGATTATAGTCCAGGCAATCGGTAATGGGATTAAATGCGTGGTTGTGATTCATATGCCACGTGAGATGTGTTTAACGAACCCGAGTCGTACTTCGGTTGGCGATAGTGGTTGGCCACACGAAGTGCTTATGCACTTCATGTCCTCCAATTGATTGTGCGCTTAAGCTAGTCAGGCTCGTTAAGTAACCCGATGTGTCTAATGTATGTTCACCATGTTTGGTCGCTACTGCTTGAACATAGGGTACCAAACTTACCAGTGAAATCCCTTTTTAACCATAGTACCTCGATCCGCTAAGACTCATGAGCCGGGCATGGTGGTATGGGACACCGTGGTCTAGCTGTCGGCCTACGCTGGGGCCACGTGCCTCCTTGTAGTGACCAGTGAGCAACCAGACTCGTGAGCCAATTATGGTGGTATGGGACACTATATTCGTGTTGTCGGCCTACATTGATAAGGTGATGGGGGAGTGGTACAACGAATGCGAGCAACAGCCCTGACAGCCCTTTGTAGTGACCTCGAGCATACTCTGAAAATTGCGGTGAGCCTTAGAGTTTTGCCGCGGTATATAGGGTATGAACTAGGCCAGTTTCTGTATAGTGATGAATCGTTTAAGAGGTGATGGGGGAGTGGTGTAACCTTTGTGCGTAACAGCCCTGGCAGCCTTTGCAGTAACCTAGGAAACACACCATCGTCTGATATTAACTAGGACTGACGACCCTAGAATGGATCATGTTTGGGAATGATACAAGGGAGGTAACTTAGTTTCCCAATCCTACTATTTGAAATGGACTAATTAAAAACTCGGTAATCATGCTCATCATGCATTGCATGTGCCTGGAAGATGTGGAGCACTGAGGGATGAAAGCATGCCGCGAACGTGAGATGGTGTCGCACGAGGGAGGGTGTGGTGAGGGCATACATCATGACTGCATTCATACTTGCATTAATAAGAGTAGTTAGGTGTGTTTGATTTTACTGCTTTATCATTACTGCTTGACTGAGTTGATAACATGTTAACCTATGCTCTACTGTTCCACTGAGTTGATCACTCACTCCCACGTTACGGGACGGTGTTGTACACACCAACCAGATTTGTTAAGTTTCAGGTGATGGCGATGCTTATGAAGCAGAGCCAGACTACTTCTACGATGATGAGGAGGAGTTCTCCTATCTGTATCTCTCTGGCAGGTCTATGAAGACTTGGTATTGTATTGACGGGGCTATGGTATTTGGGATAGGAGACATTACACTTCCTCAATTTGGTAAAATTTGAAATTGTACTTGTAATTCTTTAACCTGGTAACTTTATCACACTCTGGAGACTCACCACAGTTTTTATATTTTATATGTCTATCACAGTCTTTCGCTTGCAATTTAACTGTCTCTGGAGTATGATATGCTGTTTTGGCTTAATCTCATTCATGTTCAATGCACGAATACAGTCAACATTCAATCATCATTCATTTTGTTGCATAAGTGATGTTCTGGAACTCGGGAGTTGAGTTTATGCTCGACCCCCGATTTTCGGGATGTTACACCCTTGTTGGGTTTTTCAAGTAGTAGCGCACCTTGAAAAAGGGGAAGGATTTGGAGAAAAAATTAGCAGGGTAGATGCTTACCTTTTATGTATTTTTTCTGAATGGCCGAAAGCTTATATTATGAAAGTAGATTTTTCAAGTATGGAAAGAGTGTTTTGGACAAAAATACCCCTGGTTTTCAGGGTAAAGCAGCTGAAAAAGTAGGGATATTTTCACCTTTATTGGTTTGTCCGTAATGATAGAGGTGTAGATTGGTAAGGTAGGTTTTGTTTAAGTAAAAAAAAGAAGGTGCATGGAAGGTCAGGTCTATAGTAAAAAAGTACCGGGATTTGGACGGCCTTTCGTAGGAAGTTACTGCGCAAGGATGCTGGGTGGGGCCCAACACTATGTGACTCAAGTTGGCCACAAGAGAGGGAAAATTGGGGAAAGAAATACCTACCGTTGAAACCTTCTTGGGCTCCACCTTGATGTTTATATGCCATAGAAACCGTTCATAAGGTCATAATCACTGGGATGAAGTGGAAATTAAAAAATAACCTGACGCAAAGCTTTTATGAGCATAAGAATGTTTCAACGGTTCTCACTGAATCCCTACTGTATCCTCTCTGCGGCCCAGTTAAGTTTTGGAACCATCTCATTTTTGGTCTAATATCCTAAAATGAGCTCACAAAACGGATGAACGGATAGATTTCTCACGGACATGATGGTGGGCCCACCCAACATTCTTGTGCAGGAACTTCCAGCAAAAGGTTTGGCTACTCCCCTGCCAACGCCCAATGGCCGGTGGTTGGTGCTCTGTGGGCCCCACCATGATGTACGTTTCATCCATGTCGTCCATCTATTTTTATAGATCATTTTATGTTGTTAAACCAAAAATAAAGTATATCCCAAGCTCAAGTGGACCACATTATAGGAAACAATGTTGAATGAGCTTCGACCATTGAAAACTTTTTGGGGGCCATAAAAGTTTTGGATCAAGATGATCTTTGTTTTTCCCTTCATCTGGGTATGTATGACCTAATCAACAGATTGGATGTCAAATAAATAGTACATTGGGCCTTAGAATGATTTAAACGGTGGATATCCAATCACTTTTTTCTTGTGGTGTGGTCCACCTGAGATTTCTATCCCTATAATTTTTGGGATAAAGCCTTAAAATTATCTTTAATAATGGATGAACGAAATGGATAAAACACATACATCATGGTGGGGTCCACAGAGCACCGACCACCAGCCATGGGGATGGTGGCAGGGGGAGTAGCCAATCCATTTTCCGTCCGAAGGATTTCTCACGAAAATCACGGAAGCAGATTGCATACTGAGTAACAAAGTACGCTTAGCATACTGAGTAACAAAGTACGCTTATCATACTGAGTAAACACTATGAGGTATACCATGATTTATGTATTTGATCCACTCCGTCCATCCATTTTATCAGATAATTTTAGGACTTGAGCCTAAAAATTAAGCATATCCAACACTCAAATGGATCACACAACAAGAAACATTATGAATTGAATATCTACCGTTGAAAAATTCTTGGGGCCACATAAGTTTTAGATCTAGATTATTTTTATGTTTTCCATTCATCCATGTCGGTATGATCTTATGAATAGGTATGATGACAAATAAACATCACTGTGGGGCCTAACAAGGTTTCAACGGTGGAAATCATTATTCCCACTATTTCCTATGGTATGATATACTTGATCTTTGGATATGCTTCAATTTTGGGATCAACCCCTTAAATTATTTATAAAAATGGATGGACAGTGTGGATAGACTACATACATTCAGAGTGGGCTCAACTGAATTTACTCAGTACGATAAGAGCGTACTGAGTAACTCAGTACGCAATCCGATTTCAAAAACCACGGTTGCCCACCTAATCTTGGTTATCAAGTAATCTTGCTTAATACGCAAGAAATAGGCCTGTAACGGTCGTCTCTCCACCAATTACATTCCACCTTCTTTTTTCATTTTCCCGACTCGGTCCTAAGAAGTGTCTCTCTCCTGTCCTCTCTCTCTCTCTCTCTCTCTCTCTCTCTCTCTCTCTCTCTCTCTCTCGATATCGGTCGATAGCCCACCTCTCACCTTCCCATCTAACCTCCACGACCTCGAATTCAACAGATGTGACAACATCATCCGCCTCTCTGTCGAATCCTAATTTCCATCTCCTCCTTCTCCCCAAATGATGCAATGTAACTAATCCACAAATTCAATTTTGTTTCAACTCATGCTGCTGACCTAACCCCCCTCCTCCCTCTCTCATCGGTCTCCTCTTGCCCCATGAAACCCTTGATCTCTCTCCTATCTATAATGACGATGATGGTGAGAAGATTATGATATGATCTGGTCTGTTAGTCTGCATTTTCATGGCAGCCAAACCCGGCAACAACCACCATGTCATCTCTCTCTCTCTGGTTAAATGTCCTTTAATCTCCTGTTCTTTGATGTGCATTTAGGGATTTCTAAGGCAGATAGATGTATTTTGTCTCTATTCTTTTGATGTGATCTATTGACTGGCCTCTGGGAAATCGATTCTCTATCTGTATTCTCCATCTATTCTTAGGGTTTTGGGGAAGTTGGTTTCAAAGGCATTTAAGGATGTAGATGGTGATTCGAGTACCAGGTCCATCCGATTGCGCAACAAGCAAGCTATGATGGACATCTTGCTCGAGCAGTGTCAGGATGTTTCAGTCTATTCGAGGAATAAGGTTCTTCAGGTGTGGGCATAACTATGCGAAGAACACGCTGTTTCAATTAGTTTATGGAACAAGGTTGCTTCGGTTGCTTCTAGGATATTGGAGGATAAGAGCGCATTGGTGAGGAAAGTGGCATTGAATCTACTCATCATGATGTTGCAGCATAACCTGTTTGGTCCACAACTTCGTACTGCATCATTTAAAGCGCCCTTGGAGAAATACAAGGAGAAACTAGAAGAGATGGAACCCAATGCACCTTCTGAGAGCGTTTTTGGATAGGATACCTTTAGACAATGAGACATGTGAAGCAGATGGAAAGGTTTATCAGGCTGAAGTCAGAACAGCAAGACAGTGTTACTGATAGTCATTTGCCTGGTGTGGAAGATGGGGTCAACAAGGATTCTTCCATGCTGGATTTTGGGAACCTGGAGCAGACCAGGGCCTTGGCTGCATCACTTGAGACATGTTTGAGGTTCTCAAAGTGCATATCCTCCATAATGCCGACTCTGGTCCAACTGCTGTCTTCATCTTCTGCCACTGATGTTGAGAACATGATTCTTTTGCTGATGAGGTGCAAACAATTCCAAATTGATGACTCTGAGACCTCTCTCTGGAAAATGTTGCCACTTGTAAGCATCCTCTTTGATTCGTGTTACAATTCTTCTAGACCTCCAAAGCAATCTTGGCAAGCAATTAAGGGTGTCTTTGCATTGGATTTCTGTAGGTATTTTCGCAGGACAAGTCTATCCATGCAACTGTTTAGGATGCATTCATCGCAATTTATTTGATGAGAAACCCTACAGAAACTGCTTCAAATCTATTGAGCATTGCTATAGAATCTAGCATCGACGATCTAGCAGCTCTAGAATTTATAGTTGGTTCCTTGGTGTCTAAGGGGGATATTTCTATAAGTACGGTATGTTTATTTGATTGTCATAGTTTCAGGTGCTGCTTCCATCAATATGATTCACTCACTTTGCTATAGAAGTTATGCATTGGTGTTCTTTTGGCATTCTTTCACATGCATAGTTAGACACTTAGACTAAGAACTAAGAGTGCTGAACTGCTGATTTTTGCATACTTAAGGGCCTGTTTTTTTCACCAATTACCATGGTAATGTAAAGAAAATGTGCAATAATTACAAATTACTTTACCTGCCTCTTGATAACATCTGCATTTGACCATTGATTGCTTTGGTAAATTGAAATGATGGCATTTTTACATTGCCTGAATGTCAAATCGCTACCAAAATACACTGATGTTGCTGTTTGGATTCAAAATTTTTACAGTAATTACATATTGATTGGGATCATTTCAATGGATAGAAACCTTTGACATGATTGGGCCATTTCAGTGGATCTGAACCGTTCATACGATTTGGTCATTTGGTGATCCAAATGCTTGAGTTGTGCTTTTTAAGTGATCCAAACTCATCATATGATTAAGGCTACTTTCAATGACCGATGTCAATGGATATGTTAAGTTAATCTATATTATTCATATTATTGAGATCAATTCTCAATGATCGACATTGCTAATTTTGTAGAGCCCTCTTTAACTTTATAAACAATTTTAATGATCGGGCCTATTTTTGCTTCTCCTTCATTATTGCTTCTAGTTTAGTTAATTGAGGTGATTCAGTCCTTTATCTTATTTTCGCTTCTTTATTGATCCAAACTCATCATATGATTGAGGCTATTTTCAATGACCCATTCCAATAGATATGTTAAAGTTGATCTATATTAATATATTATACATATTATAGAGATTAGTTCTCAGTGATCCATACCGTTAATGTTGTAGAGCCCTCTTTAACTTTACAAACAATTTAAATGATCGGGCCTGATTTCGTCAATCCTTCATCTTATTGGATCCAATTTAGTTGGTTGAGGTGATTCGACTCTTGGGGGATGTACACTGATGAATTTTCCATTTTCAGAGACTTTGGTTCAAGAGTCGGCTATAGTTGGTCCATTTTATAATTCAAGTTATTTTAGTGATCCACACCATATGTATTAAGGCATACACTTAACGAATCAATCAGTGAATGTTGCATGAACCAAAAGTTATTAATGATTTAAATTTCGCTAATGATTGGGCTCATTTTCAGTGGCACAAACCTTTGATGTGCTTGAACCATTTCAAGTGATCTGAACCGTTCATATGCTTAGTCTTGTTTTATGTGATCCGTACCCTTCATATGATTAGAGTTGTTTCGGTGATGTAAAACCTTCATTAGTTGAGGCCTTTTTTAGTGATCCAAACCAGTAGGTATACTTATGCATTTTTTCACCAATCCATTAAGTTCATCTTTTGATACTTGGGCCTCTATTCATTAATACAACACTTAATATTTTGGGGTTATTTTCAGTGATCTAAACCCTTCATTTGATTGGATCTAGATCAGTTTGATATAATCAGACCTTCATTTACCTATCTTATCACTTAATGTTATATACTCCTTGGATTGCACGAGTGTAGAAAAATGTTAAGAGAGGAGGTATCTCGTCTCAGAATTATGCTCATTTTCAATCATCCAAACTAGTTACATGATTGATCAGTATTTAGTGATTCAAATTATTAATAGGTAGAGTTTGTTTCCAATAATACGAACCACTCATATGATTTGGTGCGTTTCCAATAATATAAACCATCATCATCATCTAATACTTATACCAACTAATTGTTGAGCTCATTTTCACTTTTAGTGACAAAAGCCATTGATGTGCCCGAGCCATTTTAAGTGATCCTAGCCGTTCATATATGTGGCTTGTTTTGAATGACCAATGCCCCTTTTGGTTGGAGGAATATAGCATTTCAATTTTTTATGTCAAACCATCAATATGTTCAGGCCCATATTCGTTAATCTAGTTAGTTGAATTGATTTGGCCCTTAGGAGGTACAATGGTGACTTTTCTCTTTTTAGAGACTTTGGTATAAGAGTTAGCTACAGTGGTTTATTTCTTGTTGTCTTAAACATAAAGTATTAGAAGGACAATTTCTAGTGATCTAATCTATTTTTATAATTTGGTCTAATTTGAAATTGTCAATATGTGGGCTCATTTTATTAGATTCAAACTGTTTCAAATGTTTGAACTGTACAAACCATCAATATGTTCAGGCCCATATTCATTAATCTAGTTAGTTGAATTGATTTGGCCCTTGGGAGGTACAATAGTGACTTTTCTCTTTTTAGAGACTTTGGTAGAAGAGTTGGCTATAGTGGTTTATTTCTTGTTGTCTTAAACATAAAGTATTATAGGAGGTCAATTTCTAGTGATCCAATCTATTTTTATAATTTGGTCTAATTTGAAATTGTCAATATTTGGGCTCATTTTATTAAATTCAAAATTTTTCAAATGTTCGAACCGTACAAACCATCAATATGTTCAGGCCCATAGTCATTAATCTAGTTAGTTGAATTGATTTGGCCCTTGGGAGGTACAATGGTGACTTTTCTCTTTTTAGAGACTTTGGTACAAGAGTTGGCTACAGTGGTTTATTTCTTGTTGTCTTACACATAAAGTACTAGGAGGACCATTTCTAGTGATCCAATCTATTTTTATAACTTGGTCTTATTTGAAATTGTCAATATGTGGGCTCATTTTATTACATTCAAAATGTTTCAAATGTTTGAACCGTATTTAGTAAGCAAATTCTTGATATGGTTGGGTTTCTTTTTTCAATGATCTAAACTCTTCATATGATTTGGCCCATTTCTTGTGATCCAAACCTTTGACATGCTTGAGCCATTTCAATGGATCAAAACCTTTGATGTGTTTGGGTCATTTCAATGGATTTGAACTTCTTACATGATTTGGCCCATTCGGGCCATTCAGTGATCCAAATGCATCATATGATTAGTGTTGCTATTAGTGATCTAAACTAATCATATGATTGAAGCCTCTTTCCATGACCCATCCCAATGGATATATTAAGTTAGATCCATCTATTCGTAATATTTGATATTGGTTCTCAGTGATACACATTGTTAATTTTGTAGGACCCTCTTCAGCTCTACACACAATTCAAACAGTCATGTTTCTTTTTAGAACGATCCAAATTTATATGATTTGGCCCATTTCTAGTGATCCAAACCTTTGACATGGGCCATTATGATGAATAAAAAACATTGATATGCTTGTGCCATTTAGTTGGATATAAATTGTTCATATGATTCGGCTCATTCGGTGATCTAAACTCACCATATGATTAAAGCTCCTTTTTATGATCCAAAGTTATCATATGATTAAAGCTGCTTTTAATGATACATGGCAATGGATATGCTACGTTGATCCATGCGCTAAATTTTGTAGGTCCCTCTTTAGCTTTACAAATGATCCAAACTGTTCATATGATTTGGCCCATTTCTAGTGATCCAAACCTTTGACATGCTTGGGCCATTTCAATGGATCGAAACCTTTGACGTGCTTGGGCCATTTCAACGGATTTGAACTTCTTATATGATTTGGCCCTTTAAGCGTTCAAAATGCATCATATGATTAGTGCTGTTGTTAGTGATCTAAACTCATCATATGATTGATGCCTCTTTCCATGACCCGTCCTAATGCATATGTTAAGTTAGATCCATCTATTCGTATTATTTAAGGTTGGTTCTCAGTTATCCATCTCATTAATTTTGTAGGACCCTCTTCAGTTCTATTGGCAATTCAAACAATCAGGGTTCTTTTTACAACAATCCAAATTCATATGATTTGGCCCATTTCTAGTGATCCAAATATTTGACATGGGCCATTTCAATGGATTAAAAACATTGACATGCTTGTGCTATTCAATGGATCTAAATCGTTCATAAGTTTTGGCTTATTCAGGGATCGACACTCATCATACGATTGAAGCTACTTTTCTTGATCCAAACTCATCATATGATTAAAGTTGTTTTTCATTTTCCAAACTCACCATATGATTAAAGCTACTTTTCATGATCCATGGCAATAGATATGCTAAGTTGATCCATGCCCTAAATTTTGTAGATCCCTCTTCAACTTTACATATGATCCAAACTGTTTATATGATTTGGCCCATTTGTAGTGATCCAAACCTTCGACATGCTTAGGGCATTTCAATGGATCAAAACCTTTGACGTGCTTGGGCCATATCAACGAATGTGAACTTCTTATATGATTCGGCCCATTCTGCGATCCAAATTCATCATATGATTAGTGTTGCTATCAGTGATCTAAACTGATCATATGATTGAAGCCTCTTTCCATGACCCATCCTAATGGATATGTTAAGTTGATCCATCTATTCATAATATTTGTTGTTGGTTCTTAGTGATCCATATCGTTAATTTTGTAGGACCCTCTTTAACTCTACGCACAATTCAAACAATCATGTTTCTTTTTACAACGATCCAAACTCATATGATCTGGCCCATTTCCAGTGATCCAAACCTTTAACATGGTCCATTTCGATGAATAAAAAACATTGACATGCTTGGGCCATTTAGTGGATCCAAATTGTTCATATGCTTCGGCTCATTCGGCGATCCAAACTCATCATACGATTGAAGCAGTATTTCATGATCCAAACTCATCATATGATTAAAGCTGGTTAAATTGATCCAAACTCATCATATGATTGAACACGCTTTTATGATCCATGGCAATGGATATGCTAAGTTTATCCATGCCCTAAATTTTGTAGATCCCTCTTCAGCTTTACAAATGATCCAAACTGTTCATATGATTTGGCCCATTTCTAACGATCCAAACCTTTGACATGCTTGGGCCATTTCTATGGATCAAAACCTTTGACGTGCTTGAGCCATTTCGATAGATTTGAGCTTCTTATATGATTCGGCCCATTCAGCGATCCAAATGCATTATATGATTAGTGCCGCTGTTAGTGATCTTAACTGATCATATGATTGAAGCCTCTATCCATGACTCATTCCAATGGATATGTTATGTTAGATCCATCTATTCGTAATATTTGATGTTGGTTCTCAGTGATCCACATTGTTAATTTTGTAGGACCCTCTTCTGCTCTACACACAATTCAAACCATCATGTTTCTTTTTACAATGATCCAAATTCATATGATTTGGCCCATTTCTAGTGATCCAAACCTTTGACATGGACCATTTCGATGAATAAAAAACATTGACATGCTTGGGCTATTCAGTGGATATAAATTGTTCATATGATTCAACTCAATCGGCAATCCAAACTCATCATATGATAAAGCTCCTATTCATGATCCAAACTTATCATATGATTAAAGCTACTTTTCATGATACATGGTAATGGATATGTAATGTTAATCCATGTGCTATATTTTGTAGGGCCCTCTTTAGCTTCACAAAAGATCTAAACTATTCATATGATTTGGCCCATTTCAATCGATCAAAACTTTAACATGCTTATCCATTTCAGCAGATTTAAACTTCTTATATGATTCGACCCATTCAGCGATCCAAATGCATCATATGATTAGTGCTGCTATTAGTGATCTAAACTCATCATATGATTGAAGCCTCTTTCCATGACCCATCCCAATGGATATGTTAAGTTAGATCCAGCTATTCATATTATTGACGTTGGTTCTTTGTGATCCAAACCATTAATTTTTTAGGACCCTCTTCTATTTTACAAACGATTCAAATGATATGGTTTCATTTTACAATGATCCAAATTGTTCATATGGTTCGGCCCATTTCTAGTGATCCAAACCTTTGACATGCTTGTGCCATTTCAATGGTTCAAAACCTTTGACGTGTTTGGGTCATTTCAGTGGATCCGAACTGTTCATATG
The DNA here is from genome assembly GCA_021015155.1 of Magnolia officinalis. Taxonomy (NCBI): domain Eukaryota; kingdom Viridiplantae; phylum Streptophyta; class Magnoliopsida; order Magnoliales; family Magnoliaceae; genus Magnolia; species Magnolia officinalis. The sequence continues at coordinate 24,493,238 of JAJHSJ010000019.1, forward strand.
ATTCAGCTCATTCGGTAATCCAAATACCTCATATGAGACGTGCTGCTTTTAGTGATCTAAACTCATCATATAATTGAAGCTGCTTTCCGTGACACATGTGACTGGATATGCTAAGTTGATCCATCTTATTTATATTGCTGAGGTTGTATCTCAATGATCCATACTGTTAATTTTATAGGACTTCTTCAGTTTACAAACCATTCAAGGATTGGGCCTATTTTCACGGACCCAAACCATTCATACTAATGCTTCGCTAATATTGTTGAGTTTGTTTATAGTGATCCAAGCTTTTCACATGATTTGGCCTCTTTTGGAGATCCAAACCTTTGACATGCTTGGGCCATTTCATTAGATCTGGGTTGTTCATATGATTAGGCTTATTTGACGATTGAAATGCTTCATATGATTGGAGTTGCTTTTCATGATCCGAAGTAGTTTACATGATGATTGCAGTTTTAGTGACCCAAGCCAATTGATATTCTAAGTTGATCCATATCATTCATATGATTGAGTCGTCTTTTAGTGATCCATTTAATTATTATTGTATGGCCCCTATGGCGACTCTCGAAGCCTGGGAGCTACTCCTAGACCAACAGAATTACATGAATGACATGGCGTTTCCAGTCAAAGCATTCGGCCCGAACTTCAATTTATAGATCTTTTTTTTTCCTTCAAAGTGGATCTATTAGGGGCCAGACTAGCCCGACCCCCTGAAGGGGCTTATCATCTGGTGTTGGTTGACTGACTCTGATTGCCTATAAGTTGTTTGCTACACCAAAAAGTCCATCTACATCCCCTATTTGAATTAGAAATCCTGCCTTGCCTCCTATCATTTCACTCTTTCCAGTGATCATTTTTAGGTTTTGGTTTGTCCTAGAAGATTGGGTATGGTCCCATAAATGTGCACACCACTTACTTTTTATCGGACTATCTTCAATAGGCAAAATCACACGCCACTTTACATAAGGATTGATTAGCCATGGAATCAAAGTAATAATTGTCGATCTTTAATTAGGATCATGACAAATAAGACTCTTAGCTGAAGATGAAGTTAGGCTTGGATAAGGACACTAGTTGGATTCGGAAGTCACTCATAACAAAATGTTTTTTAGCTGAAAATACTTGGGCATCATTTAAAATAGACAAATTTTATGCATCGTATTCAAAAGGATTCCGTGCCAGAATATAAAACTAGGAAAATTTTAATGATTAAGAAATAAATTGATAGGAAGAATAGCAAAGGACGATCTACTCTAAAATAACGTAGGCGATTTTATTTTTCTTTCCTTCATTTGTAGTGTATTTTGCATGGATGACTCTTTTAACTTGTTTATATGTTGATTATCCAGAAAAGTACGCCTTCATCGAAAATAAGCGATCATTATATAAATTGTAAGGAAACTTTTGCTTAACAGGGATGTGGGCAATTGATGATGTTGGTTCTTTATTATTATTATTTTTTTCTATGGAAATACTTGGGGATGCAACGACATTACGCTATCAAAGCCCTTGAGATATACCGAAAATTAGGGCAGCGGGTAGTTGTTCTTCTCATCCAATTTGTCCATATGCCCTTTATCACTCACTACATGTTGATTTAAGTTGAAAACTTTTGCCTATTCGCCATGCCTCAAGCTATTTCCCTGTTGCAGGCTGAAAGGTTGTCTAAGTTTTATAAAGTATGTAAAATCCTTGATCGTGGGCATGGAGAAAAGTTTATCAAGATTTAGCAGGATTCAATTTTTATAGTGATGCCTCTTATAATAGATATTTCTTTCTTTGTATTCTGAAGCACTTCTTACCAAGACTATGATAAGGCTTGTAACTTGACTGGATTATCACCGTGTCTCAACCTTAAGATCATGGGCTATCTCCTAGCTTATCTATTGAAGCACACGATTGCACGAAATTGGTAAAGAAAACTGACAAGTGATGGTGTCTTTTTTTTTCTTTTTTTTTTTTCTTTTTTTTTTTAAATGACTGGTTCTCTTGGTCTTACTTTTACCGAGATTTACATTACTAAATCAATAAGGGCTCTTCCACTTACCATAAACCTTTGGAAGTTGGAACCTCATTGCCATATATTGAAACCTCCCAAATCTTTGACTGAATTATGGATGGAGCATAACCCAAAAGTAAAAGTAAGCAGATATTGGAACCATCTGATTTTTTCAGTTGGAACTAGGGCCACTCACTGTTTTATTCTTAACCCTACATTTGATAAGTACCATTAATTGGATGGTTTGGTTTGCTTGATAAGCACTTACTATTTTATTCTTAACCATACATTTTTGAAGTACCATTAATTGGATGGTTTGGATTGCTTGATCAGTATGGTATTTGAGATATGCTCCATCCATAATGTGCCCCACAATTTGGACGATTAGATGGTCTGGATGGTTTGGGTAGTACATGGGCACCACATCTGAGGAGGATGAGTCACCACCATTATCAAAGTGTTGGTGAACTATCATATGGGTGTAACCATCTGATTTTTTTTCCTCCTGTTTAGAAGGGATTCTTGGATGATCAATACAGTACACAGCTGCAACAGTCGTAAGATGAGAGCAACCTAGATTTTGTTTTTGAAGTGGTGTCTCTCTTCTTTGATGATTCTCAGAAGCTTCGTAATGATTTGAGCAGAGCTCTGTGAGGAATCTGCTTCTCTCTCTCTCTCTTGTTGGATATTGAAAAGCTCACTTTTTCTATGTTTTTCTTTTCTTGAAGAGATCAGCAGCCTGTAGATTTCAAAAAGGTTGATGCCCATGTTCATCAGTTGAAGGGCAGCAGCTCCAGGTATTTCACTCCATCCAAATATCCAATACATCATTCTTTTGTTTCCATCTCTCTCAAGAAAAGCTCACTTTTTCTATGTTTTTCTTTTCTTGAAGAGATCAACAGCCTGTAGATTTCAAAAAGGTTGATGCCCATGTTCATTAGTTGAAGGGCAGCAGCCCCAGGTGTTTCACTCCATCCAAATATCCAATACATCATTCTTTTGTTTCCATCTCTCTCAAGAAACCCAACTTCCCAATTCTATGACAAACCTACTTCTTTGATTATTTTATTTTATTTTTTGCTTGTTACAATGTTTTTTTATTTTCTTCATAGGAAGCTATTGTTTTTATTAGGATAAATACCTGGTTCATGAACTGTGTAATGTTAAGTTTTGATCTAGCGTGCAGATTAGGAAAATAGAGAAAGATCTTTTATGTGTTGTTTTTTAGGAGCATGCACTTCCCGCATCCCACTCCCTCTGCTAGCAGAAACCGATCCTCATTGGAGATGGATGTGATTCGTCTTCAGTTCGAAGAATTTTACATTTAGTAATGGTTGTGGATAGCTAGCTGTAGCATGACAGGAGTGGTTCATTTTTAATTAACCTTGTAGATCTTAGATTTATCTGGCTTCCCAGGTATTTTTTTTCACGGTTTTCTTCTTAGAGTTGTACCAACTTTCTAGTTGTTGTACTGCTCTACAAATTTAAATCTTCCATTTCCTTACTATTTTAACTTTGTTATCTTCATCAAATTCTTTCTAGAATATGATAAGCAGATGAGCTCTTGTTGCAAATTGTACTATACAGGGGAAGGAGCGCTTGTGCTTTTTGTCAAGTTTCAGATACATTTTGTAATTGTATGAGTTCATCATCATTCATTTCAATATGAATTTGATAGATTCCGATGTTATTGACATTGAAATGATGTTGAATTCAATTAATATTATCTGGGACTTCATTTCTATGGAACGTATAAATGATACAAACCGATATAAATGATCCAAACCTTTGACATGCTTGGGTCATTTCAGTTGATTTGAATTTCTTATATGTATTGGACCATTCAGCGATCCAAATGCATCTTATGATTCGCGTTGATATTAGTGATCTAAACTCATCATATGATTGAAACCTCTTTCCTTGACCCATCCCAATGAATATGTTACGTTGATCCATCTATTCGTAATATTTGAGGTTGGTTCTCAGTGATCCACTTCGTTAATTTTGTAAGACCCTCTTCAGTTCTATACACAATTCAAGCAATTAGGTTTCTTTTTATAACGATCCAAATTCATATCATTTGGCCCATTTCTACTGATTCAAACCTTTGAAATGGGCCATTTCGATGGATAACAAAACATTGACATGCTTGGGCCATTCAGTGGATCCGAATTGTTGATATGATTCGGCTCATTCGGCGATCCAATCTCATTATACAATTGATGCTGCTTATAATGATCCAAACTCTTCAGATGATCGAAGCTGCTTTTCATGATCCATGGCAATGGATATGCTAAGTGGATCCATTTGCTAAATTTTGTAGGATCCTCTTAAGCTTTACAAACGATTCAAACTGTTCATATGATTTGGCCCATTTGTAGTGATCCAAACCTTTGGCATGCATGGGCCATTTTAGTTGATTTGAATTTCTTATATGTTTTGGACCATTCAGCGATCCGAATGCATCTTATGATTCATGCTGATATTAGTGTTCTAAACTCATTATATGATTGAAACCTCTTTCCTTAACCCATCCCATTGGATATGTTAAGTTGATCCATCTATTCATAATATTTGAGGTTGGTTCTTAGTGATACACATCGTTAATTTTGTAGGACCCTCTTCAGTTCTTTACACAATTCAAACAATTAAGTTTCTTTTTTATAACAATCTAAATTAATATGATTTGGCCCATTTCTAATGATCCAAACCTTTGAAATGGGCCATTTTGATAGATAAAAAACATTGACATGCTTGGGCCATTCAATGGATCAAAATTATTTATATGATTCAGTTCATTCGCAATCCAACCTAATCATACGTTTGAAGCTGCTCTTCATGATCCATGGCAATGGATATGCTAAGTTGATCCATGGTAATGCCCTAAATTTTGTATAACACTCTTCAGCTTTACAAACAATCCAACCAGTTCATATGATTTGGCCCATTTCTAATGATCCAAACATTTGACGATTCGACCCATTCAGCGATCCAAATGTATCTTATTATTCAAGCTGCTATTAATGATTTCAACTCATCATATGATTGAAGCCTGTTTCGAGGAACCATCCTAATGGATATGTTCAGTTGATCCATCAATTCATAATATTTGAGGTTGGTTCTCAATGATCTACATTGTTAATTTTGTAGGTCCCTCTTCAGTTCTATACACAATCCAAACAATTAGGTTTCTTTTTACAACGATCCAAATTCATATCATTTGGCCCATTTCTAGTGATCCAAACCTTTTAAATGGACCATTTCGATGGATAAGGATCTGAATTGTTGATATGATTCGGGTCATTCGGCGATCCGAACTCATTATACAATCGATGCTGCTTTTAATGATCCAAACTCATCAGATGATTAAAGTTGTTTTACATGATTCATTGCAATGGATATGGTTGATCCATGTGCTAAATTTTGTATGACCCTCTTTAGCTTTACAAATGATCCAAACTGTTCATATGATTTGGCCCATTTGTAGTGATCCAAACCTTTGACATGCTTGGGCCATCTCAGTTGATTTGAATTTCTTATATGTTTCGGCTCATTCAACGATCCAAATGCATCTTATGATTCGCGCTGATATTAGTGATCTAAACTCATCATATGATTGAAACCTCTTTCCTTGATCCATCCCAATGGATATGTTAAGTTGATCCATCTATTCATAATATTTGAGGTTCGTTCTCAGTGATACACATCATTAATTTTGTAGGACCTTCAGTTCTTTAAACAATTCAATCTATCAGGTTTCGTTTTACAATGATCCAAGTTCTTATGATTTGGCACATTTCTAATTATCCAAACCTTTTAAATGGGCCATTTCGATGGATAAAAAACATTGAAATGCTTGGGCCATTCAGTGGATCAAAATTGTTTATACGATTCGGCTCATTCGCCATCCAAACTAATCATACGATTGAAGCTACTTTTCATGATCCAAACTCATTATATGATTGAAGCTACTTTTCATTATCCATGTCAATGCTTAGGTTAAGTTGATCCTTGCCCTAAATTTTGGTAGGACCCGCTTCAACTTTACATATGATCCAAATTGTTCATATGATGTGGTCAATTTCTAGTGGTCCAAACCTTTTACATGCGTGGGCCATTTTAATGGATCAAAACCCTTGACGTGCTTGGGCAATTTCTGTGGATTTGAACTTCTCATATGATTCGTCCCATTCAACGATCCAAACGCATCATATGATTTGGGTTGCTATTAGTGATCTAAACTCATCATATGATTGAAGCCTGTTTTCATGACCTATCCCAATGGATATGTTAAGTTGATCCATCTATTCATAATATTTGAGGTTGGTTCTTAGTGATCCACATCATTAATTTTGTAGGACCCTCTTCAGTTCTATACACAAGTCAAACAATCAATTTTCTTTTTACAATGATCCAAATTCATATGATTTGGCCCATTTATAGTCATCCAAACCTTTGAAATGGGTCATTTTGATGGATAAAAACATTGACATGCTTTGTCTATTTAGTGGATTGAAATTGTTCATATGATTTGACTCATTCGCTATCCAAACTCATCATACGATTGGAGTTGCTTTTCATGATCCAAACTGATCATTTGATTGAAACTACTTTTCATGATCCATGGCAATGGATATGCTAAGCTGATCCATTCCCTAAATTTTGTAGGACCCTCTTCAACTTTACAAAAGATCGATACTGTCCATATGATTTCGCCCATTTCTAATGATCCAAACCTTTGACATGCTTAGGCCATTTTAACGGATTTGAACTTCTTCTATGATTCGCCCCATTCAGCGATCCAAATGCATCATATATCTAAAGTCATCATATGATTGAACCTCTTTCCATGACCCATCCCAATGGATATGTTAAGTTGATCCATCTATTCGTAATATTTGATGTTGTTTCTCAGTGATCCACATCGTTAATTTTATAGGAACCTCTTTAGTTCTAAACACAATTCTAATAATCAGGTTTCTTTTTATAATGACCCAAATTCGTATAATTGGGCTCCTATCGGTTGATCAAAATGCTTAATATGATTTGAGCAACTTTTAGTGATCTAGACTCATCATATGATTGAGTCTGTTTTCAGTGATTGATGGTAATTGGTATGCTAAATTGATCCACATCTTTCATTTGATTGTGTTGGTTCATAAAGATCCATACCATCATTATTTCAATGCCCTTATTCAGTGCTACAAACCGTTCAAATGATTAGACTTGTTTTTAATGAAATAAACTATTCATGTGATTGCTTCCTTTTTTTTCCATGATCCAAACCATCTATATAGTTAGTCTTGTCCTCTACAATTCAATTAGTGGTGTTACATGCACCAAAATTGTTAGTGATTCAAATTGTTCTTATGATCGGGCTCGTTTTCAATGACACAAACCTTTGATATGTATGCCCCTAATCAAGGGATCAAAACTGTTCATTTGCTTGGCTGTTTTAAGTGATCTAAACCCCGTCATCTGATTGGATGAAAACCAAATGGAAAACTTAGGCTTATGTTTACCAAGCCAATGATGTAATGTTTTATACTCTTTGTTGGGTTACACAAGCACAAAAGTTCATTATGGGGAATCTTGACATATCAACGTGCTCATTTTCAACAATCCAAACCATGAATATGCCAAGGCCCATGTTAGTGATCCAAATAGTCGGTGAGATACAACCATTAGTAGTAGCTCTTTAATTGTATTTTCACCCATTTGAGACAATTGGTGGTGCATAAGTCATGCATAATGGGCCCATTTTCAATTATCGAAACCATTAATATCTCTTGTTCTGTCCTTACTGATAGAAACCGTTCTTATGGTTGTGTCCCTTTGCTGTGACCAAAACTATTAATCACTCAACTCGTTTCTAGTTATGCATATTATTTATAGGAATGGTCCCATTTTTAGTAACCAAACCATTTGAAGGATGGGCCAACCTTTTCAAATGCTTAGGTCGTTCGAAGTGATCCAATTAGGTTAACCATTTGAAATGCATGGGTTGTTTGGAATGATCCAAATTACTTATATTACTGGCTCTTTTTAAGTGACATAAACCTATCATATAATCTAGGCTCGTATTATTTAGGCTGTTTTCATTGATCCAAATTAATTGATATGCGAAGGCCCATGTTTTAACAATCCATACAAAGTGATCCAAACCATTTATGTAACTTGGGCTATTTTAGTCATCCAAAACCTTCGTATTGTTGAGGTCGCTTTTGGTTTTTGGTGATCCAAATTAATTGATATGCTTGGGCTCATATTCAACAATCCAATCAAATATTTTATACATAGTTTAGTACATTAGTCTCCCATTTCTTTTTTGTATGGTCATACAAAGCTCCACTAAGGGTGGTGGTGTTTGCTTGACTTGTGGGAAGAAAGCTGACAATCAATAATTTTCAAACAATATCCCTTATTCTTCCTTACATATGTATAATGTGTGTGAGAGATGCGAAGTCATTGATTACCTCTTCATTCACCGCATGTCCACATAGGTTATTAATGGGTTGGGCTAGATGACCCGACTTGATTTTACCCAAAATCCGAAAAGAAGAAGAAGAAGAAAACTATAGATAAATCCATTCTCTAGACCAAACTTAAGACGATTTATTGGGTCATTTATTCAACTTAAACTCATTAAAATTGGATTAGCTTCATGGGAAGGGTTCTTTGAGTATCCACTGACATCCCTACTAACCTCAACGTGGCCCATGTGAAAAACGGTTCGGGTACCCATTGATAGCCTCATCGACCTTACTTGACTCATGTGATAAATGGGTCAGATTTGTATTAGAGGGTTAGTATCGACCCATTAAATTAATGCGTCGGCCACTTTTAATTTTTGACCCGACCTAAATTGGCCCTGAATTTTAATGGGTCAAGTCTTGCTATAAAACTACAATTAGTTTCTTAAATGGGTCAAGTACGGGGATGCCATTAAACTCAAACTGACCCGGCATCCCATACCTAACCCAACCCAACCAATCGCATTTCTAACCCTACCCGTTAGGCTTTTAGGACTAGCTTCCAATGCTTAGAAGGCGTTCCATCTTCTAAGGAAAGGTCAAACAATCAACATATTGAAACATTTCAATACAGGAGTTTTTAGTTTTCAAATATTTTTCATTAAAAAGGTGATCCATCTTATAAAAAAGTTGGGATCATTGAAATAGGATCTTAAATATTCAAAGTTTCAAATTCTCATTCTTAACCCGTTTCTTTGTTGGCCCACATATTCAAAAAAATTAGGAATTTTGCATACCTCGCTCACTAGGGAGGTCCACCACAATATGAACGCTTTAGATTGGGGAGCAATTGGCCCCACTTTGTACAAACTTAAATCCCATGCATATGATTGTACCATACCTTGATTTTATAAGTTATATGCCCATTTTTTTTATTAAGACTAAATGGGCCAAGGCCAGGCTAGGCACATTTAAAATTTTGAATCACCCCAGCTGTTAAGCCTGGCACAAACAGCCGACACTTTTGTTGGGCCCAATAAGGTGGTCCCCCACTTGTACAGTGTACAATGACACTTCCATGCAGTGTGGTCCACTCGTGTAACGACCCGTAAATTTCCGTACTTTGACTCGAGCACCATCTCGACCAGAAATCAATTGGGATTAAATCCTTTAGAAATTTAACAAAGTTAATTAAGTGCAAAACTCGATTAGCCATGGAATCCGTTGGGATCGCTTTAAATACGATCTGCAAGACCCAAAACTTGCAAAATCAGTGACTCTAGGTTACCCTAAAGTTTAGAACCAAACTCATTACCCGGCTGCTCTCGGGAATGAAATGAAACTTCGTATTAGGTCTAGATCGCATATCGGAAGTCCGATTAACACGAAGTTAAGGAACTAGGACCGCCTCACTGGGCTTGACAATCATCTCAAAAATCAGGTCCAGCTGATGTCCCACGGCCATTCGTTTGGATCTGGAGCGAGGGAGTGTGAAAAACACTATTCCCTTTAACAAAATAAATATCTGGAATAGTGATCTGGCACCATTCGCTTGCGCATCAGTATTAAGCAACCAGACTGTCAGAATTAGACCAAATTACACCCTCGGATTAAGAAAAATTTCAGGAACATTTACATGTGCTTGAAATTTCGGATCGTGGCCCACTGACCGTTGAACTGAAAGTGGTCCGCCACGTGCGATCTGGGAATTCGATCGAGCCGAAAATGTAATCCCACATAGATCCATGTGTGGTGAGCTTAAGTCTGACGTTTGGCTCAAGGAGGGCCACCAGAACCTCTCTTTTGAGCTGGGAGAGTGATGAAATACCTATATTAGCAGTAACCCTTGAACCTGAGTCTATTTTGGGGAGGTTTTAGGCTATAAAAGGAGCTTAGAACAGCCCCTCTCACAGCCATACGAATTTGGGATAAAACCCTAGAGAGAGAGAGAGAAAAGAGAGAGAAGAGCTTGAGATTTGTGGGAGAAATTCCTCCTACTGCTTTCAGATATCGCACGGCCTACACCGCCTCTTTCCAGGCACTCTCCCGATGGTATCCACTCCGTTTTAAGGTGAGAAACCCTAACCCTAGGTCTGATTTAAAGTATATAGACTATAGATTATGAAAAGGCTAACCGATTCCGCTCTTTAGGCTAGAAAACTCCCGAATACGGAAGCTCACTAAACCTTACAGATCCGTTGAGATTCCAAGGGCAAAGGTGAGGACTTTAGGTGTATAGGTTACGGTTTTCAACACTTTCAATGTCAGATAATGATAGATTCATGATCTGCATGCAATTGCACATGTACAAAGTGCTTTCAGTTTCCTGTTTCGATTAACGTTGTCGAATATGGAATTTCACATACTCTAGGTATACGTAGAAATACCGTATACGTATTTTTTTTGGGAAAATATTTGACATGTTTATTTAATGTATGATTATATGATATATGGATAAAATACTAGTTTGGCGAAAGGAATCGCCGAAATACATGTTCGCTTGTAAATACCAAGTATGTTGAAATTGTGTATTCTAGAAATACCGCATATGTGTAAATTTTGAAAATGCAATTGTAATGATTATTTACTGTATGATTATGGTATACATGGATAAAATACTCACTTGGCGAAAGGATAGCCCTAATACGTATTTCGCTAACATACGTCATGTATGTTGGAATAGCGTACTTTAAGTGTTTGTGTAAATGCTTGTGTGTGTAAATGCTTGAGTGTTAGTGCCTTAGATAGGTGCTGACATGGAATTCCCGACTACCTTAGAGACATGTAGGATACCCTCCATGTGGTGGTTCGCTATATGTAACACCCCGTGCTTCTGGTGCTCGGGTGTTACTTTTAAAACCTACGTCAACTTAAATCAGGATGGGTTAAACCAACTAACGTGAACACTATGCGTGTAGGACGGAAATTTCAGTCGGAAGTGAGGCCATCAGCCCGGGCCCCCAAAGTGCCAGAACACGCCCTACAACTGGCAAAGAGTATGACTTCTTGAACACTTTAAATCAATGCACCTATGTTAGTGGTAACTGCTTCCACACACTCCACATCAACGTCCGAGGGACTTTTTGTAGCAAATCAACCTCCACCTCGACCAGAGCGTAAAATTAACTATTGAAAATAAACTTCAGACCCACTGGATAGACAGGTCACTTTAGTTAATCCAATAATAGCCCAAAGAGGAGGGTAGCGGCCCACTTAAGCCTCACCGTTAGCCCAAATTGGGTTGGGACCCCTGTTAAAGGTTCCCCTGTACGAATGGACGGTGTAGATTTTAACGCCAACACCTCAGGAGGTCTGTACACGACGCATGTGCACTGGGTGTACTCGTGCACGATGTGCACTGGAACGCCGAGGTCGGTCAAATGGCGTTTGACCGACTCTCTCTCGTGAAATCGCAGATGACGCTTTCCCGCCATTTTCTTTTTCAAAACGGCTGATCTTTAGCCCTTTAAGTGGGCCACCCTGGTCATTTCACGGACCATCCGAACCGTTCATTTTCCCCCCGAGGCCCGTCTTAGCTAAACTGTTTAGGCTTCTTGCTCGTTGTGAGCTGACGGGCAAGTTGGTGTGTAGCCGTCCGAATCCTTGCACGTGGAGGATATCCGCGAGGTGGGGCCAACCTGGGGCCACGTGGGTGGCCCATGATCGGCACGAGCAAGCAAACCCTAGCCACCCGTCGCCTGTGAAAGCCACGCGCCCTCCTTTCCAGAAAAGGGCGGGCAAGGCCTGTTTTAAGAAAATGGCAGGGGGAACATTCCCACTTCTGGAAGCTGTTTCTGGCACGTTTTCAACCGTCCGAAGGGCCACGTGGCCTCATCCCTGCCCTTGGTTTTGGACGTGGCGAGTTATAACCAAAAACTCAAGCTTTCTCCGGTAAAGTTCAAGTTTCTCGCGAGATGTTTTGGGAAGGGCATTTTGAACGCGAGAAGTGGGCCCCGCACTGATCCTGGATCATCACCATGCACCACGGGTGATGATCCGCCATTCGAGGTCAGGTCATCCTCCTCGGTTTAGTGTCGAAGAATATATCAGGATGGGCCCCACCAGGCCAGAAAATTTACTTTTCTGGTGGGCCCGAATGTTAGCTGCCCACCCCACCGCGTAGATAGAATCCGGGCGCTGCGGATCTCAGATCGCAGCCATGCACAGTCAGTGCAATCCAAACCGTTGGTGTCCTCCCCCTTCCCTTATATAAACCGTCCTGTAGCAGAGGGATTGACACCAACGAGTGAGTGAGCGACAGAGGAGAGATTTCGGGTGAACGCTGTGTGAACGGGGCAGTGTGGGGTGCGGGTTAACCGTTTCAGCTCGAGCTTGGAGCTGAGCCTGGTAACGCCCTTGCTTCCCTGTTCTTCTCTCTTTTCTGTCTTCTTTCTTTCCTGTTCTTCCTTTCTTTTCTTTCTTCTTTCTTTCCTGTTCTTTCTTTCTTTTCTGCCATAATCCCTGCTAGCTGCAGGTGGTGCGTCGTCTGGATCGAGACCATGCCAAACAATGGCTGAGAACTGGTCCAGCGATGGCAATTTTTGGAGGCCGGTCAAGCCAGGCAATGACTCACCTTTGGGTTTCATCAGGTGACCTGTTGGACGTTATTCTGGTCTCCCTGTAGAGCTTCGGGATCAGCTCAGGGTGTAGCTCCGTCTCAGTCCAGGATCCAAGCCAATCAATGGTAATGGAATGGTCTGAGGGAGTAGCAGCGTCGGCCCTGTTCTTGTGCTGAAACCGACCAAGCAATGGTCGGATTTCAATCAGTAATGGGTCCTGATGATGACTAAATGTCATGACAGGTCGAAACTCTGGTTGCATTGGGAGCAAGCCAAACAATGGCTGTCTTCCAATCAGCGAGGGCAAGCCAATCTGATGTCTGTTGGCGGGGCTGTTCTTGACGATGAAGATGCCAACCCCCTTAACGCCTATTGAACACTGGCATGGGCCGAGAATCAATGGCCGGGATCGGCCGTTTTTCGTGCTAAAAATCGCAGCTAGGGGCAGCCTTAGCAGCGTGCAGCAGGAGGGCCGTTCCCACGTTGAGGGATTAGCGGGCTGCGTAGCTCTGGGCCTTGCCAAAATTGCAGGTGGGCCTCACAAATTACTTGTGGGCTACATTGAAGGCGGGCTTTACCCAAGGTTGAAGGGCTGACCGTGGATCCAGCGTTGAGCATGGGCCCCACCAACAAATGGTGGGCTACCCTGAGTAGCGTGGGTTTGGACCGTCCATCAATGACGACAGTTCTAGGCCGTGCATCGGTGGCCGCCCACTGCTGTATGTTTTTCCCCGTTTTATTTAATATATTTTTTTTATATGTATATGCATGTGAATAGATGGAGTATGTGTGCGAGATCGTGTACAGGGATTTGTGGCGGGCCCCACATTGGAACACCCCAAAATGCATGAATACAACATGTGCTTATGTACCCTGTAGCACAGTTATTATGCATGAGATGTATATGTTGGTACTGTGATCCATATGTATGTAATGTATATAGTTATACACGTGTAGGGATGCAGTGTAGAAGCAAAGTATGTACACAAGGTGCATGCCTCTATTTGTATACGAGTATACGTTTCTACATATATACGGGCACACTGACATACACATTGGGTGTATGCGCCTATTGGTGTGCACGGATAGTATGCATGAATAATGGTTGAGATATTTAAACAAGATATGCACCCCTACCTTGTGGTGAATTTGTTATGAGTGGCATGCACCGAGTACATGCAGAACACGCTCACATGTAACGTTCATCATGGACAGAAGTGTCTTGTATGGGCTGCTTACGTGTGAGTCTTGGGGTTTGAATATACATATATAAGGTATAACATGTATGTTATGTATACAGTAAATATGTAAGGGCCTTAGATACGCATGGTATGTAGTATCTATTCTGCATACGCAATATATTAAACCAGCGGCGTCACGAGTTGGCAGGACAAATCATCCTTGGGTACAACCGAAACAAACCCTGTAGTGGGCCTTTCAACTTTTCACCTTATCCTCATTGTCTAATAGAAATACATTCACACAGGGAATCACGTATACGGTGTAGATTCGCCATCTTCTCAAGGGAACTCGCAGCTGGGCACACCCTACAACTTGTCTGGTGATGATTTCCTCCCCTTAAGCTTTCCACCCCTAACTAGATTAGGAGTAGCAGTTTTAGAAGTATAAATGACCAATTAGACTAACGATGAATCATGTAAATTGCATTCACTTGATTTACCTGCTGAATAAGATAATCCTTATGCTTACTATCGTTTGGAATTCTTATTTCGTTTAACTGCCTAAATGAATTATTCAGTCATTTCTTTCATGCACCTTATGCTATTGGGGTTATTATTCCTCATTTCCCCTCTAATTGTGAACATGTTGCTATGATACACTGCATGGGAATTCCCATCAAAGGAGAGTCCGTGTTGGGGGTGTAACAAGACGAGTTGTAGTAGGCCCCTGACACTGAGGTTTTGATTTTGGTAATTGACCCTAGGGTTTACCATCCATGCGGGACTCCACCTGTCAGACTTGGGATGAACTCCCCGATTTTTTCTAAATATCGATGTTTACTCGCCTTTGCACCGTTCATGCCATCACATTTAGTCGCTATGGTTGGTAATTTCAATATTTCAATCCCAGTCAGCATTGGTGGTGGCCCCTTTATGTTAAACTGATTGGCCACATGTTAGTGAGTCCTACACACACCCCAAGACGGCAATCTCATGGGCCGGGGGTGGTGGGAATGGGACACTATGCCCGAGCCGTCGGCCTACGCTGGGCCATGCGCTCCCTGTAGTGACCTTTGAGATCATCTAAATCGGCTGATTGTAAATGGACTAATAACAACTTGGCTAATCATGATACATGGCACGTATTGTTCCGACTGGGTGATGTTTCCCAGGTTCGATGATTGCATGGGTGACAGCCCACTGTCCGCACGGATGAGCATCCCCGGGGCGATGATTGCATTCATACATCCATGCATCTAATAAAGATTGCATCTGCTATATTTTGGGTTTTTCTGCATTTTTGGTGTTGTTCCTTGTTTAGTGCGGCGGTGTGAAATCTTGAGGGGAGATCACACTGAGCTGGCCACTCATTCATCAATGTTCAACCGCACAGAGGACGCAGGTTCAGGAGGCGTCGAGGGCGTGGCCAATGTGGAGGCGGTGGCAGCCGAGGAGGAGCCATATGATGAAGAGTTGCAGCAAGAGGCAGCAGCCTACTTCGGGTTGAACCAGTAGTTTAGTCGTTTATTCTATTTGTGTGTATTCAGATTTTCCTTTGGGATGGTACTTAAGGTTTTGTAAGCGGGTGGGCCCGAATATTGCTCCTATTTTGAGGCCGTATCTATGACATGTTTTCATTCCCGCTATATCGCACTTTGATTTAATTGAATGGCCGTCGTTGCCATTAGCTAACTTCTGGGTTTCTTGAAATTTGGGTCATGTACTCGGGTTTCGAAAAGCCGGGGCGTTACAAGTTGGTATCAAAGCGGAGTATGAGACAGCCTGGCTGTGGGAGTAATATGCAGACTTTAAGAAAATTACCTAGGAACTCTCCCCTTAGAAGAATAGCTAGGATGGATGAACATAGAAACGGGAACACTTAGGTCCCTTAGGCGTTAATATTAGTGAATAATTAAACTATGGGGGTTCCGACTTGCTAGGAAGAACTTAGCATATAAATTAGCTAAAGCTCCCTATGAATAGACTTAGAAACACAAACCTTAGCCCCCTTGGGAAGGTGCTAAATCGAAGGATGAACTTCCCCGCCGTACAAACTGCTAAAATTTCCATATAATGCTTCTTGCTAGCTAAGGGACCAATCTTTTCACTTCCATTCCTAAACCACAAAAAATTTTTAACATCGCAGGAGGCCATGCCGCCTGTGACGAGGTCACGACAAACCCACACGGTCGACATTCACCCTATACCGTCGACAGAGCGCCAGAGAGAACGTAGCCCCATCTATACACCCGGTCTTCCCCCGGGGGAGGCAAACAACGGAGCAGGATCAGAAGCCATGGGGGATTCTCCTTTTCCCCAATACACCCCGTCAGAACTGCCCTCACAGTACTTTGAGCGGCATACACCGCCGGTGGATGCACAAGCGGAGTCACCAAATGAAGCGGTGGCTTTTGCAACCTTTGTGCAGATGGCTGCTACCATGCAACAGCAACAAGACACTTTCGTCAGGCAGCAGCAGGATACGCACACACTAGTGATGGAGGCTCTTCGGGAGAGGGATCGCAGTGCGGCATCCAGGGATATGGATACCAGGGGTTCTGATGTGTTCGAACGATTCATGCGACTACGTCCACCGACTTTTGGGGGGGCACCCGACCCGGTTCAGGCCGAGTGCTGGCTGACGCGAATCGCCAAGATGATGGTGCCTATAGAGTGTACCGACTCTCAGAAAGCCACCTTGGCGGTGTACCTGCTCGAGGGAGAGGCCGAGAATTGGTGGAGCAGCATGCAGAGAGGGGTGCCGACTGAGTATGCATGGACTTGGGCAAGCTTCAGGACCAAGTTCCTGGAGAAGTACTTTCCACGCTCGTGCCGAAGAGCGAAGATTGCGCAATTTCTGAAATTGGAGCAGGGAAATATGACGGTCGCCCAGTATGAGGTGAAATTTGATGAGCTATCGCGATACGTACCAAAGGCCCTCGAGGATGAGGAATACAAACTGGAGAAGTTCAAGGAAGGGCTGAAGCCCGGGATACAATCCCGCCTATGCACTTGGGATTTCGGGGATTTCTCGGATTTGGTTGATAAAGCAATGCGGGTGGAAAAAGACTTCGAGCGCACCATCCGCTCTCGCCCGCCAGCCCGGGATATCCCGTTCCGACCGAGACAGTTTCCTCCTGCCCCGCCTATCCCTGCGGGGAGACCCAGGCCACTGATCACTCGAGCGCCACCTCTGCCCCCAGGTGGAGGTTGCGGTTATTGTGGGAAGCCAAACCATGTCACCAGGGCTTGTTTCCAGCGGATGAGGGATCAGGGTATCCCATTCCCAGCAAACCAAACTCAGCGAAACTTGATGGCTGCACCCAGGCCCCAACAACCTAGACAAGGGCCTCCAACCAAGCAAGGGCTCCCCCAGCCAGAGTATATGTTGTTGCTGCTACAGAGACCGAGCAGGACCCTCTTCAGACCATCCATGGCACAACACACTTTAACGGTACCCTTGTACTCACTCTTTTCGATTCTGGTGCAACTCTATCCTTTGTTGATGCTGCTATTGCATCTAAACTTGCACTAAATACCACTAGAATGCATGTTCCCTTAGTTGTAGCATCCCCTATGGGAAAATTTGTGGAAACCAATAAAGTATGTAGAGCATGTCCCATCACGCTCGCGAATCGTGAGGTTGCTGTGGACCTAATAGTCATGCCTATCAAACAATTTGATGTCATCCTTGGGATGGACTGGCTTACGTTGGTACATGCGGTCATGGATTGTCGCGACAAAACGGTGACTATATCCATCCCAGGGCAAGCCTCTTTCATTTTGAAGGGTAGGGGTAGATGCCAAGAATTCGTGAGCCTGCAAGCTTTAGAGGAAGCTGAGTCAGTGGAAGATACCATCAAGCAAATACCGATAGTCTGAGACTTCACAGAACTGTTTCAAGAAATACCAGGGCTACCCCCTAGCAGGGCGATAGATTTCTGCATTGACCTCAAGCCAGGGACTGCCCCTATATCACTTCCTCCGTTTCGCATGCCTCCTTGTGAAATGGAGGAGTTGAGGAGTCAGATTGACGAGCTGCTAGATCAGGGCTTCATCCGTCCCAGTGTTTCTCCTTGGGGAGCACCGGTCCTTTTTGTCAAGACGAAGGATGGGTCGATGCGCCTTTGTATAGACTACAGGAGACTGAACGACGTGACGATTAAGAACAGATATCCCTTACCGTGTATCGAAGATCTATTTGATCAGTTGAAAGGCGCTAAGTACTTCTCCAAGATAGACCTACGTTCAGGATATCACCAGTTGAGAGTTAGGGATGAAGACATTCCGAAGACAGCCTTCAGGACTCGCTATGGTCACTATGAGTTCCTGGTTATGTCTTTCGGTCTCACAAATGCCCCGACAATTTTTATGGACCTGATGAACCGAGTTTTCATGCCTTACTTGGACCGGTTCGTAATCGTATTCATCGATGATATTTTGGTCTACTCCAAAAGCCGGGAGGAGCATGAAGAACATTTGCGTACAGTCCTAAGTACGCTCAAAGACAACCAGCTGTACGCTAAATTATCCAAGTGCGAGTTTTGGGAGAAGGAAGTAAAATTCTTGGGGCATGTAGTTAAGGCTGAGGGGATTGCTGTTGACCCAGCCAAGGTAGTGGCAGTATCCAAGTGGGAGCAGCCCACTACAGTGACAGAAGTTCGGAGCTTCCTAGGAATGGCTGGGTACTACCAGCATTTCATTAAGGAATTCTCCCGAATCGCTCGACCGCTCACCCAATTGACAAAGAAAAATGCCCAATTCATTTGGGACGAGAACACTGAGGCAGCCTTCCAGGAACTAAAAATGAGGCTAACTTCCGCGCCGGTGCTCACTCTCCCACAAGAAGGAGAGAGGTTCGTGGTGTACAGCGATGCCTCGAAGTTGGGTCTCGGCTGTGTTCTGATGCAAAACGACAAAGTGATCGCCTACGCCTCTCGCCAACTGAAGAAACATGAAGACAACTACCCGACTCATGACCTAGAGTTGGCAGCAGTAGTATTTGCCTTAAAAATCTGAAGACATTACTTATACGGAGAAGATTTTCAGTTATTTTGCGATCACAAGAGTTTGAAATACATATTCACGCAGAAGGATTTGAATATGCGCCAGCGTCGGTGGATGGAAACACTCAAGGATTTTCACTTCGACATCTCATACCACCCTGGCAAGGCAAACTCCGTGGCCGATGCTCTGAGTCGGAAGAAGAAGCATGAGCTGGTAGCCACCCTGTTGATCAAGGAATGGGAGATGATGGAATTTGTATAAGACTTCGGGGTCCAGCTCACCCTCGACGAACCGGAAACTTTCATAGCTCTACTAACGGTAGAGCCAACTTTGGCTTGTCATGTGATCTTCGTTCAGGACCAGGACGAGTGGCTGGTCAAGATGAAAGGAAGGTGTAAAAATGAGGAGATGCCTGATTGGAGGGTTAGTGGTGATGGTGGTCTTCGGTATCAAGGGCGAGTATGCGTTCCTAACAATGCCAAATTACGAAAGGAAGTTATGACCGAAGCCCATCATTCTAAGCTAGCTATCCACCCAGGAAGTACCAAGATGTACAACGATGTTAAAAGACAGTACTGGTGGAACAATATGAAGAGGGATATCGCCGACTTTGTGGCAAGATGCATGGTCTGCCAGAAAATCAAGGCCGAGCATCGTAGACCTGCTGGCCTCCTTCAACCTCTACCCTTAGCCGAATGGAAGTGGGACAGCATTTCTATGGACTTCATATCTGGACTTCCAAGGACACAGAGGAAGCACGACTCGATCTGGGTCATTGTCGATCGTTTGACAAAGGCCGCCAGGCTCCTCCCAATTCGCATGACAGATACCACCGATAGTTTGGCAAGATTGTACATCCGAGAAGTCGTGCGATCCTATGGGGTTCCGCAAGAGATTATATCAGACCGAGACTCCAGATTTACTTCTGCCTTCTGGAGAAGGCTACAGGAAGAATTGGGCACAGAACTCAAGTTCAGTACATCGTTCCATCCTCAAACTGACGGATAGACTGAGAGGGTGAATCAGATCTTAGAAGATATGTTGAGGGCGTGTGTATTAGACTTTCAAGGCAACTGGGATGACCACTTGGCACTGGTAGAGTTCGCATACAATAACAGTTTCCAGTCCAGCATCGGCATGGCACCCTATGAGGCTCTCTATGGTCGCCCGTGTCGAGCACCACAGTGTTGGACAGAAATCGGAGAAAGAAGCTTGCTGGGCCCAGAGCTGGTTCAGGCTACTACTCAGGTCATTGATGTGGTCAGAAAGCGTTTGCGCACCGCCCAGAGCAGGCAAAAGAGCTATGCGGACAGTCGACGTCGCGACTTAGAATTCGCAGTTGGCGATCACGTCTTTCTGAAAGTGTCACCTATGAAGGGTCTGATGAGGTTTGGACAGAAAGGGAAACTAGCACCGCGCTTCATCGGTCCATTCGAGATTTTGGATCGGGTGGGAGCTGTGGCATACCGCCTTGCACTACCTACGGCACTGTCCGGTATTCACAACGTCTTTCACATATCTATGTTGAAGAAGTATACACCTGACGAGTCGCACATCATTAGCTGGGAGTAGATCGAGCTGTCTGACAATGTCTCCTACATTGAGGAACCTATCCGTATCTTGGACCACAAGGAGCAGGTCTTGCCAACAAAGACTATACCCTTAGTCAAGGTTCTTTGGTCACACCATGGGGAGGAAGAAGCAACGTGGGAGCGTGAAGCGGAGGTGAGAGACAAGTACCCTCACCTATTCAATAACGCACCTCAGGTAATTTCGAGGACGAAATTTTTTTTTTGGGGGTAGACTGTAACACCCCGTGCTTCTGGTGCTCGGGTGTTACTTTTAAAACCTACGTCAACTTAAATCAGGATGGGTTAAACCAACTAACGTGAACACTATGCGTGTAGGACGGAAATTTCAGTCGGAAGTGAGGCCATCCGCCCGGGCCCCCAAAGTCCCAGAACACGCCCTACAACTGGCAAAGAGTATGACTTCTTGAACACTTTAAATCAATGCACCTATGTTAGTGGTAACTGCTTCCACACACTCCACATCAACGTCCGAGGGACTTTTTGTGGCGAATCAACCTCCACCTCGACCAGAGCGTAAAATTAACCGTTGAAAATAAACTTCAGACCCACTGGATAGACAGGTCACTTTAGTTAATCAAATAATAGCCCAAAGACGAGGGTAGCGGCCCACCTAAGCCTCACCGTTAGCCCAAATTGGGTTGGGATCCCTGTTAAAGGTTCCCCTGTACGAATGGACGGTGTAGATTTTAACGCCAACACCTCAGGAGGTCTGTACACGACGCATGTGCACTGGGTGTACTCGTGCACGATGTGCACTGGAACGCCGAGGTCGGTCAAATGGCGTTTGACCGACTCTCTCTCGTGAAATCGCGGATGACGCTTTCCCGCCATTTTCTTTTTCAAAACGGCTGATCTTTAGCCCTTTAAGTGGGCCACCCTGGTCATTTCACGGACCATCCGAACCGTTCATTTTCCCCCCGAGGCCCGTCTTAGCTAAACTGTTTAGGCTTCTTGCTCGTTGTGAGCTGACGGGCAAGTTGGTGTGTAGCCGTCCGAATCCTTGCACGTGGAGGATATCCGCGAGGTGGGGCCAACCTGGGGCCACGTGGGTGGCCCGTGATCGGCACGAGCAAGCAAACCCTAGCCACCCGTCGCCTGTGAAAGCCACACGCCCTCCTTTCCAGAAAAGGCCGGGCAAGGCCTGTTTTAAGAAAATGGCAGGGGGAACATTCCCACTTCTGGAAGCTGTTTCTGGCACGTTTTCAACCGTCTGAAGGGCCACGTGGCCTCATCCCTGCCCTTGGTTTTGGACGTGGCGAGTTATAACCAAAAACTCAAGCTTTCTCCGGTAAAGTTCAAGTTTCTCGCGAGATGTTTTGGGAAGGGCATTTTGAACGCGAGAAGTGGGCCCCGCACTGATCCTGGGCCCCATCTGGACCGATCAAAAGGACCGGATCATCACCATGCACCACGGGTGATGATCCGCCATTCGAGGTCAGGTCATCCTCCTCGGTTTAGTGTCGAAGAATATATCAGGATGGGCCCCACCAGGCCAGAAAATTTACTTTTCTGGTGGGCCCGAATGTTAGCTGCCCACCTCACCGCGTAGATAGAATCCGAGCGCTGCGGATCTCAGATCGCAGCCATGCACAGTCAGTGCAATCCAAACCGTTGGTGTCCTCCCCCTTCCCTCATATAAACCGTCCTGTAGCAGAGGGATTGACACCAACAAGTGAGTGAGCGAGAGAGGAGAGATTTCGGGTGAACGCTGTGTGAGCGGGGTAGTGTGGGGTGCGGGTTAACCGTTTCAGCTCGAGCTTGGAGCTGAGCTTGGTAACGCCCTTGCTTCCCTGTTCTTCTCTCTTTTCTGTCTTCTTTCTTTCCTGTTCTTCCTTTCTTTTCTTTCTTCTTTCTTTCCTGTTCTTTCTTTCTTTTCTGCCATAATCCCTGCTAGCTGCAGGTGGTGCGTCGTCTGGATCGAGACCATGCCAAACAATGGCTGAGAACTGGTCCAGCGATGGCAATTTTTGGAGGCCGGTCAAGCCAGGCAATGACTCACCTTTGGGTTTCATCAGGTGACCTGTTGGACGTTATTCTGGTCTCCTTGTAGAGCTTCGGGATCAGCTCAGGGTGTAGCTCCGTCTCAGTCCAGGATCCAAGCCAATCAATGGTAATGGAATGGTCTGAGGGAGTAGCAGCGTCGGCCCTGTTCTTGTGCTGAAACCGACCAAGCAATGGTCGAATTTCAATCAGTAATGGGTCCTGATGATGACTAAATGTCATGACAGGTCGAAACTCTGGTTGCATTGGGAGCAAGCCAAACAATGGCTGTCTTCCAATCAGCGAGGGCAAGCTAATCTGATGTCTGTTGGCGGGGCTGTTCTTGACGATGAAGATGCCAACCCCCTTAACGCCTATTGAACACTGGCATGGGCCGAGAATCAATGGCCGGGATCGGCCGTTTTTCGTGCTAAAAATCGCAGCTAAGGGCAGCCTTAGCAGCGTACAGCAGGAGGGCCATTCCCACGTTGAGGGATTAGCGGGCTGCGGTAGCTCTGGGCCTTGCCAAAATTGCAGGTGGGCCTCACAAATTACTTGTGGGCTACACTGAAGGCGGGCTTTACCCAAGGTTGAAGGGCTGACCGTGGATCCGGCGTTGAGCATGGGCCCCACCAACAAATGGTGGGCTACCCTGAGTAGCGTGGGTTTGGACCGTCCATCAATGACGGCAGTTCCAGGCTGTGCATCGGTGGCCGCCCACTGCTGTATGTTTTTCCCCGTTTTATTTAATATATATTTTTTATATGTATATGCATGTGAATAGATGGAGTATGTGTGCGAGATCGTGTACAGGGATTTGTGGCGGGCCCCACATTGGAACACCCCAAAATGCATGAATACAACATGTGTTTATGTACCCTGTAGCACAGTTATTATGCATGGGATGTATATGTTGGTACTGTGATCCATATGTATGTAATGTATATAGTTATACATGTGTAGGGATGCAGTGTAGAAGCAAAGTATGTACACAAGGTGCATGCCTCTGTATGTATACGAGTATACGTTTCTACATATATACGGGCACACTGACATACACATTGGGTGTATGCGCCTATTGGTGTGCACGGATAGTATGCATGAATAATGGTTGAGATATTTAAACAAGATATGCACCCCTGTCTTGTGGTGAATTTGCTATGAGTGGCATGCACCGAGTACATGCAGAACACGCTCACATGTAACGTTCATCATGGACAGAAGTGTCTTGTATGGGCTGCTTACGTGTGAGTCTTGGGGTTTGAATATACATATATAAGGTATAACATGTATGTTATGTATACAGTAAATATGTAAGGGCCTTAGATACGCATGGTATGTAGTATCTATTCTGCATACGCAATATATTAAACCAGCGGCGTCACGAGTTGGCAGGATAAATCGCCCTTGGGTACAACCCAAACAAACCCCGTAGTGGGCCTTTCAACTTTTCACCTTATCCTCATTGTCTAATAGAAATACATTCACACAGGGAATCACGTATACGGTGTAGATTCGCCATCTTCTCAAGGGAACTCGCAGCTGGGCACACCCTACAACTTGTCTGGTGATGATTTCCTCCCCTTAAGCTTTCCATCCCTAACTAGATTAGGAGTAGCAGTTTTAGAAGTATAAATGACCAATTAGACTAATGATGAATCATGTAAATTGCATTCACTTGATTTACCCGCTGAATAAGATAATCCTTATGCTTACTATCGTTTGGAATTCTTATTTCGTTTAACTGCCTAACTGAATTATTCAGTCATTTCTTTCATGCACCTTATGCTATTGGGGTTATTATTCCTCATTTCCCCTCTAATTGTGAACATGTTGCTATGATACACATATTGATAGAATCTCTCCATGGGAATTCCCATCAAAGGAGAGTCCGTGCTGGGGGTGTAACAAGACGAGTTGTAGTAGGCCCCTGACACTGAGGTTTTGATTTTGGTAATTGACCCTAGGGTTTACCATCCATGCGGGACTCCACCTGTCAGACTTGGGATGAACTCCCCGATTTTTTCTAAATATCGATGTTTACTCGCCTTTGCACCGTTCATGCCATCACATTTAGTCGCTATGGTTGGTAATTTCAATATTTCATTCCCAGTCAGCATTGGTGGTGGCCCCTTTATGTTAAACTGATTGGCCACATGTTAGTGGCTCCTACACACACCCCAAGACGGTAATCTCATGGGCCGGGGATGGTGGGAATGGGACACTATGCCCGAGCCGTCGGCCTACGCTGGGCCATGCGCTCCCCGTAGTGACCTTTGAGATCATCTAAATCGGTTGATTGTAAATGGACTAATAACAACTTGGCTAATCATGCATACATGGCACGTATTGTTCCAACTGGGCAATGTTTCCCAGGTTCGATGATTGCATGGGTGACAGCCCACTGTCCGCACGGATGAGCATCACCGGGGCGATGATTGCATTCATACATCCATGCATCTAATAAAGACTGCATCTGCTATATTTTGGGTTTTTCTGCATTTTTGGTGTTGTTCCTTGTTTAGTGCGGCGGTGTGAAATCTTGAGGGGAGATCACACTGAGCTGGCCACTCATTCATCAATGTTCAACCGCACAGAGGACGCAGGTTCAGGAGGCGTCGAGGGCGTGGCCGATGTGGAGGCGGTGGCAGCCGAGGAGGAGCCATATGATGAAGAGTTACAGCAAGAGGCAGCAGCCTACTTCGGGCTGAACCAGTAGTTTAGTCGTTTATTCTATTTATGTGTATTCAGATTCTCCTTTGGGATGATACTTAAGGTTTTGTAAGCGGCCCCCAGCTAGGTGGGCCCGAATATTGCTCCTATTTTGAGGCCGTATCTATGACATGTTTTCATTCCCGCTATATCGCACTTTGATTTAATTGAATGGCCGTCGTTGCCATTAGCTAACTTCTGGGTTTCTTGAAATTTGGGTCATGTACTCGGGTTTCGAAAAGCCGGGGCGTTACACTATAACCACTCACTTGTGATGTGTATGTAATTGTATCCCTATTTGTATAGTACTCTACAACATGCTTTACAACATGCTTTACTTCGTGCTCTACAACATGCTTTACTTCATGCTTTATAACATGCCTTATGACATGCCTGTTAACATGCTTGTATTACTTTGTTTATCATGCTTTACTCCACATGCTATGGATGAAGATTGATTGAGTTTGGGACTATGCCCATAGTCCAGACATTCGGTATCAGACTTGAGGTTGTGGCTGAGATTCATGTCGCCACAAGGGGTGTGTCTGACGAACCCGAGTCGTACTCCGGTTGGCGATAGTGGTTGGCCACACGGAGTGATTTTACACTCCATATCGCCCAACTTGTTGTGCGCTCGAGTTAGTTGACTCGTCAAGTAAACCGATATGTTGAATGTGTGTTCACCATGTTTGGTCGCTACTGCTTGAACCTAGGGTACCAAACTTACCAGTGGCGATCCCGTTAACCATGGTACCTCGATCCGCTAAGACTCATGAGCCGGACATGGTGGTATGGGACACCGTGGCCGAGCTGTCGGCCTATGCTGGGGCCAAGTGCCTCCCCATAGTGACCATTGAGCAACCTAAACTCGTGAGCCGAATACGGTGGTATGAGACACTGTATTCGAGCTGTCGGTACTTACGGCGAGAGCCGAGTACGGTGAGACCTGTACTCGTGCTGACGGGCGACGAGTCCTCCGTAGTATCTTCGAGTATACTCTAAGGGTCTGTGATTGGCGACGAGTCTTTCACAGCAACTAGAGTATGAGTTGAGCCGAGTATGGTGAGACTTATACTCGAGCTGACGGCTAGTGATTAAGCCGAGTACGGTGAGACCTGTACTCGAGCTGACGGCCAGCAATTGAGCCGCATACGGTGAGATCTGTATCCGCGCTAACGGGTGACGAGCCCTTTGCGATGCCTTCACTATGCCTCTCAAACCATAATATCATATGAGATTAACTAGGATTGACGACCCTAAAATGGATCATGTTTGGGAATGATACAAGGGAGGTACCTTAGTTTCCCAATACTGCTGTTTGAAATGGACTAATAATAACTCGGTAATCATGATCATCATCGCACCGCATGTGCTTAGTAAATGTGGCGCACTGAGGGAGTTAAGCATTCGCGAACGTAAGATGATGTCGCATGAGGGTGGTTTGGCAAGGGCATACAGCATCATGTCATTTCATTCTCGCACTTAATAAGATTAGTTAGAATTGTTTGATTTGTACTGCTTTATCATTACTGCTTGATTGAATTGATAACATGTTAACCTATGCTTTATTGTTCCACTGAGTTAGATACTCACTCCCACGTTACAGGACGGTGTTTGCAACACCAACCAGACTCTATCGCAGGTATAGATGGTGCGACGGTTCAGGAGCCGGAGCCCGATTTCGACGAGGACCAGGATGAGTTCTCGTTTATGCAGTATTCGGACGGCTTTGCTTAGGCCGATAGCATCGCGGGGATTACAGGACACATCTTTAGATTGTATTTTGATTTTTGACTCTAAAAACAGTACATGTATATGGGTACTCAGTTAGCGATCATACTCTGATGTTCATAAAAAAATTTTGTTTCCTTACATACTTTAAATATACAATTTCAGTCTTCCGCTTGCCTTTATACAATTGAACTAGAGTATGAATTACTGTTTTGGTATAATCTCATTCATGTTTATTGCTCTAACTTAGACAACATCTAACCATCATTGTGTATGTTGCATAAGTGATGCGCTGGAACTCGGGAGTTGAGGTCATACTCGACCCCCGAATTTCAGGGCGTTACAACTCGTGTCGCCTCCATAGGTTTTTGGATTAACTTAACATTTCTATTCTCCCTTCCACCAGGTCTACGAGACTTGTTGGTAGGTCAGATGACAAATAAACACCAAGGTGTGTCTCATGGAGGTTTCAATGGTGGATGTCATGTCCTCACCGTTTTTTATCGTGTGGACCACTTAAGATCTTGACCGACCTCATTTATAGGCCCATATTCTAAAATAAGTTGGAGAAACAGATGGACAGTGTGGATTCAACATATATATTATGGTGGGTCGCACGTGTGGGGACCACCCTCGCTGGGTTTTTCAAGTATCAGTGCACCTTGAAAAAGGGGAAGGATTTGGAGAAAAAATTAGCAGGGTAGACGCTTACCTTTTATGCATTTTTTTTCTGAACGGCCGAAAGTTTATGTTACGAAAGTAGATTTTTCAAGTATGGAAAGAGTGTTTTGGACAAAAATAACCCCCGTTTTCAGGTAAAAGCAGCTGAAAAAGTAGGGATATTTTCATCTTTATTGGTTTGTCCGTACGGATAGAGGCGTAGATTGGTAAGGTAGGTTTCGTTCGAGTCGAAAAAAAGAAGGTGGATGGAAGGTCAGGTCTATAGTAAAAAAGTACAGGGATTTGGACGACCTTTCACAGGAAGTTACTGCACAAGGATGCTGGGTGGGGCCTAACTTTATGTGACTCAAGTTGGCCACAAGAGAGGGAAAATCGGGGAAAGAAATACCTACTGTTGAAACCTTCTTGGGCTCCACCTTGATGTTTATATGCCATCGAAACCGTTTATAAGGTCATTATCACTAGGATGAAGTGGAAATTAAAAATAAATAAAATAGCCTGATGCAAAGCTTTTATGGGCATAAGAATGTTTCAACAGTTCTCACTGAATCCCCACTGTATCCTCTTTACTACCCACTTTAGTTTTGGAACCACCTCATTTTTGTTCTAATATCCTAAAATGAGCTCGCAAAACAGATGAATAGATAGATTTCTCACGGACATGACGGTGGGCCCACCCAACATTCTTACGCAGGAACTTCCAGCAAAAGGTTTGGCTACTCCCCTGCCACCGACCACTGGCCGGTGGTCGGTGCATTGTGGGCCCCACCATGATGTGTGTTTCATCCATGTCGTCCATCTATTTTTATAGATCATTTTATGTGGTTAAACCAAAAATAAAGTATATCCCAAGATCAAGTGGACCACATTACAGGAAACAGTGTTGAATGAGCTTCGACCACTGATAACTTTTTGGGGGTCATAAAAGTTTTGGATCAAGATGATCTTTGTTTTTTCCCTTCATCTGGGTCTGTATGACCTAGTCAACAGATTGGATGTCAAATAAATAGTACATTGGGCCTTAAAATGATTTAAATGGTGGATATCCAATCACTAATTTTTTTTTCCTGTGGTGTGGTCCACCTAAGATTTCTATCCTTATGATTTTTGGGATAAAGCCTTAAAATTATCTTTAATAATGGATGAAACACATACATCATGGTGGGGCGCACAGAGCACCGGCCACTAGCCATGGGGATGGTGGTAGGGGGAGTAGCCAATCCGTTTTTCGTCTAAAGGATTTCTCACAAAAATCACGGAAGCAGATTGCCTACTGAGTAAACTCTATGTGGTATACCATGATTTATGTATTTGATCCACTCCATCCATCCATTTTATCGGATAATTTTAGGACTTGAACCCAAAAATTAAGCATATCCAACATTCAAATGGATCACACAACAAGAAACGGTGTGAATTGAATATCTATCGTTGAAAACTTCTTGGGGCCACATAAGTTTTGGATCAAGATTATTTTTATGCTTTCCATTCATCCATGTCTGTATGATCTTATGAACAGGTTTGATGATAAATAAACATCACTGTGGGGCCTAGCAAGGTTTTAACGGTGGAAATCATTATTCCCATTGTTTCATGTGGTATGATTTGCTTGACCTTTGGATATGCTTCAATTTTGGGATTAACCCCTTATATTATTTGTAAAAACAGATGGACGGTGTGGATAAACTACATACATTCAGAGTGGGCCCAACTAAATTTACTCAGTACGATAAGAGCATACTGAGTAACTCAGTACGTATTCCGATTTCAAAAACCACGGTTGCCCACCTAATCTTGGTTATCAAGTAATCTTGCTTAATACGCAAGAAATAGGCCTGTAACGGTCGTCTCTCTGCCGATTACATTCCACCTTCTTTTTTCGTTCTCCCGACTCGGTCCTAAGAAGCGTCTCTCTCCTATCCCCCCCTCTCTCTCTCTGCTTTTTTTTAGGGTTTCAGAGCTCTCTCTCTCTCTCTCTCTCTCTCTCTCTTGATATCGGTCGATGACCCACCTCTCACCTTCCCATCTAACCTCCACGATCTCGAATTCGACAGACATGACGACATCATCCGCCTCTTTGTCGAATCCCAATTTCCATCTCCTCCTTCTCCCCAAATGATGCAATGCAACTAATCACAAATTCGATTTTGTTTCAACTCATGTTGCTGACCCAACCCCCTCCTCCCTCTCTCACCGGTCTCCTCTCGCCCCATGAAACCCTTGATCTCTCTCCTATCTATAATGACGATGATGGTGAGAAGATTATGATATGATCTGGTCCGTTAGTGTTTTGAACAAGAAACAAATGTGTTTGATTTGGGAGATTATCTTATTTAAACATAACAGAGAAAGAGTATTCAAAACAATCATCATACTTCACTGATACTGAGTTCATTTACATCCTTCTAATACCCCTTGATTCTAAGATAGATTACTTAAAATAAAGGAATTATGATTTGTTCAACAGTCATAGTTAAATATGAAGTTCGGCAGCATAACGTCAGTGATTTCAGTCATCTCCTAGGACTTAGGAGAAATATGCTCTTCTTCTGATTGTTCCCTTCTATACTTGAACAGAAGGAACTTGATAACTTCAACCATTTTGGTAGCATAACGGCTCTTTGTCTTCACAAACTGCAGTGCAGTCTGGTTGCGTGGACCCGCGCAATGGATATCGGTTGCGCGGACCCACGCATACCACCGCTGCCTTCTCTTCTCACCTTCGATCTCTCTCCTTGCTTCACTTCTTCTCGAGAATCTTCAATCCATCCAAATGAAGGAGGGGAGGGGGTATTTATAGACCTTCACATGTGTGGTACCTCGATCTAGGTGCCATGGGACCCACCTTTCAGTGTTTTAAGGCTTTTTACAAAGAGCACATTCTAGAACTCATTGTGCGAACCTGTGCAATGGATATCGGTTGTGCGGACCTGTGCAAACCATCCTCCACTATTTTAGATCTTTTTCAGAGAACAAACCCTGGAAGTCAGTTGAACGAACCTGCGCAACTAGTATTTTGGTTGCGCGGTCCCGCGCAATCAGTATTGCTGTTGTGCAGTCCGACGCAATACTAAGCTATTCTTTCTCCTCTTCTTCCATCTGTTCCTTTCTTCTTTCTTCCTTGTCTCTGATATCTTGTCATCTCTTCAAATCAACTCATGATGGAAACTTTGCACATTTTTTGTGCACCAACAGTTAGTCTGCATTTTCATGGCAACCAAACCCGACAACAACCACCATGTCATCTCTCTCTCTGGTTGAAAGTCCTTTAATCTCCTGTTCTTTGATGTGCGATTCAGGGATTTCTAGGCAAATGGATGTATTTTGTCTCTATGCTTTTGATTTGATCTATTGATTGGCCTCCGGGAAATCGATTCTCCATCTGTATTCTCCACCAGGTCATCTCTCCATCTGTATTCTCCATCTATTCTTGGGGTTTTAGGGAAGTTGGTTTCAAAGTCATTTAAGGATGTAGATGGTGATTCGAGTACCAGGTCCATCTGATTGTGCAACAAGCAAGCTATGCTGGACATCTTGCTCGAGCGGTGTCAGGATGTTTTAGCCTATTCGAGGAGTAAGGTTCCTCGGGTGTGGGCAAAACTATGCGAAGAACACGCTATTTCAATTAGTCTGCGGAACAAGGTTCCTTCGATTGCTTCTAGGAGATTGGAGGATAGCGCATTCGTGAGGAAAGCGGTATTGAATCTACTCATCACGATGTTGAGCATAACCCGTTTGGTCCATAACTTCGCATTACATCATTTGAAGCACCCTTGGAGAAATACTAGGAGAAACTGGAAGAAATGGAACCCAATGCACCTTCTGAGAGCGTTTTTGGACGGGATACCTTCAAACAATGAGACGTGTGAAGCAGATGGAAAGGTTTATCAGGCTGAAGTCAGAACAGTAAGACAGTGTTACTGATAGTCGTTTGCCTGGTGTGGAAGATGAGGTCTACAAGGATTCTTCCATGCTGGATTTTGGGAACCTGGAGGAGACCAGGGCCTTGGCTGCATCACTTGAGACATGTTTGAGGTTCTCAAAGTGCATATCCTCCACAATGCCGACTCTGGTCCAACTGTTGTCTTCATCTTCTGCCACTGATTTTGAGAACATGATTCTTTTGCTGATGAGGTGCAGACGGTTCCAAATTGATGACTCTGAGGCCTCTCTCTGAAAATTTTTTCCACTTGTAAGCATCCTCTTTGATTCGTGTTACAAATTCTTCTAGACTTCCAAAGCAATCTTGGCAAGCATTTAAGAGTGTGTTTGCATTAGATTTCTGTAGGTATTTTTGCAGGACAAGTCTATCCATGTAGCTGTTTAGGATGCATTCATCACAATTTATTTGATGAGAAACCCTATAGAAACTGATGCAAATCTATTAAGCATTGCTATAGAATCTAGCATCAACGATCTAGCAGCTCTAGAATTTATAGTTGGTTCCTTGGTATCTAAGGGGGATATTTCTACAAGCACAGTATGTTTATTTGATTGTCATAATTTCAGGTGTTGCGTCCATCAATATGATTCACTCACTTTCCTATAGACATTATGCATTGGTGTTCTTTTGGCATTCTTTCACATGCATAGTTAGACACTTAGACTAAGAACTAAGAGTGTTGAACTGCTGATTTTTTCACACTTAAGGGCCTGTTTTTTTCACCAATTACCATGGTAATGTAAAGAAAATGTGCAATAATTACAAATTGCTTTACCTGCCTCCTGATAACATCTGCATTTGACCACTGATTGCTGTGGTAAATTGAAATGATGGCATTTTTACATTGCCTGAATGTCAAATCGCCACCAAAATACACTGATATTGTTGTTTGGATTCAAATTTTTAATAGTAATTACATATTGATTGGGATCATTTCAATGGATAAAAACCTTTGACATGATTGGGCCATTTCAATGGATCTGAACCGTTCATATGATTTGGTCGTTTGGTGATCCAAATGCTTGAGTTGTGCTTTTTAAGTGATCCAAACTCATCATATGATTAAGGCTACTTTCAACGACCGATCTCGATGGATATTTTAAGTTAATCTATATTAATCATATTATTGAGATTAATTCTCAGTGATCGACATTGCTAATTTTGTAGAGCCCTCTTTAACTTTACAAACAATTTTAATAATCGGGCCTATTTTTGCTGATCCTTCATTGCTGCTTCTAGTTTAGTTAACTGAGGTGATTCGGCCGTTTATCATATTTTCGCTTCTTTATTGATCCAAACTCATCATATGATTGAGGCTATTTTCAATGATCCATGCTAATAGATATGTTAAAGTTGATCTATATTAATATATTATACATATTATAGAGATCAGTTCTCAGTGATCCATATCGTTAACGTTGTAGAGCCCTCTTTAATTTTGCAAACAATTTAAATGATCAGGCCTGATTTTGTGAATCCTTCATCTTATTAGATCTAATTTAGTTGGTTGAGATGATTCGACTCTTGGGGGATGTACACTAATGAATTTTCCATTTTCAGAGACTTTGGTTCAAGAGTCGGCTATAGTTGGTCCATTTTATAATTCAAGCTATTTTAGTGATCCACACCAAATGTATTAAGGCATACACTTAACGAATCAATCAATGAATGTTGCATGAACCAAAAGTTATTAATGATTCAAATTTTGCTAATGATTAGGCTCATTTTCAGTGGCACAAACCTTTGATGTGCTTCAACCATTTCAAGTGATCTCAACCGTTCATATGCTTAGTCTTGTTTTATGTGATCTATACCCTTCATATGATTAAAGTTATTTCGGTGATGCGAAACGGCCTAGCTATACGTCCTAGGGGGGGGGGGGGGGGGCGGTGAATAGGACTATGCCAAATAATAATTATAACAGCGAAATAAAATAAAGAGATAGCCAAATAAAATAAATTAA
Organism: Magnolia officinalis; assembly: GCA_021015155.1. NCBI lineage: Eukaryota > Viridiplantae > Streptophyta > Magnoliopsida > Magnoliales > Magnoliaceae > Magnolia > Magnolia officinalis. The sequence goes on from JAJHSJ010000019.1 coordinate 24,527,059, forward strand.
TTCACAATGCTGAAATAAAATCAACTTCAAAAAATAAGTATTGAGAGGTTGATACAAATTCAGTTATAAGGACAACCTTACACCATAAAAACCAAGGGTTTATGGCAGGACGACCTTATTTCTAAACCGTCCTGAAGGGAAATAAATAAATATCAAGGAATTGAAATTAATTGCAGGAATTTAAATCTAAATTATTACAACATTCCCTGCACTTGCTTGAAATGTAAATTTTACAACATTCACATCCACACATACATCCCACAAACTTGAATGATAAAAGATATAAAACTTAAGCAAGCATTCAAACCACAAGACAAAGAATTATAGTGGTTCGCCTGTGTGTACACCAACTATTTCACAACAGCCACACAGAATGCTACTCCACTCCTAATATCCTCACACAGGGGATATTAGTGTTCACTATCAAAATAGGTTTCACAGGTTCACCTAAAACCTTCACAATTGTGTCTTTTTAACTTGGGCTTACACAATCCAAAAACCCTGAGTTTTGTGGCTCTCCTCAGATAACCACATAATGAGATTTTTCTGGCGAATCTCAAACAAAAACCAAAAGAATAGAAATTTTACATAAACGTAAAATACTTGGATTTCTCTTTTCGTAGTAGCCCGAAGAACCAATCGGAGTAGAAGTTCGAATCAACGTTCAATGTCCAATAGTCACTTAAAATGGTTCTAACTTCTAATTGATTTTAAATCAAATGGGCTAGCTCTATTTGATTTTGTTTCCAAGAAGAAGGAATTACAGAATTTCCCCTTTTCAAATCAGATTGGAATGTAGATCAAAATCAAATAAGAATAAGCTAACAAAAGGAAATATTAATTATGCACAAAGTAGCTTAAAATGATCACTAACTTATCTCAGAGTGGATCCTTGAATTTCTCTGAATTGAGTTATCAAATTCTAAGATTCGTGCTCAATTTATAGAAGCAGAAATCACGTCTACGACTGGTCTTAGGGACACATCGACTGGTCATAGCTTCAATGGCATTTTGAATTTTTAAGCGCCATCTTTGAAAACTGTTCTACGACTGGTCGTGGACCACCTACGACCGGTCGAAGGACCTCCAGGACTGGTCGTAGGCTGCATGAGTTGGTCTCCGTAGTTTGAGTCGAGGACCCACGACTGGTCGAAGTTCGAGTCATGAACACACCTACGACCGGTCGAAGGACCTCCAGGACTGGTCATAGGCTAACTAAAAACTTCCAAAAATCTTCAACAACTTAGGACCGGTCATGAAATTTCTTGGACTGGTGGAACCAGTGCTAGGACTAGTCGAACAAGGTCTAGGACTAGTCTTAGAATAGACCAAATTCATATATAAACACACAGTTTGAATTATGTATCTGAAATGACCTACCCTAAGGTCAATCTAAGGTCAATCATACCTGGGACATGAAGTATGGACATTGAAACTCCATTCTATCATATGATTGTTGACCTTTGAACTTTACAAAGCTTGAGATCTCTACTTGATGTAGCTTGATCTTGAGATCTTCGAAAGCTTGACTTTAAACTTCAACTTGAGTTTCTCTTGAGTCTTGAAATGTACTTGAGTCTTGTACTCTTTATTGATGTAGCTCTGAACATTGATGTTTACAGTACATGGCTTGACTTGGCTTGAAGTCGATTATTGTACTTAACTTGAAGCACTTGTGATGCAGTGTCTTGAACATATATAACAACATATAAACACAAGACACAGATAGAGTTTTGGCATAACAAAATTTAACAACCAAAGGAGCATGAGACCATAGCACTTACAATCTCCCCCTTTGTCAAATTTGTGACAAAACACTCTCAAAGAGAATAAGAGAAGCACAAGTACACAAGTTCAATCATGCATCAGTTATATAAGAGACAAGCACAACATACTCAATAATGAATCATGTTCCAGTTGTCATAAACAACATTCATTCAAGAGGCAAGAGACCTCTATACATGCTCACTCACTCTGAGTACTCCCCCTAAGTAGCACATAGGTATTCAAATAAAAAATGCTACTTCCTTAATCCATAATCCATAACCAATTAGCCATAACCAATTAGCTTCAAAAAGTCTTCTCCCCCTTTTTGTCACAAAATGACAAAGGAAGAACAAAAGGATAATAATGATAATTAGGAGAACAAAGTAAGCAATAAATGAAATAAAGACCATAAATCCAAATATCAAAAACCAGTCAGGTCCAAAGACAAATAAAAGCAGTCATACAAACTGAGATAAAGCAAAATAGTATATTAGTTATTACATACCAGCAAATAAAAACCTTCAGTTAGATCCTGAAGAAGGAGCAGGAATAGATGGATCAATTTTGTGCAAACCCTTAGTAATGCGCCGCATATACTTGCGCATATAAGCAAATTGAGAAGTTTGGGTTACACGTATATCAGCCACCTGTTCCTCAAGAGAACACAATCTCTCATCAAAGCTAGACGGCACAAAGTCAGGATCATTTCTAGAATCAGATTCTATTTCATCAAATATATCATCCATATTAACATCGTCTGGAGGAAGATTATCACCCTCTTCTTCATTAACACTTGCTGCTCCATCTTCTCCAACATTTACTTGGCCCTCAGCTAATCGCAACTTCATTTTGTTTAAGTTGGAGTTGTTGAAAATGAGGTGTTGGATAGGAGCCTCTCCAACAGGCATAGCAACTAGCATGTGAGTAGCTAACACAATCATTAAGTAACTAAAGGGAAGATCACTATGACCTGGATGGATACAGAACTGAATGATGGAATGACATATCAAAGAGGGCAGACAAACGTTTGCACCAGTGATGATAGAATACAAGATGCGGACCATGAATACAGTCAGTTCTGTTTTGTTACCAGAACGAGGATATAGATTAGAAGTAAAGATACGATGCAAAACTCTGTATCTGGGTAACAAATATTTGGTTGCGAGGGCATTCGTGTTCTGAGTCCATTGAGCATCCATGTTACAAAGTACTCTAGTATAAATACGTTTTTCATATTTAGAAACTTTCTCAACTAGAGTGCTAGGAGGAATACCATCATCATTAACAGGTATATGCATAAGGCCTGAAATTAAATGTCGATCAACAGGAAAAGGCCCTTCTCTAGAAGCAATAGAGAAAGTTAATTGTTCAGAAGAAAATTCAGAAATGCATGCAAACATGCTCTGCGCAATGGATTGGTATGCCACCCTGCCCCAACGTAGGATGTTATCCCAACCTACAAATTGGAGAAGAGGAAGGAGACCGAAACGAGCAATGTGATCTAAATCAATGGCTTTTTCCACAATGACATTACGTAGATGCAAATCACGCACATAAGGTGGATCATCTTCAGGAGACCGAAGATGGCATCTTGTAATAGGAGTTGATCTGGATGATGAGGGACCTCTAGTATTTTTCTTTTTTCCTTCTACAGTCCATATTCTTAAATAAAAACAAGAAATCTCAAAGAAGTAGAGATGGATTTTTCTAGATCAGCAAATGGAGAAGAAAACCCCAAAAAGCTCAAGGAAAACTTGAAATCAGCTACTCCAATGAAGAAATTGAAGAAAATAAACCATGAATCTACAAAAAAGACAAGCAAAATGCTATGACCTGGTTGAATCGAACACTAGGGTTCGACTAGTCGTAGCTCGACTTGTTGGAGAGAAATGTGAAAATGAGAAAGAAGAGAGATTTCTCCAAATTAAAGAAGTCAGCGCGCTCCTGACCAGTCTTGGGAAATACACGACCGGTCCTACCACGACTGGTCGTGTATGACCACGACCGGTCGAGTACCTGCCAAAAATTGCATTTTTGAGCAAATTTAAAAATTTAACCACAAAAATACATAAACATATATACAATATGTTACAATTATGAAAGAATATTCAATATAAATTGCACATACCGAGGTCAAACTTTAATTTATTGAACCTGCTTTTGTCGAGCAGTTTAGTGAAAATGTCAGCAAGTTGAGTCTCGGTTGGAATGTTTTCCACAGATATTATTTTTTCTTCCACTAATTCACGAATGTAATGATACCTAATGTCAATGTGCTTGGTACGTGAATGCTGGATTGGATTTTTAGAAATATTTATTGCATTGGAATTATCGCAATATAAAACCATTGAGTCTTGTGTAATTTCATAATCGCTTAACATACGTTTCATCCAAACAAGCTAAGTACATGCATTTCCTGCTGTGATGTACTCAGCCTCAGCAATGGAAAGCGATATAGAACTTTGCTTCTTGTTAAACCAAGAAACCAAGTAATTTCCAATATAAAAACAACCACCACTGGTTGATTTTCTGTCATTGATATTACCAACCCAATTAGCATCTGAGTACCTAGCCAATTAGACACTAGTATCATATGGATACTAAAGACCCAAATTAGCATAACTTGCGACGTATCGCATAATTTGCTTAACAGCAGTTAAATGAGATTCTTTAGTATTAGACTAATATCTAGCACAAATACCAACACTAAAAGCAATATTAGGTCTACTAGTAGTTAAATACAGCAAACTGCCAATCATGCTACGATACAATTTAGGATCTACATCTTTACCTGTAGAGTCTTTTGAGAGTCTTAAAGTTGTATTCATAGGAGTATCAAAATTTTTACCATTCTCAAATTTGAACCTTTTAATCAAGTTCATGGCATACTTGGTTTGAGAAATAAAAATTCCATCAGGTTATTGTTTTACTTACAACCCTAGGAAATAATTTAATTCCCCATCCACGCTCATTTCAAACTTAGATTTCATTAAATCTGCAAACTTAATAGTCATGTTAGTACAAGTTGATCCATAAATAATATCATCAACATAGATCTGAACCATTAAAATATCATTGTTGTGTTTCTTAACAAAAAGCGTCTTATCGACACTACCCATTTGAAAATTATGACTGAGTAAAAACTTAGTCAATTTCTCATACCATGCCCTGGGAGCTTGTTTTGGACCATAGAGAGCCTTTTTCAGACGGTATACATGATCAGTTAACTTAGGGTCTTCAAACCCTGTAGGTTGTTCAACATATACCTCTTCATGTAAATCGCCATTCAAAAAGGCACTCTTTACATCCATTTGATAAATCTTAAATTTTCTATAGCATGCAATGGATATAAAAAGTTTGATTGATTCGAGGCGAGAAACTGGGGTAAAGGTTTCATTGTAATCAATCCCTTCTATTTGAGTGTACCCTTGTACAACCAGTCTTGCCTTGTTTCGAATAATATTACCAAGTTCATCAGACTTATTTTTGAAAATCCACTTTGTTCCGATAATATGTTTATCTTTAGGTCTAGGAACAAGATACCAAACATCATTTCGAACAAATTGATTAAGTTCTTCCTGCATAGCAACTATCCAGTTTTCGTCAGAAAGTGCTTCTTTTACGTTTACCGGTTCTATCTGGAATGTAAAACAAACGTAATTACATATGTATTCTAATTGTCTACAAGTGCACACATTACTGAGAGGGTTTCCAAGAATTTGAGTGGTTGGATGATCTTTGACAGTCCTTAGTTCAGAGTTTTCTTGATTTGATGAAGTATCTAGTTTGTTAATAAAAAAAACTTCATCATTATCTGAACTTGGGGCAGGTGTATTCAAGTGATCATCAATGACCACATTAATGAATTCTTGAATCACACCGGTCCTGTTGTTCAGTACACGATATGCCCAATTGTTAAAAGAGTATCCTAAAAAGATCCCTTCGTCACTTTTAGTGTCAAACTTTCCCAAATTTTCACGGTCACGCAAAATATAGCGCTTGCTGCCAAAAACTCGAAAGTATTTAACAGTAGGCTTCTTATCAAACCAAAGTTCATAAGCAGTCTTATTATCATATTTACATGTATAAACTTGGTTGATAATATAACAAACAGTATTTACAGCTTCAGCCCAAAGATTTCTAGGGAACTTCATACTACTCAACATTAAGTTTCCCATTTCTTGAAGCACTCTATTTTTCCTTTCCACAATTCCATTTTGTTGTGGTGTTTTGGGAGCAAAGAATTCATGCAATATTCCCTGATCGTTACAGAATTTCTCGAAACTGCTATTTTCAAACTCAGATCCATGATCACTACGGATCTTACAAACTTGAGAACTTTTTTCAGTTTGGATCCGTTTGATAATCCTTTTCACTTCATCAAGGGTTTTTGATTTATCTCTTAAGAAAGTTACCCAAGTGAATCTGGTAAAATCATCCACAATTACTAGGGTGTATTTTTTGCCACCTTGGCTCTCCGTCCTTGTAGGTCTTATAAGATCCACGTGGAGAAGCTCGAGTGGTCTTAATGTGGCATTGAAGTTCACCTTTTTGTGAGAGCTCCTTATTTGCTTGTCATACTAGCATTCACCACATATTGTCTACTTTTTGTAATTTAGGTAGACCTCTTATTAGTTCTCCTTTGCTCAATCTGTATAAGTTACGATAGTGTACATGTTCAAGGCGTTTATGCCATAATTCTGTCTCATCAGTATGGACTATGTAGCACGATTGATTAGATGAGCTGCCATCGCATACAATGTCGCAGTTTTCAGAAGTTCTGCGACCAGTTAATATTATAAAACCCTTTTTGTTTATTATTTCACAACCTTAATTGGAAAATTTCACACTATGATTGTTATCGCATATATAAGATATGCTTAACAGTTTGTGTTTTAGCCCCTCAACATATAAAACGTCTTTAAATAAAGGAAGGTTATAGAGTTAGACCGTACCTTTGCCAATAACCTTGCAATTGCTACCATCACCAAATGTGACTGATCCATCAGTCATATCTTTTAGATCAATGAATAAAGCCTTATCGCCTGTTATATGCCTGGAGCATCCACTATCTAGGTACCACTTTGAATGGCTTGTTGCTTTGAAAGTGGTGTGGGCAACCAAGCAGGCAACTTTAGGAACCCATTTCAGAACTGTTTTGGGTTTAGGAGAATAGTTGGTCTTCTTTTATCTGTTGTTGTAAGAATGACCTACTGAGTTAGATTTTAAGAGCTCCTTGAGTAAATCAACTATCTTTTCAGCTAGTAGGTTTCGGTTTTGATTTATAAAGTTGACATAGCTACTTTTAGGTTTTTGAAAAGTTTTTGTATTTTTAGAAAAACCTTGATAAGTACTTTTCCCTTTTGAGTTTGAGGTCCCTCCTTTCACGAACTTAGGAGGAGTATTCTTTTGTTTATGAGGTATATTCTTATCATAGCCTAACCCGGATCGATCGCCACATTTTCTTGATATGGATAATAGTTTTTCTAACTTTGGATCACCTTGGGCATATCTCCATGTGTCCTTTAAACTCAGAAGAGAAGATACTTCATTTTTAAGTTTCTCATTTTCAGATTTCAGATTTTCAATCAGGGAGGTTTTGAATTCTAAATCGCATTTTGATTTTTCAAAACAATCAGTAATTTGGGATTTTTCTAAAACAAGTGATTCAAAACATTCTTTGAGTTTAAAAAACTTTTCTTTTTGAAGTTTAAGTTTGACAGCAATTTTACAACTTTCCTTGTATAGGGCATTATAAGCATCTTGAAGATCCTCTTCATTTTCACATTCACTGTTCAGATTTTCCTCGCTAGTTGAATCATCATGATCTGAAAAAGTGAACTTGGCTAGAGTCATAAGGGCTTTAACTTCAGTGCCTGACTCAATTTCAGAATCTTCTGATTCAGAAGAAGCTTCAGAATCAGACGATTCATCCCAAGTAGCCAACATACCCTTCCTTTTTAGACATTTGTTTGCTAAGTGCCTGTACTCTTGGCAGTTATAACATTAACTATCTTTCAAAGACTTCCAATTTTTAGATTTAGGTTTAGATATTTTCTTATCATTTGATTTTTGAGAATCTACCCTTTTCTTGCTTTTGAAAATCTTGTAAAACTTAATCTTGTAAAAGAACCATATCGTCTTCAGAATTTTCTAAATCCGAGTTTTCTTGAGAAATACCTTTAGAAGATTTAAGAGCGATGGATTTACTTTTAGGAGCTTTAAAGTTTAACTCATAGGTTTGTAAAGAACCAACTAGTTTTTCTACCCTCATATTGTCCGTATCACGAAGTTCCTTATCGCGGTTACTTTAGAGTTGAACCGTTTAGGAAGAGAGCGTAGTATCTTTACACACACTTTACTTTTTGGGATTTTATCGCCAAGACCCCACATTGAGTTTACAATGTCATTTAATCTTGTGTAAAAGTCCATAAACATTTCATTTTTCTCCATATGAATTTCTTCAAATTTGGTTGTGAGGAGTTGGGCTTTCGATTTTTTGACAATTGTAGTACCCTCGTGTGTCATTTCTAATATATCTCAGGCTTGCTTTGTAGTATCACATGATATGATTCTTTTGAACTCATCCGGTGATAGTGTGCAAGTGACTGCATTTAGTGCTTTTGCATTGGCACTACTCTCATTTTTCTTAAGGGTGGTCCAAGAGAAATAAGGAGTTACTCTCATTGATTTTGAACCATCGGTTCCAGTCACTTCAGTGGTAGGAGGATTCCATTCAGTCACTGTGGCTTGCCACACACTCTCATCCATTGATTTGAGAAAGATCCTCATCCTAGCTTTCCAATAGGCATAGTTGGAGTCATCAAAGGGTGGAGGCATAGTGACTGATAGGCTATCAAAATCTGACATCTTTTATATAGCTTAGATCCTTAGCTCAGGAAATAAATCCAAATAAAAAGCAATAAGAGCGAGCTATTAGGCTCTGATACCACTTGAAACAGCCTAGCTATACGTCCTAGAGGGGGGAGGTGAATAGGACTATGCCAAATAATAATTATAACAGCGGAATAAAATAAAGAGATAGCCAAATAAAATAAATCAATTCACAATGCTGAAATAAAATCAACCTCAAAAAATAAGTATTGAGAGGTTGATGCGAGTTTAGTTCTAAGGACAACCTTACACCATAAAAACTAAGGGTTTATGGTAGGACAACCTTATTTCTAGAATGTCCTTTGTATCAAAAACTCAATCTGAAGAGAAATAAATAAATAACAAGGAATTGAAATTAATTGCAGGAATTTAAATCTAAATTATTACAACATTCCCCACACTTGCTTGAAATGTAAATTTTACAACATTCACATCCACACATACATCCCGCAAACTTGAATGATAAAAGATATAAAACTTAAGCAAGCATTCAAACCACAAGACAAAGAATTATAGCGGTTCGTGTAAGGCCCGTATCCTAGACCGTACCATTCCATAGGTTTCCACAGTCTTCCCGGTCGAATTCCGGCAACCTTCGACCCTTAATCGGCATTTACGCATGACCCTGCGTCACATGCTGCCGCGTCTCGCATGCCGAGGCAATACCTAGGCCAGGAGATGTGGGCCGGCATTCTGTTCGAGGAAAGCACCGCACGTGCGAATTCTGAGAGAATCTCTACAACATGTCACATCAATCAATCAAGCAATCAATCCCATCATGTCAAGTACACATCACCTCACACCTATTCCCAAGCAACCCCCAAAGTCAAAAAGGTTCTTACACACCCATGCTTTTTCTTACACCATCTACCACAAAAGTCAAAAAGGGTTCTTACACATCCATCACCCATCTTTCACTCTCTCTTTACAACCATCTCTCTCTCATTTTCATCTCTCAAAACTCTCTTTCCTAAGCAAGAAAACACCACATGTCCAAGCATTTTCCAACCTCCATGAGAGAATTTTGTGTGGCCCACTTCATACCCTATCATCTCCCATCTCAACCATCCAAACTTCATCTCTTCCGTTAGGATCGAAGCTAAGGAGTAAAGGAAGCCTACGGAGCAAGAAGAAGGCGGTGGGTGATCTTGGATCTCCATTTATTTATATTTTTGTGATGTAAGGACCCACTTATGGTGGAACCCACCTTAATCTAGGCTTTGTAACAAAGAGGGGCCCTGCCCATAATAGCAGGGCCCCTCCATCCTCTCCGTTCTCTCTCTCTCTCTCTCTCTCTCTCTCTCTCTCCATTGTTTTTTTTGTGTATGATGGCCTATGGCCCACTTGATGCATGACCCTATCCATGCCGTCCATTGATGTGGACCCCACTGTTTACATGGGAGGTATGTGCACGCACTGCTGCTAGACATGGATAAAACACAAATATCAGCTGATCCAAAAACAAGTGGGCCATGTGGGACCCACCTTGATGCATCGTCCATTAGTGGGGTAGGACTAACAGTGAAGTGTTGACTGACGGTGGGATGGTTAACAGTGGAGTGTAAATGGACAGTGGGTTGTGCACAATAGTGGAGTGTGTGGACTGACGTGGGGTGTACTAACAATGAGGTGTGGGCTGACGGTGGGGCCCATGGGACCCATCCACGCCCTCCACCCCACATGTGGGGCCACATCACGGTGTATGTGTTTTATCCAAACCGTCCACTTCTCCTAGGCGGTGGGGCCCTCCTTGGCGTGCGTCCCATGCCCAGATCCATAGCTCACGTAGTAGACTGAGGGAGAGATACCTCGTTTCAACGCTGGGACCCACCCAGCTCCCTAGGTCAGGTGGCAAACCGAGTGGAAGATGTCTCGTTTCAACACTTGAGGTCTTGGTATCGATCCCTGTGGCGATGGCTAACATGGAGTATGTGTACTGGCATGGGCGTGTGTTGATGGTGGGGTCCAGGGTCCCATCCACGCCGTCCATCCGTTTAAGATGGCCCCACCGTGTTGCATGTTTTGTGTCCACCATCCATCTGACGGTGGGACACACCCCTTGTGTGGGGCCCTCCTTGATGTAGGTGACGGTCCAGGCCATCCAAAGGCCTGGACGTTTTCATTATATATATATATATATATACTATACTATATTAATATAATATATTATATGGTATATTATAATATTATATTATATTACATCACTTGTTGTGGTGGGCCCTACGTGGGACCCACCTCTCTCTTTGAAAGGTAGAAAAGCTGCATGAATAGCAGCTGGTTTATATTAAATATATATATTTTATATTACATGTGAGGGTGGGCCCTATGTGGGACCCTCCTCTGCCCCTTTAATGCTAAAAGTTGCGCTAGCAGCAGATATTTATAAATATATTAAAATATAGTATATCATATATACTTTGTGTATATATAATGGTGGGCCCTACGTGGGACCCATCCCTGCCCTTTTTTTTTATTCCTAAAAACTGCCTAGCAGCATCAAGATATATATATATATATATATATATATATATATATATATATATATATATATATATATATATGCCATTCAACCATTTGTGACCCACCATGATACATGTGTTGTATCCAAACCATCCAACAATTTGTGAGATCCTTGTACGGCACGAGAAAAAGAATGGGTCAGATCTAAATTTCAAGTGGACCCCACCATTTAAATAAGTGGACCATGACATCCACCATTCAAAACTTCTATGGGCCACCATAGTTCCCAATATTGTTTTCACTTCATTATCTCTATGTTAACTTGTGAATAGGTCAAATCTCAAATATACATAAGGGTGGGCCCGATTTGATATACATGAGGCCCATCGGTGCGACCTATTTGATATACATGAAGCCCATTGGTGTGGCCCATGTGATGTGGCCCGCTTGACATAAGAGGCCCATTGAGATGTATTCGAGGCCCTGGTACGAGGCCCACTTGTTGTGTGTATTCAAGGCCTGATGTGATGTATGTTGGCCCGTATGACGAGACCTATGTGACATAAATGAAGCCCATCATGATTGTAAGTGAGGCCATGGGCCCACTATATGTTTAGCCGTATGTAAGCCACCCCTTGGGAGCAATGTTGGTTTGACGTCCACATTGATGGGCAATGATGGTTAGATGCCCTCATTGTGACCTTCCCTTAGGCCTTGTTAGGCCCATTCTCTTCATGGGTTAACCCAAATAAGTGGGCCCCATTTGTTGTAGACGAATGACTTCATAAACCACGGTCGGCGCTGATTATCGACCCTGATTATCGGTGCCAATTACCGATGCTGATTATCAATGCTGATTGTCGAGGTCGACTGCCGATTAGTGATCGAGGCCGATTATCGTGACCGATTGTCGATTTTCGATTTACATGATCGATTTACCAATTCCGATTATCGATCTATTCTGATTGTCATGACCAAATTGTCGTTTTCAATTGTCATGGCCGATTGCCAATTTCGATTGACTTGACCGATTGCTGATTAACGATCGAGGCCGTTTATCAAGACCGATTGCCGATTCCGATTGACGTGACCGAATTGGTGATTCCGATTATTGACCGATTCCGATTGTCGTGGTCGATTGCTGATTAGCGATTGAGGCCGATTATCGTGATCGATTGTCGATTTCTGATTGACGTGACCAATTTTTCGATTCCGATTATTGATCGATTCTGATTGTCATGACCAATTTGCCGATTTCGATTATCGAGGTCGAGTATCGAGGCCGATTCTGAGTGACGATTCCAATTGTTGAGGCCGATTCTGATTGTCGAGGCCCATTGGGATGTATTCGAGGCCATGGGACGTGGCCCATTGTGATATATTTCCATCCCATATGGTGAGGCCCAACTTGATGTATATTAGGCCCGTGGGAGCGGCCCATTGCGATGTATATTAGACCCGTGAGATGCGACCCACTTGATGTATATGTAGCCCATGAGTGAGGCCCATCATGATGTGTATTAAGCTCTTGAATGAGGCCCATGGTGTTGTATATTTGGCCCTGGTGTGAGGCCATGAGTCCACTGTATGTTAGGCTCTTATGGGTCATTCCTTGGGGGCAATGTTGGTTAAATGTCCACATTGTCGAGGTTGATTGTCGATGCCGGTTACTAATACCAATTATGAGTATGTGACGACATAACATCATGATACATGCTCATACGCATCATTTGCATGTTTGTTATGAGATGTGGTTGACCATTGCATATGTCATTGGGCAGGTTGCTATGAGACTCCCTGATAGGTGGAGGTTATCTCACATAAGTGCACAGTATGCGCAGGATTAGTGGATGACTGGATTGTATGACTCATGCATCTTACATTGTGGGTTATGATTACTGTACGCCCTAGCAACATCAGGGCCATAGCCTCCACAGGTATATCGTGGATGGCCAGATGGGACACCGAAAATGTTTGGTTCGAGCATCGGGCTGCTATAGATGGCCCTGGGTGACAATCCCTAAAACCCTCTTGGTACCAGAGGACGCTCTAACATCGAGACCGAGTGGATACATGAGCGCCCGAGTGCCAATTACGAGGAGGCCGCGTCTCCCACTATGTCGTGGTCAGTTGGGAGGGGGTGCGGCCTTACCCGCCCGAGGGAGTAGGCATAGCTAGGCCGAGTTTGACCAACTCGAGGAATGGGTCCACTATCGACGAGTCGGGTAGGTATTGGCAGACTACTGGCCAGCCAGATAGTGAGGTCTCTTCCACTTACCCAGTTGTGCGCTTGATGGGGCGGCAGGTGGTGTTGAGTGTACTAGATCTCGGTAATGATCCTAGAGAGGAACCATACTGATATGTGGACTTATTGAGCAGGAATTGCATACTCATTCATTCATTCATTCATGATCCACTCAGGCTGATGGTGCGCAACAATTTGTTACGTGTACCTTCGCAATAGCCAGGATTTCGGTTGGGGCATGCGACTAACCTGAGATCAGGAGTTTACCACATTGAGTCTGACTATCCAAATTTAGGTATGGGACTGGTTTGGATAGAAGTCCCTTGTGGTGGACCCCATAACCTGCGATACTACGTACTATCATCCCGACTTCGCACTCCAGCATGGTCATCTCATTCGCACCGCATATTACATTGCATCCGCAATACTTAGCATTTTAGGTTACTATGTTTCTTCATTTATATGGCCTAGATACAACTGACAGTATTCGTAGACTCATCACGATTTGTATATTGCATTGCATTATCGACATCTGATATTTGGCTTGTTGTCTCCGTATCGCATAACTGATCTACATTGCTTCATCAGTATATGATATTATGTTTACTATATTTTTACATCGCATAGCCTGGATAAGGCGGATGGTATTTATGGGCCTATCAATATATTTTCGCATTACTCTGATATCGCATGACTTATGCACTTGCCAGTATTTCTGATATTGTATGAATTATGAGCTTATCAGTATTTCTGCTTACTCTGATTTCTCTGATATTGCTTTGCACTTACCTTGTGCACACACTTTCACCACCCTCTAAGCTTTTTATAAGCTTATGCACAATAAATGCGTGCAGGTGGCGTTAGGTTGCAGCAGCTTTGAGCTTGGAGCGTGCAGCTGTCTTCCAGAGCTTTGATTTCGATATATGTATTCCCTTTCAGCATTGTATTCAAATGATTATATTAGTGGATATGTGATGATGATGTTGCCTTTATAATTTGGGTATACTTGTGGTTATGCTTCTTATGAGACAAATGTACATTGGAAAATCCTCCTTGTAGAATCCCAGGATCGAAACCTGGCGTATAGACGCTGGGAGCCGAGAATGGGGTACTACGGAGGCTGTCGGCACCGAGTTCGGCCATTGGGATTCCTGAGAATCCGATTTTTGGGTTTGGGGAGTGGCAGTTCGCCTGTGTGTACACCAACTGTTTCACAATAGCCACACAGAATGTTACTCCACTCCTAATATCCTCACACAGGGGATATTAGCGTTCACTATCAAAATAGGTTTCACTGGTTCACCTAAAAGCTTCATAATTGTGTCTTTTTAACTTGGGCTTACACAATCCAAAAACCCACACTTTCTGAGTTTTCTGGCTCTCCTTAAATAACCACACAATGAGATTTTTCTGGCGAATCTTAAACAAAAACCAAAAGAATAGAAATTTTACATAAACGTAAAATACCTAGATTTCTCCTTTCGTAGTAGCCCAGAAGAACCAATCGGAGTAGAAGTTCGAATCAACGTTCAATGTCCAATAGTCACTTAAAATGGTTCTAAGTTCTAATTGATTTTAAATCAAATGGGCTAGCTCTATTTGATTTAAATTCCAAGAAGAAGGAATTACAGAATTTCACCTATCCAAATCAGATTAGAATGTAGATCAAAATCAAATAAGAATAAGCTAACAAAAGGAAATTTAATTATGCACCAAGTAGCTTAAAATGAACACTTACTTATCTCAGAGTGGAGCCTTGAATTTCTTTGAATTGAGTTATCAAATTCTGAGATTCGTGCTCAATTTATAGAAGCAAAAATCATGTCTACGGCTGGTCTTAGGAACACTTCGATTGGTCGTAGCATCAACCGCATTTTAAATTTTTAAGCGCGATCTTTAAAAACTGTTCTACGACTGGTCGTGGACCACCTACGACCTGTCGAAGGACCTCCAGGACTGGTCGTAGGCTGCATGAGTTGGTCGCTGTAGTTTGAGTCGAGGACCCACAACTGGTCAAAGTTCGAGTCATGAACACACCTACGACCGGTCGAAGGACCTCCAGGACTGGTCGTGGGCTAACCAAAAAATTTCGAAAATCTTCAACAACTTAGGACTGGTCATGAAATTTCTTGGACTGGTCGAACCAGTGCTAGGACTAGTCGAACAAGGTCCAGGACTAGTCTTAGAACAGACCAAATTCATATATAAACATACAGTTTGAATTATGTATCCAAAATGACCTACCCTAAGGTCAATCTAAGGTCAATCATACCTGGGACATGAAGTATGGACATTGAAACTCCATTCTATCAAATGATTGTTAACCTTTGAACTTTGCAAAGCTTGAGATCTCTACATGATGTAGCGTGATCTTGAGATCTTCGAAAGCTTGACTTTAAACTTCAACTTGAGTTGCTCTTGAGTCTTATACTCTTTATTGATGTAGCTCTGAACATTGATGTTTACAATACATGGATTGACTTGGCTTGAAGTCGATTATTGTACTTAAATTGAAGAACTTGTGATGTAGTGTCTTGAACATATATAACAACATACAAACACAAGGCACAAATAGAGTTTTGGCACAACAAAATTTGACAACCAAAGGAGCATGAGACCATAGCACTTACATGATGTAAACCCTTCATTAGTTGAGGCTTTTTTTAGTGATCCAAACTAGTAGGTATACTTATGCATCTTTTCACCAGTCCATTAAGTTCATCTTTTGATTCTTAGGCCTCTATTCATTAACACAACACTTAATATTTTAGGGTTATTTTTAGTGATCTAAACCCTTCATTTGATTGGATCTAGATCGGTTTGATATAATCAGACCTTCGTTTACCTATCTTATCACTTAATGTTATATACTCGTTGGATTGCACGAGTGTAGAAAAATGTTAAGAGAGGTGGTATCTCATCTCAGACTTATGCTCATTTTCAATAATCTAGACTGGTTACATGATTGATCAGTATTTAGTGATTCAAATTATTAATAGGTAGAGTTTGTTTCCAATAATATGAACCACTCATATGATTTGGTGCGTTTCCAATAATATGAACCATCATCATCATCTAATACTTATACGAACTAATTGTTGGGCTCATTTTCACTTTTAGTGACAAAAACCATTGATGTGCCCTGGCCATTTTAAGTGATCCTATCCGTTCATATATGTGGCTTGTTTTGAATGACTCATACCCCTTTTCATTGGACGAATATAGCATTTCAATTTTTTATGCCAAACCATCAATATGTTCAGGCCCATACTCATTAATCTAGTTAGTTGAATTGATTTGGCCTTGGGAGGTACAATGGTGACTTTTCTCTTTTTGGAGACATCGGTACAAAAGTTGGCTACAGTGGTTTATTTCTTGTTGTCTTAAACATAAAGTATTAGGAGGACCATTTCTAGTGATCCAATCTATTTTTATAATTTGGTCTAATTTGAAATTATTAATATGTGGGCTCATTTTATTAAATTCAAACTGTTTCAAATGTTTAAACCATACAAACCATCAATATGTTCAGGCCCATATTCATTAATCTAGTTAGTTGAATTGATTTGGCCCTTAGGAGGTATAATGGTGACTTTTCTCTTTTTAGAGACTTTGGTAGAAGAGTTGGCTACAGTGGTTTATTTCTTGTTGTCTTAAACACAAAGTATTAGGAGGACCATTTCTAGTGATCCAATCTATTTTTATAATTTGGTCTAATTTGAAATTGTCAATATGTGGGCTCATTTTATTAAATTCAAACTATTTCAAATGTTTGAACCGTATTTAGTAAGCTAAATTCTTGATAAGGTTGGGTTTCTTTTTCAAAGATCTAAACTCTTCATATGATTTGGCCCATTTCTTGTGATCCAAACCTTTGTCATGCTTGGGCCATTTCAATGGATCAAACCTTTGATGTACTTGGGCCATTTCAGCGGATTTGTACTTCTTATATGATTCGACCCATTCAGTTATCCAAATGCATCATATGATTAGTGTTGCTGTTAGTGATCTAAACTCATCATATGATTGAAGCCTCTTTCCATGACCCATCCCAATGGATATGTCAAGTTGATCCATCTATTCATAATATTTGAGGTTGGTTCTCAGTGATCCACATTGTTAATTTTGTAGGACCCTCTTCAGTTTTATACACAATTCAAAAAATCATGTTTCTTTTTACAACGATCCAAATTCATATGATTTGGCCCATTTCTACTGATCCAAACCTTTGACATGGGCCATTTTGATGGATAAAAAATATTGACATGCTTGTGCAATTCAGTGGATCCAAATTATTCATATGATTCGGCTCATTTGGCGATCCAAACTCATCATACGATTGAAGCTGCTTTTCATCATCCTAACTCATCATATGATTGAAGCTGCTTTTCATGATCCATGGTAATGGATATGCAAATTTATCCATGCCCTAAATTTTATAGATCCCTCTTCAGCTTTACAAATGATCCAAACCTTTGACATGGCAATGGATATGTTAAGTTGATCCATGCCCTAAATTTTGTAGGACCCTCTTCTGCTTTACAAATGATCCAAACTATTCATATGATTTGGCCCATTTCTAGTGTTCCAAACCTTTGACATGCTTGGGCCATTTCAATTGATCAAAACCTTTGACGTGCTTGGGCCATTTTAACGGATTTGAACATTTTATATGATTTGTCCCATTCAGCGATCCAAATGCATCATATGATTAGTGTTGCTGTTAGTGATCTAAACTAATCATATGATTGAAGCCTCTTTCCATGACCCATTCCAATGGATATGTTAAGTTAAATCCATCTATTAGTAATATTTTATGTTGGTTCTCAGTGTTCCACATTGTGAATTTTGTAGGACTATCTTCAGCTCTACACACAATTCAAACAATATTGGTTCTTTTTACAACGATTCAAATTCATATGATTTGGCCCATTTCTAGTGATCCAAACCTTTGACATGCTTAGGCCATTCCAATGGATCAAAACCTTTGATGTGTTTGGGTCATTTCAATGGTTTTGAACTTCTTATATGATTTAGCCCCATTCGGGTCATTCAACGATCCAAATGCATCATATGATTAGCGTTACTATTAGTGATCTAAACTAATCATATGATTGAATCCTCTTTCCATGACCCATCCCAATGGATATATTAAGTTGGATATATTAAGTTAGATCCATTTATTCGTAATATTTGATGTTAGTTCTCAGTGATCCACATTGTTAATTTTGTAGGACCCTCTTCAGCTCTACACACAATTCAAACAATCATGTTTCTTTTTAGAACGATCCAAATTCATATGATTTGGCCCATTTCTAGTGATCCAAACCTTTGACATGGGCCATTATGATGAATAAAAAACATTGACATGCTTGTGCCATTTACTTGGATATAAATTGTTCATATGATTCGGCTCATTCGGCAATCCAAACTCATCATATGATTAAAGCTCCTTTTTATGATCCAAACTTATCATATGATTACAACTGTAATGATACATGGCAATGGATATGCTACATTGATCCATGCGCTAAATTTTGT
Organism: Magnolia officinalis; assembly: GCA_021015155.1. Lineage (NCBI taxonomy): Eukaryota > Viridiplantae > Streptophyta > Magnoliopsida > Magnoliales > Magnoliaceae > Magnolia > Magnolia officinalis. Next base: position 24,545,966 of record JAJHSJ010000019.1, read on the forward strand.
AGGTCCCTCTTTGGCTTAACAAATGATCCAAACTGTTCATATGATTTGGCCCATTTCTAGTGATCCAAACCTTTGACATGCTTGGGCCATTTCAATGGATCAAAACTTTTGACATGCTTGGGCCATTTCAACGGATTTGAACTTCTTATATGATTTGGCCCTTTAAGCGTTCAAAATGCATCATATAATTAATGTTGTTGTTAGTGATCTAAACTCATCATATGATTGATGCCTCTTTCCATGACCCATCCCAATGCATATGTTAAGTTAGATCCATCTATTCATAATATTTAAGGTTGGTTCTCAGTTATCCACCTCGTTAATTTTGTAGGACCCTCTTCAGTTCTATACGCAATTCAAACAATCAGGGTTCTTTTTACAACAATCGAAATTCATATGATTTGGCCCATTTCTAGTGATCCAAATATTTGACATGGGCCATTTCGATGGATTAAAAACATTGACATGCTTGTGCTATTCAATGGATCCAAATCGTTCATTAGTTTTTGCTTATTTGGCGATCGACACTCATCATACGATTGAAGTTGCTTTTCCTTATCCAAACTCATCATATGATTAAAGTTGCTTTTCATTTTCCAAACTCACCATATGATTAAAGATACTTTTCATGATCCATGGCAATAGATATGCTAAGTTGATTCATGCCCTAAATTTTGTAGATCCCTCTTCAACTTTACAAATGATTGAAACTGTTTATATGATTTGGCCCATTTGTAGTGATCCAAACCTTCGACATGCGTGGGCCATTTTAATGGATCAAAACCTTTAACGTGCTTGGGCCATATCAACGAATTTGAACTTCTTATATGATTCGGCCCATTCTGCGATCCAAATTCATCATATGATTAGTGCTGCTGTCAATGATCTAAACTGATCATATGATTGAAACCTCTTTCCATGACCCATCCCAATGAATATGTTAAGTTGATCCATCTATTCATAATATTTGTTGTTGGTTCTCAGTGATCCACATCGTTAATTTTGTAGGACCCTCTTTAACTCTACACACAATTCAAACAATCATGTTTCTTTTTACATTAATCCAAACTCATATGATCTGGCCCATTTCTATTGATCCAAACCTTTAACATGGTCCATTTCGATGAATAAAAAACATTGACATGCTTGGGCCATTTAGTGGATCCAAATTGTTCATATGCTTCGGGTCATTCGGCGATCTAAACTCATTATACGATTGAAGCAGCATTTCATGATCTAAACCCATCATATGATTAAAGCTGGTTTAATTGATCCAAACTCATCATATGTGTAACATCCCGAAAATCGAGGGTCGAGCATAAACTCAACTCCCGAGTTCCAGAACATCACTTATGCAACAAAATGAATGATGATTGAATATTGACTGTATTCGTGCATTGAACATGAGTGAGATTAAGCCAAAACAGCATATCATACTCCAGAGACAGTTAAATTGCAGCGGAAGATTGTGATAGATATATATAATATAAAAACAATGGTGAGTCTCCAGAGTGTGATAAAGTTACCAGGTTAATTAATTATAAGTACAATTCTAAAATATACCTAATGTGAGGAAGTGTAATGTCTTCTATCCCAAGTACCATAGCCCCGTCAATACAATACCAGGTCTTCATAGACCTGCCAGAGAGATACAGATAGGAGAACTCCTCCTCCTCATCATAGAAGTAGTCCGGCTCTGCTTCATAAACATCGCCATCACTAGAAACTCAATAAATCTGGTTAGTGTGTACAACACCGTCCCGTAACGTGGGAGTGAGTGATCAACTCAGTGGAACAGTAAAGCATAGGTTAACATGTTATCAATTCAGTCAAGCAGTAATGATAAAGCAGTAAAATCAAATACTCCTAACTACTCTTATTAATGCAAGTATGAATGCAGTCATGATGTATACCCTCACCAACATACTCCCTCATGCAATACCATCTTTGTTCGCCGCATGCTTTCTTTCCTCAGTGCTCCACATCTTCCAGGCACATGCAATGCATGATGATCATGATTACCGAGTTGTTATTAGTTCATTTCAAACAGCAGGATTGGAAAACTAAGGTACCTCCCTTGTATCATTCCCAAACATGATCCATTCTAGGGTCGTCAGTCCTAGACAATCTCATACGATGGTGTGTTTCTAGGTCACTACAAGGGCTGTCAGGGCTGTTACGCGGAATCGTTGCACCACTCCCCCATCACCTTATCAATACAGGCCTAGCTTATACTCTGTTACTACGGGAAGGCTCGGCGCCTCACCATAGGTTTAAAGTATGCTTGAGGTCACTACACCGGATACGGTCAGGGCTGTCAGGGCTGTTACACGGAATCGTTGCACCACTCCCCCATCACCCATCAAGTAGTGTAGGCCGACAGCTCGAATATAGTGTCTCATACCACCATAATCGGCTCACGAGTCTGGTTGCTCACTGGTCACTACGGGGAGGCACGTGGCCCCAGCGTAGGCCGACAGCTCAACCACAGTGTCTCATACCACCATGCCCTGCTTATGAGTCTTAGCGGATCGAGGTACCATGGTTAACGGGATTTCCACTAGTAAGTTTGGTACCCTAGGTTCAAGCAGTAGCGTCAAAACATGGTGACATACATAAGACAGATCGGGTTACTTGACGAGCTCGGCTAGCTCGAGCGCACAACAAGTTGAACGACATGAAGTGTATAAGCACTTCGTGTGGCCAACCACTATCGCCAACTTAAGTACGACTCGAGTTCGTCGAACACATCTCATGTGGCAAATGAATCACAGCCACGAATTTAATTCTGGTACAGATTGTCTGGACTATAATCATAGCCCCAAACACAATCAATTGCAAATAGGTAAAGCAGTAATGGATCAAGATTCAAATCATACAATCAAAGTCTGGTATTATCCATTTAAGGCTGCCAAGGCTGTTGCACAGAATCGTTACACCACTCCCCCATCACCCATGACGGATCATACAACATAAACATGAATTTAAACATACGCATTATATAAATAAAATCATACAATTAGTTGAGCATGTTAACAAGCATATCATAAAGCATATTATAAAGCATGTTATAAAGCATGTTATGAAGCACTATATAAATAGGAATACAAACACATATATTTCATAAGTAAGTGGTTAAAGTGAACAACCACATTGAGGAAATCATACATGTCTCTAAGGTAGTTGAGAATCCCATCTCAACACCCTCCTAAGGCATCAACATCCAAACACTTACTCACACAAGCATTTTCACAAACACTTAACATACACTATTTCAACATACTTAGTGTATGTTAACAAACATGTATTAGGGCGAATACTTTCGCCAAGAAAATATTTTATGCATATATAGTATATTTATACAACAAATAATCATGGCAAACACATCTCTAAAATATATATGTATACGGTACTTTCTACAATACAGTATTTCTACATACATAGTGTATATTAGTAAAACATGTATTTGGGCGAATCCTTTCGCCAAATAAGTATTTTATCCATATATCGTATATTCATATAACAAATAATCATGTCAAATACATTTCCAAAATTTATACGTATACGATATTTTCTACGAATACCTAGAATATGTAAAATTCCATAATCTACATCTTTAATCGAAACAGGAAACAAAAAGCACTTTGTACATGTGCAATTGCATGCAAATCATGAATCTATCATTATCTGACATTGAAAGTACTGAAAACCATAACCTATACACCTAAAGTCCGCACCTTTTATCGTAGAATCGTAACGAAGTCGATAGGTCTTCTAAGCTTTCATATATGGCAGTTTAGCAACCTATAGAACGAAATAGGTTAGCTACTTCATAACCTACAACCTATACAACCCCAAAACAGATTAGGGTTAGGGTTTCTTACCTAGAAACGTAGCTGGAATCGCCGGGAAAGCGATTAGAATGGAGTGGTGGAGCTCGTGGAGCGGCAGGGAAGCATGGCAGGGAGATTCTCCCACATCTCCCACACTTCTCTCTCTTTTCTCTCTCTCAAATCTCAAATTTGTATGGCTATGAGAGAGGGTTCTAAGGTCCTTATATAGCCTAAAACTTCACCGAAATAGACTCCAGGTCAAGGTATACTTAGGTTATAACCAAAGCGGACCTGTTTTAGCTCAACGGAGGACTTCTGGCGGGCCTCCTTGAGCCAAAGGTCGGACTTAAGCTCACAGACTATGGATCTAGGTTCCATTAAGTTTCGTTCTAGTAGGGTTCTCATATCACGCATGGCGGACCAGTTTCAGTTCAACGGTCAGCGGATCTTGATCGGAGATTCCGAGTACATGGATATGTGTATAAAATTTCTCCTGATCCGAGGGTGCAATTTGGTCTGATTCTGACGGTCAGGTTGCTTAATACTGACCCACAAGCAACAAGTCTCAGATTACTATTTAAGATATTTATTTTGTAAAGAAATAAGTGTTTTCACACTCCTCGCTCTGGACTTAAGCGAATAGCGCTGGGACACTATCTGGATTTGATTTCCGAGATGGTTGTCAAGCCCAGCGAGGCGGTCCTAAGTCCTTAACTTTGTGTTAATCGGACTTCCGATGTGTGGTCCAGATCAGATACGGAGTTTCGAGATGCTCCCGAGAGCAGCCGGGTAATGAGATTGATCCTAGATTTTAGGGTAACGTAGCGTCAATGATTCTACAAGTTTTGGGTCTTGCAGATCGTATTTAAAATAATCCAAACGGATTTCGTAGCTAATCTAGTTTAGCACCTAGTTACTTTGTCTCATTTCTAAAGGATTTAATCCTAAGAGATTTTTGTCTGAGGTGGTACCTAGGCCTTTGTAGTTTATATATAAGGTGATCCAAGTTATAACACTTAACTAGTTTAAGATAGTGTCTGGGATGAAAGTACTTAGGAAAAATTGAAAGAACAAGGTGGTGAAGGGTGGGATTTGTGAAGGAAATGGTTTCATAAGCAGTTTTAGACTTTGGGTTTGAGTTCTGACAGGTTAATAAGGTGTTAGGATAGACCCATTGCCTAAGGACGTCTTATTCCAGGTTGGGAAAAATCTGGGCTGTTACAATATGATTGAAGCTGCTTTATGATTCGTGGCAATGGATATGCTAAGTTTATCCATGCCCTAAATTTTGTAGATCCTCTTCAGCTTTACAAATGATCCAAACTGTTCATATGATTTGGCCCATTTCTAATGATCCAAACTTTTGACATGGTTGGGCCATTTCTATGGATCAAAACCTTTGACGTGCTTGGGCCATTCCGACGTATTTGAGCTTCTTAGATGATTAGGCCCATTCAGTAATCCAAATGCATCATATGATTAGTGCCGCTATTAGTGATCTTAACCGATCATATGATTGAAGCCTCTTTCCATGACTCATTCCAATGGATATGTTAAGTTAGATACATCTATTCATAATATTTGATGTTGGTTCTCAGTGATCCACATTGTTAATTTTGTAGGACCCTCTTCTGCTCTACACATAATTCAAACCATCATGTTTCTTTTTTACAACGATCCAAATTCATATGATTTGGCCCATTTCTAGTGATCCAAACCTTTGACATGGGCCATTTCGATGAATAAAAAACATTGACATGCTTGGGCTATTCAGTGGATATAAATTGTTCATATGATTCAGCTCATTCGGCAATCCAAACTCATCATACGATAAAGCTCCTATTCATGATCCAAACTTATCATATGATTAAAGCTACTTTTCATGATACATGGTAATGGATATGTAATGTTAATCCATGTGCTATATTTTGTAGGGCCCTCTTTAGCTTTACAAAAGATCTAAACTGTTCATATGATTTGGCCCATTTCAATCGATCAAAACCTTTGACATACTTAGGCCATTTCAGCTGATTTGAACTTCTTATATGATTCAACCCATTCACTAATCCAAATGCATCATATGATTAGTGCTGCTGTTAGTGATCTAAACTCATCATATGATTGAAGCCTCTTTCCATGACCCATCCCAATGGATATGTTAAGTTAGATCCAGCTATTCCTATTATTGACGTTGGTTCTTTGTGATCCAAACCATTAATTTTTTAGGACCCTCTTCTATTTTACAAATGATTCAAATGATATGGTTTCATTTTACAATGATCCAAATTGTTCATAATGTTTAGCCCATTTCTAGTGATCCAAACCTTTGACATGCTTGTGCCATTTCAATGGTTCAAAACCTTTGACGTGTTTGGGTCATTTCAGTGGATCCGAACTGTTCATATGATTCAGCTCATTCGGTAATCCAAATACCTCATATGAGTCGTGCTACTTTTAGTGATCTAAACTCATCATATAATTGAAGCTGCTTTCCATGGCACATGTGACTGGATATGCTAAGTTGATCCATCTTATTTATATTGCTGAGGTTGTATCTCAATAATCCATACTGTTAATTTTATAGGACTTCTTCAGTTTACAAACCATTCAAGGATTGGGCCTGTTTTCACGGACCCAAACCATTCACACTAATGCTTCGCTAATATTATTGAGTTTGTTTATAGTGATCCAAGCTTTTCACATGATTTGGCCTGTTCTGGAGATCCAAACCTTTGACATGCTTGGGCCATTTCATTAGATCTGGACTGTTCATATGATTAGGCTTATTTGACGATTGAAATGCTTCATATGATTGGAGTTGCTTTTCATGATCCGAAGTAGTTTACATGATGATGCCAGTTTTAGTGACCCAAGCCAATTGATATTCTAAGTTGATCCATATCATTCATACGATTGAGCCGTCTTTTAGTGATCCATTTAATTATTATTGTATGGCCTCTATGGCGACTCTCGAAGCCTAGGAGCTACTCCTAGACTAGCAGAATTACATGAATGACATGGCATTTCCAGTCAAAGCATTCGGCCCAAACTTCAATTTATAGATCCTTTTTTTCTTCAAAGTGGATCTATTAGGGGCCAGACTAGCCCGACCCCTTGAAGGGGCTTATCATCTGGTGTTGGTTGACTGACTCTGATTGCCTATAAGTTGTTCACTACACCAAAAAGTCCATCTACATCCCCTATTTGAATTAGAAATCTTGACTTGCCTCCTATCACTTCACTCCTTCCCATGATCATTTTCAGGTTTTGGTTTATCCTAGAAGATGGGGTATAGTCCCATGAATGTGCACACGACTTACTTTTTATCGGACTATCTTCAATAGGCAAAATCACATGCCACTTTACACAAGGGTTGATTAGCCATGGAATCAAAGTAATAACTGTCGATCTTTAATTGGGATCAAGACAAATAAGAACACTCAAACTCTTACCTGAAGATGAAGTTAGGCTTGGATAAGGACACTACTTGGATTAGGAAGTCACTCATAATAATAAAAAAATTTTAGCTGAAAATACTTGGGCATCATTTAAAATAGACAAATTTTATGCATCGTATTCAAAAGGATTCTGTGTCAGAATAAAAAACTACGAAAATTTTAATGATTAAGAAATAAATTTATAGGAAGAATACCAAAGGACGATCTACTATAAAATAGCGTAGACGATTTTATTTTTCTCTCCTTCATTTGCAGTGTATTTTGCATGGATGACTCTCTAACTTGTTTATATGTTGATTATTTTCAGAAAAGTAAGCCTTCATCGAAAATAAGTGATCATGATATAAATTGTAAGGAAACTTTTGCTTAATGGAGATGTGGGCAATTGATGATGTTGGTTCTTTATTATTATTATTTTTTCCTATGGAAATACTTGGGGATGCAACGGCATTACACTATCAAAGCCCTTGAGATATACTGAAAATCAGGGTAGCGGGTTGTTGTTCTCCTCATCCAGTTTGTCCATATGCCCTTTATCACTCACTACATGCTGATTTAAGTTAAAAAAATTTGCCATTCGCCATGCCTCAAGCTACTTCCCTGCTGCAGGCTGAAAGGTTGTCTAAGTTTTATAAAGTATGCAAAATCCTTGATCGTGGGCGTGGAGAAAAGTTTATCAAGATTGAGCAGGTTTCAATTTTTATAGTGATACCTCTTATAATAGATATTTCTTTCTTTGTATTCTGAAGCACTTCTTACCAAGACGATGATAACACTTGTAACTTGATTGGATTATCACCGTGTCTCAACCTTAAGATCATGGGCTGGATCTTAGCTTATCTACTGAAGCACACGATTGCACAAAATTGGTAAAGAAAACTGACAAGTGATGGTGCCTTTTTTTGTTTTCTTTTTTCTTTTTAAATGACTGGTTCTCTTGGTCTTACTTTTACCTAGATTTACATTACTAAATTTATAAGGGCTCTTCCATTTACCATAAACCTTTGGAAGTTGGAACCTTATTGCCATATATTGAAACCTCCCAAATCTTTGACTGAATTATGGATGGAGCATAACCCAAAAGTAAAAGTAAGCAGATATTGGAACCATCTAATTTTTTCAGTTGGAACTAGGGCCACTCACTGTTTTATTCTTAACCATACATTTGATAAGTACCATTAATTGGATGGTTTGGTTTGCTCGATCAGCACTTACTAATTTATTCTTAACCATAATTGGATGGTTTGGATTGCTTGATCAGTATGGTATTTGAGATATGCTCCATCCATAATGTGCCCCACAATTTGGATGATTGGATGGTCTGGATGGTCTGGGTAGTACATGGGCACCACATTTAAGGAGGATGAGTCACCACCATTATTAAAGTGTTGGTGAACTATCATATGGGCATAACCACCTGATTTTTTTCCTCCTGTTTGGAAGGGATTCTTGGATGATCAATACATTACCCAGCTACAACAGTTGCAAGATGAGAGCAGCCTAGATTTTGTTTTTGAAGTGGTGTCTCTCTTCTTTGATGATTCTGAGAAGCTTCGTAATGATTTGAGCAGAGCTCTGTGAGGAATCTGCTTCTCTCTCTCTCTTGTTGGATATTGAAAAGCTCACTTTTTCTATGTTTTTCTTTTCTTGAAGAAATAAGCAACCTGTAGATTTCAAAAAGGTTGATGCCCATGTTCATTAGTTGAAGGGCAGCAGCTCCAGGTATTTCACTCCATCCAAATATCCAATACATCATTCTTTTGTTTCCATCTCTCTCAAGAAAAGCTCACTTTTTCTTTGTTTTTCTTTTCTTGAAGAGATCAGAAGCCTGTTGATTTCAAAAAGGTTGATGCCCATGTTCATCAGTTGAAGAGCAGCAGCTCCATGTATTTCACTCCATCCAAATATCTATACATCATTCTTTTGTTTCCATCTCTCTCAAGAAACCCAACTTCCCAATTCTGTGACAAACCTACTTCTTTGATTATTTTTCTTTCTGCTTGTTATAGTGTTTTTTTATTTTCTTCATAGGAAGCTATTATTTTTGTTAGGTTAAATACCTGGTTCATGAAGTGTGTAATGTTCAAATTTGATCTAGAGTACATATTAGGAAAATAGAGAAAGATCTGTTATGTGTTATTTTTTGGAGCATGCACTTCCTACATCCCACTCCCTCTGATAGTAGAAACCGATCCTCATTGGATGTCACGCCCCAAACTCGAAAAACGGGCTCACAAAATTTTCGATCATCGATTCCGATGCCGACAGCATCCGTAGTACCCCATTCTCGGCTCTTAGTGCCCATATGCCAGGTTTCGATCCTGGGATTTTCAGTATAATTTTTTTTTTTGTAATAGAGCATAACCACAAGCATAACGAAGTCACAAAACAACATCACCACATATCCACTATATCAAAAACTTTAAATACAATGCGGAAAGGGAAATACAAGGTGATCAAAAAGCTCCAAAACAATCTGGTACATGCTCCTGCCTCAGCGTTGCTACTGTTTAACGACACCTGCACGCAACGGTAGTGCATAAGCTTACAAAAGCTTAGAGGGTGGTGTAGGTGTGTGTGTAAGGCAAGTGCCAAGTATACAATATCAGAGTAATGCGAAAAATATGTGGTAAGTCCATGAATGCTATCAGCTGTACCAAAACTATATAATGCAAGGCATGAATGCTATCGGTCATACCAAGGCCATACGATGCGAGGCCTATGTAGGCAAATTTCATATGTGAGATGCAATACAAACATGTCAGTACACATATCAGTACAGTTCCTCTCTGGATATCAACGGGGTCTAATACACCTCACACTGACTGCCTCCTCCCTAGCTGCACAGTCAAGCAAGTGGAAGAGACCACACTATCTACCTGACCAGTAGTCTGCCAATACCTACTCGGCTTGTCTATAGCGGACTCATTTGCGAGCTGGTCAAACTCAGCCTAGCTTATAGCCCCCTCACTCGGGCGGATAAGGCCACACCCCCTTCCAACCAACCATGACACAGTGGGAGACGCGACCTACTGGTATTCGGCACTCGGACGCTCGTGTATCCACTCGGTCTAGACCTTGGAGCATCTCCTGGTACCAAAAAGGTTCTGAAATTTTCACCCAAGGACATCTTAAGTGCCCACAATGCTAGAGCTAATATTTCCGGTATCCGATACGACCATCCATGATGTGCCTATGGAGGCCACAGCCCTAATGTCGCTAAGGTGTGCAGTGATCAAGTCACACATATGAGAGATGCATGAGTCACACCGTACCATCATGCAGTAATCTCGCGTGTACCACGCGCTCATGTCGGGCACTCCGTCTCATATGGAGTCCCGTAAATGTCTCAGCCCAACGGCTTATGCTATGATCAAACATTCCTTATATGAAGCATACATATGATGCGTATGGACATGAGGCATGGAGTTACACTAAGCATGTTATAAAGTGATGAACTATCAACAAGTATGGGCCCATCAATGGGCCCTAGGGAGAGTTACAATGCGGACATTTAACCAACATTGTACTTACAATGTGGGCGTCAAACCATCATTGCTCCCAAGGCATAGTCCGCTATAAACATCATTATATATACCATGGAGAAATCACACATTGTAATGGACCTATATACATCTCATTTGGCCTCGACCCATAAGCCTCGGATACATCAAATGGGCCAGCTCATATGGGCCTTACATAAATCAAGTGGGCCGCATCAATGGGCCTTATGTACATTGCAATGGGCCATATCCCATGGCCCTTTGAATATATCACAATGGGTCGCATAACATGGGCCTTATATACATCAAGGTGGGCCTCAATAGAAGGCCATAAATACATCAAGATGGGCCTCCTCACATGGGTCATATGTTCATTAAATGGGCCACACCAATGGGCCCCATGTATATCAAATGGGCCGCACCAAATATAAGTGGTGATAATGATTTCTACCATTAAAATTCCTAAGGCCCACCATAACATATGTTTCCCATCCCACCTGTTCTTAAATTAACATAGTGATAGATGAAGTGGAAACAACTATCAGCTTAATAGGAAACTCATATGGCCCTTAGAAATTTTGAACGGTGGATGTCATTGTCCACTACCTTAAATGGTGGGGTCTACTTGAACTATGGATCTAACTCAATCTTTAGATCATGCCAAAAAATGAGCTTTAGAAATGGATGGACGGTTTGGATGCAACAAATGCATCATGGTGGGTCACATACTTCTTAGTAGGGTCCACACGTATGGCCCACCAGATGAAAGGATGGTTGGATATAACACAGACATCAAGGTGGGCCTGCTGGTGCCGCACCCGAGTCGGGGGGGGGGGGGGGGGGTGGCGGCAGGCATGGATAAAACACATACCTCACGGTGGGTTCTTCGTGGGGCCCACCATAATGCTTATGTGTCATCCAATCCGTTCATAAGGTCACACGTACCTAGGTGAAAAGGAAAAACAAAATTCATCTTGATCCAAAACTTCTGTGGACCCAAAAATGGGTTTCAAGGGTAGTCATTCAATCTCATTATTTCCTATGATGTCGGCCAACTGAGCCATGGATGTGGCTGATTTTTGGAGGGCAGCCCACTACCCTAAGGTCCTACAAAACGGACGGTGTAGATAGACGAATCACACATCATGGTGGGGCCCACGGCTGGGCAGTTGGTCCCTGTCGTCCGACCGCCTACCAGCAGTAGGCGCTGCCTGCGTCTCTGACAGCAGCAGCGTCTACTGCATGTATTTTAATTTTTATTTTTTTTTAATCACGAAATATCATGGTTTTTCGTGTGTGGGGCCCGCATCAGTGGAATCTGACCCCGCCATTGGTCCCTATAGCTCAAGACAAGCCAAACAATCCCAATATTGAATATATTTTGGCGTATCAAAACAGCGGGGTGGATTTAAACCGTAAACACACTGTTTTTAACGCTATGACCCACCGGATGCTCAGCTCAACGCCTAAAATGATTTAGGGAACGGGATGGATGGCTTGGATGAGATTGATACATGAAGGTGGGGCCTACACAAGTGGTTCACCCTAAAAGCTTGTAGAACTATGCTAGTATTTGTGTTTTCTTTCCACGTCTAGCGTCCCTAGACCCTGGACGGTCTTGGTGTAACACATCCATAAGGTGGGCCTTGCCCCGGTGGGCCACCAAATGGATGACTGGTATGGATAAAACATACATTAAGGTGGGATCCATCCAAGTGGGCCACACGACCATATCATCACACACCAAATAAATAAATAAATAAAATGTGAGGGAGAGAGAAAGAGAGAAAGAGGGACACGCGTGATGGAGGGACCCCGACACTATAGGCCCTCTATTTCAATCATCCAATCATACATCAAGTGGGTCTGATTGCATGTGGGCCCTCCAAATCAAAGATCAACGGTGGAGATCCCTTCTCCACCAAGATGTAAGGTCGAGATGACCCCTTTTTAGACTAGAAAGTAAACATCATGATGGGGTCCATGGAGAATGGCCCCATCATGGAATGATAATAAAATCAAGGTGGGCCATCGGCCACATCTAGGGTCATAAGTGAGATCCATACCATCAATCGGTAGGCCTCACTTGGCCCATCATCAAAACATGGAAAGATCTAGCCTAATAAGCATTCACTGTCGATCCTCTTGGTCCATTGGAAAGTCGATCTCCTTGTGCTTCACTTTGATGGAGGGAGATGAGGTTTAAATGGCTAGGATGAAGGTTAAAGGGATGGGAAAGTGGGCCACCAAAAATCACTTTTCTCTCGCATGGAAGAGCTTGGACGTGTACACCTCTCTTGCTTGGGATTTGTTACTTGGGAAATGAGGGAGAGAGAGAGGGTTGTAAGGAGATGTGAGAGATGGGTGATGGAGTGATGGATGGGACAGAGGGATGGGTGTGTAAGGACTTTGTTGACTTTAGGGTTAGATGATGTAAGAAGGGTATGGGGTGTGTAAGAAACTTTTGACTTATGGGTTGCTTGGGGATGGGTGTGAGGTGATGGTGTACTTGACCCTTGATTGATTGATGGATGTGACATGTTGTAGAGATTCTCTTGGGATTTGCAGCGCGCGGTGTTTTCCTCGAACTGAACGCGGGTCAACATCTCTCGGCCAGGGTATTGGGTCGGTATGTAAGACGCAGCGTCGAAACCGCAGTGACGGTGCGGTCGCAATGGTACAAGTCTCGGATTAAGCCGACTCAGATCTAAGGGATATGACTTTGTGTCAAGCACAATGTAACGCCCTGAAAATTGGGGGTCGAGCAAAGCTCAGCTCCTGAGTTCCAACGAATCACTTATGCAACACAGATAATGATGATTATGATGAGAGCATTGAAACATGAATGGGATTATACCAAAACAACATATCATACTCCAGAGACAGTTAAATTTGCAAGCGGAAGACTATGATAGATATATAAAATATATAAACTGTGGTGAGTCTCCAGAGTGTGATAATGTTACCAGGTTAACTATTTACAAGTACAATTCCAAAATATACCAAATTGAGGAAGTGTAATGTCTTCTATCCCAAATATCATAGCCTCATCAATGCAATGGCAGGTCTTCATAGACCCGTCAGAGAGTTACATGTAGGAGAACTCCTCAACATCATAGTAGTAGTCCGGCTCTGCTTCATAAGCATCGCCATCACCTGCAGCTAAGACAGTCTGGTTGGTGTTGCAAGCACCGTCCCGTAACGTGGGAGTGAGTGATCAACTCAGTGGAACAATAAAGCATAGGTTAACATGTTATCAAAACGGTCAAGCAATAATGATAAAGAAGTACAAGCAACAATCCTAAGTACTCTTGTTAATGCAAGTATGAAATGTTGTCATGATGCATGCCCTCACCGACATACTCCCTCATGCGACACCATCTTACGTTCACAGCATGTGTTCATTCCTCAGTGCTCCACATCTTCCAGGCACATGCAGTGTGATGATGAGCATAATTACCGAGTTGTTATTAGTCTATTTCAAATAGCAGGATTGGGAAACTAAGGTACCTCCCTTGTATCAATCCCAAACATGATCCATTCTAGGGTCGTCAAACCTAGATAATCTCATACGATAGTGTGGTTCTAGGGCGCTGCAAAGGCTGTCAAGGCTGTTACACGTAATCGTTACACTACTCCCCCATCACCTTTTTAACGGTTCATCACTAAATTGATACAGGCCTAGTTCATACTCTATTCACCGCAGCAAAACTCGTCGTCTCACCGCAAATTCAGAGTATGCTCGAGGTCACTACAAAGGGCTAGTCACCAATCAGTGTAGGCCGACAGCTCGAATATAGTGTCCCATACCACCATAATCGACTCACGAGTCTGGTTGCTCAATAGATACTACGTGGAGGCACATGGCCCCAGTGTAGGCCGACAGCTCGACCACAGTGTCCCATACCACCATGCCCGGCTCATGAGTCTTAGAGGATCGAGGTATCACGGTCAACGGGATTTTACTGATAAGTTTGGTACCCTAGGTTCAAGCAGAGGCATCCAAACATGGTGAACATACATTAGACAGATCGGGTTACTTGACGAGCTCGGCTAGCTCGAGTGCACGACAAGTTGAACGACATGAAGTGCATAACCACTTCACATGGCCAACCACTATCGCCAATCGAAGTATGACTCGGGTTCGTCGAACACATCTCACGTGGCGAATGAATCTCAGCCACGAATTCAATTTTCGTTTCCGATTGCCTGGACTATAATCATGGCCCCAAACACAATCAATTCTTTATTCAGAAGCATGTAGAGTAAAGTAGAATAAACAAAGTAATTCAAGCATGTTGTAAAGCTTGATATAAAGCACAATATAAACAGGAAATACGAACACCTATATTTCATAAGTAAGCGGTTAAATTAAACAAACAACATGGAAGAAATCATATACATCTCTAAGGTAGCTGAGAATCCTATCTCAACACCACTATTAAATTTAGTTCGTCACACAATTTCTCACACAGGCATTTTATCAAACACTTAAACTACACCACTCCAACATACATGACGTATGTTGATTTCAACATAGAATAGGACAAATCCTCGTATCAAGGAGTTGTCTCATACACATCAATCATGTTCTTACATTTAATACATATGGTAGGCATAAATCATAAATCCATATTTATTTAGACATTTCAACAAACACTTAGACTACACACATTAGCCTACATAAGCTATGTTGGCCAAAATGTGTACTAGGGCGAATTCTTTCGCCAAACAGGTCGTACATCCATAACTAGCATATATACACGGCAAATACCCATGGCAATCATATCAGCAAAATTTATACAGATACGGTATTTTCTACAAATACCTATAATACACAAAATTCCATATTCTTCGTATTTAATCGAAACAAAAAACAAACAGCACTTTGTACATGCGCAATAGCATACAGATCATGAATCTATTATTATCTAACATTGAAAGCATTGAAAACCATAACCTATACGTCTAAAGTCCGCACCTTTTGTCGTAGAATCGTAAAGAACTCGATAGATTTGCTAAGCTTTCGCCGACGATGATTTGGCGACCTAGAGAATGAGATAGATTAGCTATTTCATCATTTGCAATGCTTACAACCCTAGATCAGATTAGGGTTAGGGTTTCTTACCTAGAAACGCAGCTGGCATCGCTGGGAAAGCGATTAGATAGGGGTGGTTGAGCTTGCATAGCGGCAGGGTGGAGCATCAGGGAGATCCTCCCACTTCTCTCGCACTTTCTCTCTCTTTTCTCTCTTCTCTCCTAGGGTTTTTCTCAAATTCGTATGGCTAAATGAGAGAGGGTTTTAAGGTCCTTATATAGCCTAAAACTACACCGAAATAGACCTAAGGTCAAGGTATACTTAAGTTATAACCAAAGTGGGTCAGTTTCAGCTCAACGAAGGACTTCTGGTGGCTCCCCTTGAGCCAAAGGTCGGACTTAAGCTCACAGACTATGGATCTAGGTCGAGTTAAGTTTTCATTTCGGTCGGATTTCCAGATCACACGTGGTGGACCAGTTTCAGTTCAACGGTCAGCAAAAGTCGATCGGGGATTTCAAGTACACTGACCTGTGTTGGAATTTTTCCCTGATCCGAGGGTGTAATCTGGTCAGATTCCGACGGTCTGGTTGCTTATAAATTGTCCGCAAGTGACACATGCCAGATTTCATAAATTTGTATTTTATTTTTAATTAATTTCACATTTCTCACACTCTTCACTCCGGGCTCAAGCGAATAGCCCCAGGACACTATTTGGATTTGATTTCTGATATGGTTGTCAAGCCCAACAAGGTGGTCCTAATTCTATAACTTCGTATTATTCGGACTTTCGACGTGCGGTCCAGATCTGATACGGAGTTTCGAGATGCTCCCGAGAGCAGCTGGGTAATGAGATTGATCCTAGATTTTAGGGTAATGTAGCGTCAACAGTTCTACAAGTTTTGGGTCTTGCAGATCGTATTTAAAGTGGATCAAGTGGATTTCGTAACTAATCTAGTGTAGCATTTAGTTACTTTGTGAAGGATAAGGTAGTGAAAGTGAGATTTGTGAAGGAAAAGGGTTAACAAGCGATTTTTAGAATATGGGATTGGGTTCTGACAAGTTAATAAGGTGTTAGGATCGACTCATTGCCTAAGGACGTCTAATTCCAGGTTCGCAAAAATCCGGGATATTACACACAGACATCGATTATCGGTCGCAGGAAACCGAAATTCGACGGGAAGGATCACGGAAGTCGATAAAACAGTACGAACTAGGATACGGGTCTTACAGCTCTTCTCACCTAATAAAAATTTCATCCTCGAAATGTACACTACCATCGCAACTAACTATAACTCATAAGGGAGTAGGAAGCATAACATCATATATAATCAAAATATAATACAACGTACAATCAAACATTGAAAAGATGGGGATAACGCTCGTGAATCTTCGCCTCGCGCTCCCAAGACGCCTCATCCACACTAAGATGGCCCCACTGCACCTTTACCAAGGGAATGACCTTAGTCTGCAGGACCTGCTCCTTTCGTTCGAGGATACGAACTAGCTGCTCAATGTATGAAGCATCCTCATGAACCTCCAACGGCTGTCAATCAATAACAGGAACGATGTCTGACCCACACTTTCTCAACATAGAGACGTGAAAAATGTTGTGGATGCCAGACAACTGAGATGGCAAGGCAAGCCAATAGGCCACGGCGCCGACGCGCCCGGTGATCTCGAAAGGTCCTATAAATCTCGGGGCAAGCTTGCCCTTCACTCCAAAATGAACCACACCCTTCATGGGTGAGACCTTGAGCTACATATGGTCCCCAATGACAAACTCTAAGGGACGACGCCGACGATCAGCAAAATCCTTCTGCCGGCTCTGAGCTATGCGCATCCTCTGCCTGATGATATCGATAGCCTCTGACGTCTGCTGCACAAGCTTGGGACCTAGGAGACAGCGCTCTCCAACCTCGGTCCAACAACTCAGAGATCTACATGGTCTGCTATATAATGCCTCAAAAGGAACCATGCCAATGTTCACCTGATGTTGTTGTTGTATGCGAACTCAGTCAATCGCAGGTGCTCGTCACAACTACCTGAGAAGTCAATTGCGCAGGGCCGAAGCATATCCTCAAGGATCTGGTTGACCCTCTCGGTCTGGCCTTCGGTCTGCGGATGATACGCGGTACTGAGCTGTAAATCAGTGCCCATCGCTCTCTAGAAGCTCCTTCAAAACTGAGATGTGAACCTCGGGTCTCGATCTAAAATGATCGAGACAGGAATACCGTGTAGTCTCACAATCTCATCAAGAAACATCTTGGCGAGCCGGTCCGTATGCTAAGTCTCACGAATCGTAAGAAAATGTGCCGACTTCGTCAGACGGTCCACAACAATAGACATGGCGTCATGACTGCACTGTGTCCTCGGCACACTTCCACATCGGGACGCTCAATAGCTGCAATAGACCAGGGGGTCTCTGGTGATCGGTCTTGACAAGCTGGCACGTGTCACACTCGGCCATAAAACTGGCTATCTGGTGCTTCATCCCTAACCAATAATACTAACACCTCATATCGCGAACCATCTTCGTCGAGCCAGGTTGGATAGAGAAAAGCGATCGATGTGCCTCGGTCATAAGATCTCGGCGCAACTCAGGAATATCCAGGACACATAATCGGCCTCTAAAGTGAAGTCCACCATCAGAACCAATCTACCAATCTATCTAACTCTCAAATACTGCCTTTGCTTGATAATCCTGTAACGACTCATCTGCCTACTGAGCCTCGATCACCCTTGCGACAAGAGAAGGTTGAATCGACAGGCTCGATAACTAGACGATAGAAGACTACAGACCAAACTTGAAGTCGTACTCTGCTACATCCTCGAGCATCCTCCCCTCCCGAATCATCAAGTGAGCCGCCAGGCCTTGTGGCTGACGGCTGAGGGCATCTGCCACCACGTTCACCTTGTCCGGGTGGTACTGGAGATCAAAATCATATTCTTTCAGGAGCTCTATCCAACGTCTCTGCCTCATGTTCAGTTCGGACTGAGAAAACAGATACTTCAAGTTCTTGTGGTCGGAGAAGAGCTCAAACCTCACCCCATAAAGATAGTGTCTCCACACCTTTAGTGCAAAGACCACTGCTCATACATGGGGTAGTTCAACTCATGAACCTTGAGCTGACGAGACACATAAGCCACCGGCTTCCCGTGCTGCATCAGGACAACACCCAATACAACTCGTGAGGCATCGGTACATACAACAAATCCATCACTCTCAGAGGGAAGAGTGAGGACAGGAGCAGACGTGAGACGGTCCTTCAGTTCCATAAATGCCTGCTCACAAGCGTCGCTCCACACGAACTTGGCACCCTTCTGGATTAACCTGGTCAACGGGGCTGCAATGCGAGAGAATCCCTTAATGAAACGTCGGTAGTAGCCAGCGAAACCAAGAAAATTGCGGATATCGGATGCGTTCGTGGGTTGGCCCCACTGACGCACGACATTGATTTTCGAGGGGTCCACTGCGACACCCTGCCTCGTCACCACATGACCGAGGAACTTCACTTCCTCCTGCTAGAACTCGTACTTCTCCAGCTTCGTGTAAAGCTGGTGTGCACAGAGGGTCTGTAATGGAATCTTTAGAAGCCGCTCATGCTCCTCACGGGTCCTCGAATATATCAGAATGTCATCAATGAACACCACAACAAATTGATTAAGATACAGATGGAAGACCTCATTCATCAACTGCATGAACACTGCGGACGCATTGGTCAGTCCAAAGGACATGACCTGGAACTCAAAATGACCGTAGCGCGTCCTGAAGGCTGTCTTCGGGATATCCTCATCTCGAACCCGAACCTAATGATAACCGGACCACAAGTCTATCTTTGAAAAGAACTGCACCTCCTACAGCTGATCAAACAAGTCATTGATCCTCGGAAGCGGGTACTTGTTCTTGATCGTGACCTTGTTGAGCTCGCGGTAATATACGTAAAGCCTCAACGAGCCATCCTTCTTCTTCACGAAGAGTACCGGCGCTCCTCACGGCGAACTGCTCAAAAGGATAAAGCCTAGCTCATGCAACTTGTCCAGCTGCTTCTACAGTTTCCGTAACTCCAACGGTGCCATACGATATGGGGCTTTCAAAATAGGCGTGGTACCGGGCACGAGATCAATCTGAAACTCAGTGTGCCGGCGAGGTGGTAACCCTGAAATCTCCTAGAACACATCGAAAAAACCACAAACAACCGGAAGCTGGTCGATACTCAAAGCAACTGACTCCTCAATGGCACATGATAATAAGCAAGAAAGCTGCTCTCCTTTGGACTCGGCAATAAACTGGAACTCTGGCATGCCGGGTATACAGAACGTGACTATCCTCGCGGAGCAGTCTAGTATAGCGTGGTACTCGGTGAACCAATCCATGCCCAGGATAACATCAAAATCGGACATCAGCAATATGAACAGGTCCACCGGTAAAAAGATATCCCCAATCAGAACGGGGCAAGATGAGCAAAATCGGTCTAATACTGCAGTCTTCCCTAAGGGCGTCGATACTGACAAACACTCACATGTAGACTCCATCGGCAAACCGGTTGATTGACAGAAATCAGCGGCCACAAAGGAATGCGATGCACCAGAGTCAAACAATACACGTGCAATGCATGCAGAAATAGGGAGAGTACCCTCGACTACCCCTCCAGATGACTAAGGGTCCTACTGGGTGGCATAAAATCTGCCCTGGGCCTGCTGGAGAGGTGTAGGTCCCCTCTGAGGTCTCTGTTGATGCTGATGCCACTATGGCGGCCTGATCTACTGCCTCTGTTGCTGTGGGGGAGGCCCTAGAGGCTGGTGCTATGGTAACTGCTGCTGCTGTGGTGGCTGTCGTGGAGGCTGATGCGGTGTCCTCGGCTGCTGCCGATGTGGATGGGAACACTCGTACACATGATGTCGTGTCCTACCGTACCCAAAGCAAGTACCTGTAATGGTCTCGAAGGTGGTGCTAGGGGTACTGCCGGTGCTCGGAATGCTGGGCGGGTCGTGCGTCGCTGCTATGAACGATGCTGCTGCTGTTGGTAACTACCAGAGGGCGCCTTCCTCTTCTGATCTCCCCTTTGGTTAGGGGCTCTCTGCAAACTGGCCCAATCTGACTCATAATCTGTGCCCTCTCCACGATCTACTCAAATGTCAGAAGCATGTGTCCGATCACAAGACTCCTGAGGGTAGGACGCAAACCGTTCTAAAAACGGCGGGCCTTCCGCCCCTCATCGTCAATAAGAAACGTCATAAATCTCGATAATGCGATGAAACGAGCCTCATATTGGGACACAGTCGTGTCCCCCTGGACCAGAGTCTCAAACTTTAATGCACACTACTGTCACACATGCTCAGAAAAGAACTTCTGGTCAAACCGGTCTACAATGTCCTCACAGGTCCACTCAAAATCGACCGCTACCGATCGGGCTACAAATGGCCACCAATGCTGAGCCTCACCCTGGAGAAGGAATACAGCTAATGGGACTCGCTGTTGGGTCAAACATCTCATCGTGTCGAATATCTTCTCCACCTCGGAACACCATATCTTTAATGTAGTAGGGTCTGGCTCACCCCTGAAACACGGAGGATCGTGCTGTCGGATGTCCTTGAGAAGGGCGCTCGCATGCTCCTGCTCGGCCTCGACTGGTGTAATAGTGGGACACCTGCTCTACCGCTAAAGAATAACAGTCATCACCTGAAGCATCTGCTGCACCTGGGTAGCACTCACAGGTTCGGTCGGATCCACACCGGTCTCAAGTAAAGGAGTGGCATCCTCGGGCTGGAAAGTAGGAATATCCAGTGGTGGAACGGGAGTCGTAGGTGGTAAAGCGGGAGTAGCAGGTGGTGGAGCGGGAGTCGCATGTGGTGGAGTAGGATTCACTCGGGTCGCTCTTCTAGCCATTACGTCCTACATGAAGGAATAAGGGCCTATCAGCCTTAAGATTTCTCGAAGGCATAAACATCAAGGGTCTATGTCGGAAAATTGCTAAGTTATTCGAACTCGAAAAGTTCATAGCAGATATGTGATGTGATCTCAGGTATTCCCAAGTTATGATCTGATACCAACTTCTGTCACACCCCAAACTAAGAAAATAGGCTAACAAAATTCTCGATCACCGAATCCAGTGCCGATAGACTCCGTAGTACCCCATTCTCGGCTCCCAACGTCCATACGCCAGGTTCTGATCCTGGGATCCTACAAGGAGGATTTTCAGTATGATTTTTTTTTTTTTTTGTAATGGAGCATAGCCACGAGCATAACCAAGTCACAAAAAAATATCACCACATATCCACTATACCAAAAACTTTAAGTACAATGTGGAAAGGGAAATACAAGGTGATCAAAAAGCTCCAAAACAATCTGGTGCACGCTCCTGCCTCAGCGTTGTTGTTGTCCAACAACACCTGCACGCAACGGTCATGCATAAGCTTACAAAAGCTTAGAGGGTGGTGTAGGTGTGTGTACAAGGTAAGTGCCAAGTATACAATATCAGAGTAATGCAGAAATATGCGGTAAGTCCATGAATGTTATCAGTTGTACCAAAGCTATATAATGCAAGGCATGAATGCTATCGGCCATACCAAGGTCATACGATGCGAGGCCTATGTAGCTAAATGTCATATGCGAGATGCAATACAAACATGTCAGTACTCATCAAGTACACATATCAGTACGGTTCCTCTCTGGATATCACCGGGGTCTAATATACCTCACATTGACTGCCTCCTCCCTAGCTGCACAGTCAAGCAAGTGGAAGAGACCACACTATCCACCTGACCAGTAGTCTGCCAATACATACCCGACTCGTCAATAGCAGACTCATTTGTGAGCTGGTCAAACTCATCCTAGCTTATAGCCCACTCACTCGGGCGGATAAGGCCACACCCCCTTCCAACCGACCAGGACACAGTGGGAGAAGCGGCCTACTGGTATTCGGCACTCGAGCGCTCGTGTATCCAATCGGTGTAGACGTTGGAGCATCTCCTGGTACCAAAAAGGTTCTTGGATTTTCACCAAAGGACATCCTAAGTGCCCACAATGCTAGAGTCAATATTTTCCGTATCCGATACGACCATCCACGTTCTGCCTGTGGAGGCCATGACCCTGATGTCACAAGGGCATGCAATGATCAAGTCACACATATGCGAGATACATGAGTCACACCGTATAATCATGCAGCAATCTCGCGCGTACCACGAGCTCATGTCAGGCACTCCGTCTCATATGGTGTCCTGTAAATGTCTCAGCCCAACGACTTATGCTATGATCAAACATTCCTTATATCAAGCATACATATGATGCGTATGGGCATGATTCATGGAGTTATACTAAGCATGTTTTAAAGTGATGAACTATCGACAAGTATCGGCCCATCAATGGGCCCTAGGGAGAGTTACAATGCGGACATTTAACCAACATTGTACTTACAATGTGGGCGTCAAACCATCATTGCTCCCAAGGCATAGCTGCTATAAACATCATTATATATACCATGGAGAAATCACACATTGCAATAGACCTATATACATCTCATTGGGCCTCGACCCATAAGCCTCAAATACATCAAATGGGCCGGCTCATATGGGCCTTATATAAATCAAGTGGGCTGCATCAATGGGCCTTATGTACATTGCAATGGGCCATATCCCATGGGCCTTTGAATACATCACAATGGGTCGCATAACATGGGCCTTATATACATCAAGGTGGGCCTCAATAAAAGGCCATAAATACATCAAGATGGGCCTCCTCACATGGGTCATATGTTCATTAAATGGGCCACACCAATGGGCCCCATGTATATCAAATGGGCCACACCAAATATAAGTGGTGACAATGATTTCCACTATTAAAATTCCTAAGGCCCACCATAACATATGTTTCCCATCCCACCTGTTCTTAAATTAACATAGTGATAGATGAAGTGGAAACAACTATCAGCTTAATAGGAAACTCCTGTTTCCCTTAGAAATTTTGAACGGTGGACGTCATTATCCACTACCTTAAATGGTGGGGTCCACTTGAACAATGGATCTGACTCAATCTTTAGCTCATGCCCAAAAATGAGCTTTAGAAATGGATGGACGGTTTGGATGCAGCAAATGCATCATGGTGGGTCATATACCTCTTGGTAGGGTACACACGTGTGGCCCACCAGATGGAAGGATGGTTGGATATAACACAGACATCAAGGTGGGCCTACTGGTGCCACACTCGAGTCGGGGGGGGGGGGGGGGGGGGGGAGGCGTGGATAAGACACATATCTCACGGTGGGTTCCTCGTAGGGCCCACCATAATGCTTATATGTCATCCAATCCGATCATAAGGTCACACGTACCTGAGTGAAAAGGAAAAACAATTTTCTTCTTGATCCAAAACTTTTGTGGACCCAAAAATGGGTTTCAAGGGTAGTCATTCAATCTCACTGTTTCCTATGATGTGGGCCAACTAAGCCTTGGATGTGGCTGATTTTTGGAGCGCAGCCCACTGCCGTAAGGTCCTACAAAACGGATGGTGTGGATAGACAAAGCACACATCATGGTGGGGCCCACGGCTGGGTCGTGGGTCCCTGTTGTCCACCAGCCCGCCAGTAGCAGGCGCTGCCTGCGTCTCTAACAGCAGTAGCATCTACTGCATGTATTTTATTTTTATTTTTTTGAAATCAAGAAATATCGCAGTTTTTCGTATGTGGGGCCCGCACCAGTGGAATTTGACCCCGCCATTGGTCCCCATAGCTCAAGACAAGCCAAACAAGCCCAATATTGAATATATTTTAGCGTATCGAGACATCGGGGTGGATTTAAATGGTAGACACACTGTTTTCAACGCTATGACCCACCAGATGCTTGGATCAACCTCTTTTTCGGCTCAACGCCTGAAATGATCTAGGGAATGGGATGGACGGCTTGGATGAGATTGATACATCAAGGAGGGGCCTACACAAGTGGTTCACCCCAAAAGCTTGTAGAACAAAGCTAGTATTTGTGTTTTCTTTCCATGACTAGCGTCCCTAGACGCTGGACGGTCTTGGCGTAACACATCCATACATTAAGGTGGGATCCATCCAAGTGGGCCACACGACCATATCATCACAAAAAAAAAAAATAATAAATAAAAAGAGAGGGAGAGCAAAAGAGAGAAAGAGGGACACGCATGATGGAGGGACCCCGACACTATGGGTCTTCCGTTTTAAGCATCCAATCATACATTAAGTGTGTCCCATTGCATGTGGGCCCACCAAATCGAAGATCAACGGTGGAGATCCCTTCTCCACCAAGATGTAAGGTCGAGATGACCCTTTTTTAGATTAGAAAGTAAACATCATGATGGCGTCCATGGAGAATGGCCCCATCATGGAATGATAATAAAATCAAGGTGGACCATCGACCACATTTAGGGTCCTAAGTGAGATCCATACCATTAATCGGTAGGCCTCACATGGCCCATCATCAAAACATGGAAAGATCTAGCCTAATAAGAACCCACCGTCGATCCTCTTGGTCCGTTGGAAAGCCAATCTCCTTGTGTTTCATTTTGATGGAGGGAGATAAGGTTTGAATGACTATGATAAAGGTTAAAGGGATGGGAAAGTGGGCCACCAAAAATCACTTTTCTCTCACATGGAAGATCTTGGACGTGTGCACCTCTCTTGCTTGGGATTTGTTGCTTGGGAAATGAGGGAGAGAGAGAGAGAGGGTTGTAAGGAGATGTGAGAGATGGGTGATAGAGTGATGGATGGGATAGAGGGATGGGTGTGTAAGGACTTTGTTGACTTTAGGGGTAGAAGATGTAAGAAAGGTATGGGGTGTGTAAGAAACTTTTGACTTATGGGTTGGTTAGGGATGGGTGTGAGGTGATGGTGTACTTGACCCTTGATTGATTGATAGATGTGACATGTTGTAGAGATTCTCTTGGGATTTGCAGCGTGCGGTGTTTTCCTCGAACTGAATGTGGGTCCACATCTCTTAGCCAGGTATCAGGTCGGTATGCAAGACGCGGCGTCGGAACCGTGGCGACGGTGCAGTCGCAATGGTACAAGTCTCGGATTAAACCAACTCAGATCTAAGGTATACGACTTAAGATCAAGCGCAAACGTCGATTATCGGTCGCAGGTCACCGGAATTCGACGGGAAGGATCGCGGAAGTTGACGGAATAGTACGAACTAGGATACAGGTCTTACATTGGAGATGGATGTGATTCGTCTTCACTTCAGAGAATTTTACATTTAGGAGCGGTTGTGGATAGCTAGCTGTAGCATGACAGGAGTGGTTCATTTTTAATTAACCTTGTAGATCTTAGATTTATCTGGCTTCCCAGGTATTTTTTTTCCCGATTTTCTTCCTAGAGTTATGCCAACTTTCTAGTTGTTGTGCTGCTCTGCAAATATAAATCTTCCATTTCCTTACTATATTGACTCTGTTATCTTCATTAAATTCTTTCTAGAATATGATAAGAAGATGAGCTCTTGTTGCAAATTGTACTGTACAGGGGAAGGAGCGCTTGTGCTTCTTGTCAAGTTTCAAATACATTTTGTAATTGTATGAGTTCATCATCATTCATTTCAATATAAATTTGATACATTCCGATGTTATTGACATTGAAATGATGTTGAATTCAATTAATATCATCTAGGATTTCATTTCTATAGAACGTATCAACGATACAAACCGATATAAATGATCCAAACCTTTGACATGCTTAGGCCATTTCAGTTGATTTGAATTTCTTATATGTATTGGACCATTCGGCGATCCAAATGCATCTTATGATTCGCACTGATATTAGTGATCTAAACTCATCATATAATTGAAACCTCTTTCCTTGACCCATCCCAATGAATATGTTACATTGATCCATCTATTCGTAATATTTGAGGTTGGTTCTCAGTGATCCACTTCGTTAATTTTGTAGGACCCTCTTCAGTTCTATACACAATTCAGGTAATCAGGTTTCTTTTTATAACGATCCAAATTCATATCATTTGGCCCATTTCTAGTGATCCAAACCTTTGAAATGGGCCATTTCGATGGATAAAAAACATTGAAATGCTGGGCCATTCAGTGGATCCGAATTGTTGATATGATTCGGCTCATTCAGCGATCCAATCTCATTATACAATTGATACTGCTTATAATGATCCAAACTCACCAGATGATTGAAGCTAATTTTCATGATCCATGGCAATGGATATGCTAAGTGGATCCATTTGCTAAATTTTGTAGGAACCTCATAAGCTTTACAAATGATCCAAACTGTTCATATGATTTAGCCCATTTGTAGTGATCCAAACCTTTGGCATGCTTGGGCCATTTCAGTTGATTTGAATTTCTTATATGTTTTGGACCATTCAACAATCTGAATGCGTGTTATGATTCATGCTGATATTAGTGTTCTAAACTCATCATATGATTGAAACCTCTTTCCTTAACCCGTCCCATTGGATATGTTAAGTTGATCCATCTATTCATAATATTCGAGGTTGGTTCTTAGTGATACACATCGTTAATTTTGTAGGACCCTCTTCAGTTCTTTACACAATTCAAACAATTAGGTTTCTTTTTACAACAATCTAAATTAATATGATTTGGCCCATTTCTACTGATCCAAACCTTTGAAATGGGCCATTTTGATAGATAAAAAACATTAACATGCTTGGGCCATTTAGTGGATCGAAATTGTTTATATGATTCGGGTTATTTGCGATCCAACCTAATCATACGTTTGAAGTTACTCTTCATGATCCATGGCAATGGATATCCTAAGTTGAACCATGCCCTAAATTTTGTATGACACTCTTCATCTTTACAAATGATCCAAACAGTTCATATGATTTGGTCCACTTCTAGTGATCCAAACCTTTGATGATTCGGCCCATTCAGCAATCCAAATACATCTTATGATTCATGCTGCTACTAATGATTTAAACTCATCATATGATTGAAGCCTCTTTCGATGAACCATCCTAATGGATATGTTCAGTTGATCCATCAATTCATAATATTTGAAGTTGGTTCTCAATGATCTACATTGTTAATTTTGTAGGTCCCTCTTCAGTTCTACACACAATCCAAACAATTAGGTTTCTTTTTACAACGATCTAAATTCATATCATTTGGCCCATTTGTAGTGATCTAAACCTTTTAAATGAGCCATTTCGATGGATAAAAAACATTGGCATGCTTAGGCCATTCGGTGGATCCAAATTGTTGATATGATTCGGCTCATTCGGTGATCCAAACTCATTATACAACCGATGCTGCCTTTAATGATCCAAACTCATCAGATGATTGAAGTTGTTTTACATGATCCATGGCAATGGATATGGTTGATCCATGTGCTAAATTTTATAGGACCCTCTTTAGCATTACAAACGATCCAAACTGTTCATATGATTCGGCCCATTTGTAGTGAGATCCAAACCTTTGACATGCTTGGGCCATCTCAGTTGATTTGAATTTCTAATATGTTTCGGCCCATTCAGCGATCGAAATGCATCTTATGATTCGCACTGATATTAGTGATCTAAACTCATCATATGATTGAAACCTCTTTCCTTGACCCATCCCAATGGATATGTTAAGTTGATCCATCTATTCATAATATTTGAGGTTCGTTCTCAATGATACACATCATTAATTTTGTAGGTCCCTCTTCAGTTCTTTAAACAAATCAAACTATCAGGTTTCTTTTTACAATGATCTAAGTTCTTATGATTTAGTACATTTCTAATTATCCAAACCTTTGAAATGGGCCATTTCGATGGATAAAAAACATTGAAATGCTTAGGCCATTCGGTGGATTTTAATTGTTTATACGATTCAGCTCATTCGCGATCCAAACTAATCATACGATTAAAGCTACTTTTCATGATCCAAACTGTCACGCCCTAAACTTGAAAAATGGGCTTATAAAATTTTCAATCACCGAATCCGATGCCGACAGCCTCCGTAGTGCCCCATTCTCGGATTCCAGCATTTACATGTCAGATTCCGATCCTGGGATCCTACAAGGAGGATTTTCAATAAGATTTTTTTTTAATGGAGCATAACCACAAGCATAACCAAGTCACAAAACAACAATACCACATATCTACTATATCAAAAACTTTTAAGTACAATGCGGGAAGGAAAATACAATATGATCAAAAGGCTCCAAAATGATCTGATCAGTACTCCTTCCTCAGCGCTGCTGCTGTCCAACGCTACCTGCACGTAACGGTCATGCATAAGCTTACAAAAGTTTAGAGGGTGGTGTAAGTGTGTGCCAATGGTAATGACAAGTGTACAATGTCAGAGTAATGTGGAAGTATGCGGTAAGTCCATGAATAAAACCAGCCATACCAAGGCCATGTGATGCAAGGTATGAATGCTATCGGCCATACCAAGGCCATGCGATGCGAAACATGAATGCTATCGGCCATACCGATGCAATGCAAGGCTTACATAGCCAAATGTCATATGCGAGATGTAATACAAACATGTCAGTCCTCATCATGTACACATATCAGTACAGTTCCTCTCTGGATATCACCGGGGTCTAATACACCTCACACTGACTGCCTCCTCCCTAGCTGCACAGTCAAGCAAGTGGAAGAGACCACACTATCCGCCTGACCAGTAGTCTGCCAATACCTACCCGGCTCTTTGATAGCGGACTCATTTGCAAGCTGGTCAAACTCAACCTAACTTATAGCCCCCTCACTCAGG
Organism: Magnolia officinalis; assembly: GCA_021015155.1. Taxonomy (NCBI): domain Eukaryota; kingdom Viridiplantae; phylum Streptophyta; class Magnoliopsida; order Magnoliales; family Magnoliaceae; genus Magnolia; species Magnolia officinalis. The sequence continues at coordinate 24,575,491 of JAJHSJ010000019.1, forward strand.
CGGATAAGGCCACACCCCCTTCCAACCGACCACGATACAGTGGGAGACGCAGCCTACCGGTATTCGGCGCTCGGGGCTTGTGTATCCACTCGGTCTAGACGTTAGAGCATTCCCTGGTACCAAAAAGGTTCTGGGACTTTCACCCAAGGACATCCCAAGTGCCCGCAGTGCTAGAATCCCAGGATCAGAATCTGACATGTAAATGCTCCTTGGCGTGCAGTGATCACAACACATAATGCAAAATGTATGAGTCACACCATCAAATCATGCAGCAATCCAGCGCGTACCACGTGATTATGTGGGGCACTCTGTCTCATCAGGAGTCCCGTAAATGTCTCAGCCTAACCGGCTTATGCTATGATCAAACATCCCTCACATCAAGCATACAAATGATGCATATGGGTATGAGTCATGGAATTACACTAAGCATGCTATGAGATGATGAACTATCCTCACACGAAGGTGGGCTTATATAGCCGACACACAACAAGCACGGGCCTATAAATGGGCCTAGGGAGATTTATAATGCGGACATTAAACCAACGTTATTCTTACAATGTGGACGTCAAACCAACATTGCTCCCAAGGCATGACCCGCCATAACCATGGAGAAATCACACATTGCAATGGACCCTAAGGACAACCCGTTAGGCCTCGATCCATGGGCCTTAGATACATCAAATGGGTCGCATCATATGGGCCTTTTATAAGTCAAGTGAGCCATATCAAAGGGGTCTTATGTACATTGCAATGGGCCATACCCAATGGGCCTTTGAATACATCACAATGGGCCTCGTACATATACCAAGGTGGGCCTCAACAACGACCACAATTACATCAATATGGGCCTCCTCATATGGGCCTAATGAATGCCAAGGTGGGCCTTAAAAAAATGGCCACAAATACATACATACATATCTATGAATCATGTCAAAGGATCAACCGATCCTCACTTCAAATAACAGTGGTGGGATCCACTTGAACCACGGATCTGACTCACTCTTTAGCTCATACTAAAAAAGTGAGTTTTTAAAATGGATGGATGGGTTGGATGCAACACATGCATCATGGTAGGGCCCACTGAGATGTGGTTGCCAATCCAGCCCATCCATAACGCGTGTCCCACTTGCATGAGGGTTCGGCCCAAGTTTCAGGCACATGCAAAATTTCAGGAGGGACCCACCGTCCACAGCAGTGGACGGTGTAGTAAAACACATACATTATCGTGGGCTCCACCGTCCACCTGGACAGTGGGCATAAAACACATACATCATTGTGGGTCCCATGTGAGGCCCACCATAACGTTTACTTTCCATCCAACCTGTTAATAAGGTCACACGAACCTGCAATGAAGAGGAAAAATAAATTTCATTTTAATCCAAAGCTTCTGGGGACCCGAAATGGGTTTCAATGGTAGAGTTCAATCACCCCTGTTTCTTGTGGTGTGGGCCACCTGAGATTTGGATCAAGCTAATTTTTGGAGGGTGGCCGGCTGCCCTAAGGGCCCACCATATGAACGGCATGGATGACATATATACATCACGGTGGGGCCCATGGCAAGAGACCCATGGGTCCCTGCTCGTTCACGCCTGCCAGCGCACACCAGCACCTCTGACAACAGCAGCAGGCTGCTACTGTTGTGTGTGTGTGTGTGTGTATATATATATATATATATATATATATATATATATATATATATATATTCTTTTAAAATAACAAAATTTCGAGGTTTTTCGCATGTGCGGCCCGCATCAAGGAAATCTGACCTTGCCATCGGATTCCATGGTCCATAACCAATCCATCAAGCCCAATATCGGGCATTTTTTTTAGTGTGTAGAAAAGTTAAGGTAAATTTAAACGGTGAAAATCACTGTTGGCTAAGGTATGGCCTGCCAGAACCTCGGATTGACGCCATCTTTTGGTTCAACGCCTAAAATGATACAAGGAAAAGGATGGACGGCTTGGATTAGAACCATACACAAGATGGGACCTACATAAGCGACCCACTTCCAAGGCTTGAAGCATGCCAATATTTGTGTTTTAACTCACGTCCAGTGTCCAGACGCTGGACGGTTTGGGCATGGCACATGTATTGAGGTGGGCCCTACTTAAGTGGGCCACCAAATGGTAGATGGTGTAGGTACAACACATATACAAGGTGGGGTCCATCCAAGTGTGCCACACCACCATATCATCACAAAAAGGGAGAGAGAGATAGAGAGAGAGAGAGAGAGAGAAGAAGATAGAGTGGGACACGTGTGATGGAGGGACCCTGACACTATGGGCCCTCCGTTTCATGATCTACAACATACATCAAGTGGGTCCCTTTACATGTGGGCCCACCAAATTAAAGATCAACGGTGGAGATCCTTCTCCACCTAAAATGGACAGTCTAGATGACCCTTCCTAATGCAAGGAAAATAAACATCATGATGGGGTCCATGGAGAATGGCCCCATCATGGAATGATCATGAGGATCAAGGTGGTCCATCGGCCACATCTTAGGGTCCCAAGTGAGATCCATACCATCAATTGGTAAGACTCACTTGGCCCTTCATCATAAAAGTGAAATCTAGGCCTAGGGAAAACACTCACCTAGCGATCTCCTTGGTTCGTTGGAAAGCCTATCTCCTTGTGCTTCTCTTTGATGGTGGAAGATGGGAGATGGATGGCTAGGATGGGAGATCTTGGGAAGGGAAAGTGGGCCACACAAACTCTCTCTTCTCTCACTTGGAAGCTTGGACATGGGGGTGCTCTTGCTTGGCTTGGGAATGTTGAGAAATGAGAGGGAGAGAGATGTAAGGAGAGATGTGAGTGATGGGTGATGAGTGATGGATGTGGTACTTGACATGTAAGGTGGTGTAAGAGAGAGAGGGTGAGAAAGAGTTGACTTTAGTGGTTGCTTGGGGATGGGGTGAAAGGTGATGTGTACTTGACATGAAGTGATTGTTGTATTGATGGGTTGATTGATTGATTGATGGATTGATTGATTGATTGATGAATTGATGAGACATGTTGTAGAGATTCTCTTGGGATTGCAACGCACGACATTTTTCCTCGAACTGAACGTGGGTCCACATCACCTCGTCTGGGTATCGGATCGGTGCGTGAGTCACGGCGTTGGAACCGCGACGACGGTGCAATCGCAATGATACAAGTCTCGGATTAAGCTGACTCAAATGTATAGGATACGACTTACGGTCGTGCGTAACTTCAATTACAAGTCGCAGGTCGCCGAAATTTGACGGGAATGATCGTAGAAGTCGACGGAACAGTACGGACTAGGATACGGGTCTTACAGCTCTTTCCACCTAATAAAAATTTCATCCTCGAAATTTACACTACCATCACAACTCAACATAACCCATAAGGGAATAGGAAACATATCACTATATATAATCACAACACAGTACAACATACAATCAAACATCGAAAATATGGGGATAGCGCTCGTGAATCTCTGCCTCGCACTCCCAAGACGCTTCATCCTCACTATGGTGTCCCCACTACACCTTCACCAAGGGGATAACCTTGGTCCGCAGGACCTGCTCCTTTCAATCGAGGATACGAACTGGCTGCTCAATGTAAGAAGCGTCCTCACGAACCTCCAACGGCTGCCAATCAATAACAGGAACGATGTCTGACCCACACTTCCTCAACATAGAGACGTGGAAAACGTTGTAAACACCAGACAACTGAGATGGCAAGGCAAACTGATAGGCCATGGCACCAACGTGCTCGATGATCTCGAAAGGTTCTATAAATCTCGGGGCAAGCTTGCCCTTCACTCTAAAATGAACCACACCCTTCATGGGTGAGACCTTGAGATACACATGGTTCCCAATGACAAACTCCAAGGGACGACGCCGAAGATCAATAAAACTCTTCTGCCGGCTCTGAGCTGTGCGCATCCTCTGCCTGATGATGTCTATAGCCTCTAACGTCTGCAGCACAAGCTCGGGATCTAGGAGACAACGCTCTCTAACCTCAGTCCAACAACTCAGAGATCTGCACGATCTGCCATATAATGCCTCAAAATGAGCCATGCGAATGGTCGCCTGATAGCTATTGTTGTATGCGAACTCAGCCAATCGCAGGTGCTCGTCCCAACTACCCGAGAAGTCAATCGCGTAAGCCTGAAGCATATCCTCAAGGATCTGGTTGACCCTTTCGGTCTACCCATCGGTCTGCGGATGATACGCGGTGCTGAACTGTAAATCAGTGTCCATCGCTCTCTGGAAGCTCCTCCAAAACTGAGATGTGAACCTCGAGTCTCGTCTGAAACTATTGAGACAGGAACACTGTGTAGTCTCACGATCTCATCAATAAACATCTTGGCGAGCCGATCCGTATGCTAAGTCTCACGAATCGTGAGAAAATGTTCTGACTTCGTCAGACGGTCCACGACAACCCAGATGGCATCATGACTGCGCTAAGTTCTTGGCAAACTCATGATAAAATTGGTAGATATGTGCTCCCACTTCTACATCGGGACGCTCAGCGGCTGCAACAGACCAAGGGGTCTCTGATGATCGTCCTTGACATGCTGGCACATGTCACACTCGTCCATAAAACTGGATATCTAACGCTTCATCCCTGACCAAAAATAGTGACACCTCATATCACAATACATCTTTGTCGAGCCAGGGCGGATAGAGAACTGCAATCGATGTGCCTCGGTCATAAGATCTCGGCGTAACTCAGGAATGTCCGGGACACATAATCGGCCCCTGAAGCGAAGTCCACCATCAGAACCAATCTATCTGACTCTCAGATGCTGCCTCTGCTCGGTACTCCTGTAACGACTCGTCTGTCTGCTGAGCCTCGATCACCCTTGCGACAAGAGAGGGCTGAATCGACGGGCTCGATAGCTGAACGAGAGAAGACTGCAGACCAAACTCGAAGTCATACTCTGCTACATCCTCGAGCATCCTCCACTCTCGAATCATCAAGTGCACCACCAGGCCTCGTGGCTGACGGCTGAGGGCATCCGCCACCACGTTCGCCTTGCCTGGGTGGTACTAGAGATCAAAATCATAGTCCTTAAGGAGCTTCATCCAACGTCTCTGCCTTATGTTCAGCTCGGACTGAGAGAACAGATATTTCAAGCTCTTGTGGTCGGAGAAAAGCTCAAACCTCACCCCATAAAGATAGTGTCTCCACACCTTCAAGGCAAGAACAATTACTGCCAGCTTTAAATCATGCGTTGGGTAGTTCAACTCATGCACCTTGAGCTGGCGAGATGCATAAGCTACCGGCTTGCCGTGCTGCATCAGAACAGCACCCAAGCCAACTCGTGAAGCATCGGTAAATCCAACAAATCCATCACTCCCAGAGGGAAGAGTGAGGACAGGAGCAGACGTGAGGCGGTCCTTCAGCTCCATAAATGTATGCTCACAAGTGTCACTTCATACAAACTCGGCACCCTTCCGGGTCAACCTGGTCAACGGGGCTGCAATACGAGAGAATCCCTCAATGAAACATCGGTAGTAGCCCGCCAAACCAAGAAAATTGTGGATCTCGGATGCGTTCGTGGGCTGGCCCCACTGATGCACAGCATCAATCTTTCAGGGGTCCACTGCGACACCCTGCCTCATCACCACATGACCGAGGAACTTCACCTCCTCCTGTCAGAACTCGCACTTCTCTAGCTTTGCGTAAAGCTGGTGTGCACGGAGGGTCTGCAATGCAATCTCAAGATGCCGCTCATGCTCCTCACGGGTCCTCGAATATATCAAAATGTCGTCGATGAACACCACAACAAACTGGTCAAGATACGGACAGAAGACCTCGTTCATCAACTGCATGAATACTGTGGGCGCATTGGTCAGTCCGAAGGAGATGACCTGGAACTCAAAATGACTGTAGCGCGTCCTGAAGGCTGTCTTCGGGATATCCTCATCTCGAACCCGAACCTGATGATAATCAGACAACAAGTCTATCTTCAAAAAGAACTGCGCCTCCTGCAGCTAATCAAACAAATCATCGATCCTCGGGAGTGGGTACTTGTTCTTGATCGTGACCTTGTTGAGCTCGCGGTAATCTATGCAAAGCCTCAACGAGCCATCCTTCTTCTTCATGAAGAGTATCAGCGCTCCCCACGGTGAACTGCTCGGACGAATAAAGCCTAACTCGCGCAACTCGTCCAACTGCTTCTGTAGTTCCCCTAACTCCAACGGTGCTATATGATACGGGGCCTTCGAAATATGCGTGGTACCAGGCACGAGGTGGTAACCCCGGAATCTCCTGAAATATATCGGGAAAACCACAAACGACCGACAGCTAGTCGATACTCAAAGCAGTTAGCTCCTCAACAGCACATGATAACAGGCAAGAAAGTTGCTCTCCTCTGGGCTCGAAACAAACTGGAACTCTAGCACGCCGGGTATACAGAACGTGACTATTCTCGAGAAGCAGTCCAATATGGCGTGGTACTCGGCGAGCTAATCCATTCCCAGGATGACATCAAACTCGGACATCGGCAATACAAATAAGTCGGCAGGCAAGAAAATATCCCCAACCAGAATGGGGCAAAATGTGCAAAATCGGCCTAACACTGCAGTCTTCCCTAAGGGCGTCGATACTGACAAACCCTCACGGGCAGACTCCATCGATAAACCGGTCGATCGGCAGAAATCAGCGGCCACAAAGGAATGCGATACACTAGAATCAAGCAATACACGTGCAATGCAAGCAGAAACAAGGAGAGTACCCTCAACGACCCCTCCTGATGACTGTAGGTCCTGCTGTGCAGCATAGAACCTGCCCTGGGCCTGCTAGGGAGGTGCAGGTCCCCTCTGAGGTCTCTGCTGATGTTGTGGCCGCTGTGGGGGCCTAATCTATTGCCTCTGCTGCTGTGGGGAGGTATAGGAGGTTGGTGCTGCAGTCGCTGTTGCTGCTGTGGTGGCTATCGTGGAGGCTGATGTGGTGTCCTCGGCTGCTGCCGCTGCGGATGGGGACACTCGTGCACGCGATGTCCCATCCTGCCACATCCAAAGCAGGTACCTGTGAATGGTGCCGAAGGTGGTGCTGGGGGTACTGCCGGTGCTTAGAATGCTGGGCGGGTCATGCATCGCTGCTGTTAACGATGCTGCTGCTGATGGGAACTACCAGAGGGTGCCTTCCTCTTCTGATCTCCCCTCTGGTCATGAGCTCTCTGCAAACTGGCCCAATCTGACTCATAAATTTGTGCCCTCTCCACAATCTGCTCAAATGTCGGAAGCATGTGTCCGATCACAAGACTTCAGAAGTAAAGACGCAAACCGTTCTCAAAACGGCGAGCCTTCCGCTCCTCCTCATCAACAAGGTAAGTCGCAAATCTCGATAGTGCGACGAAATGAGCCTCATACTGAGACACAGTCATGTCCCCCTGGACCAGAGTCTCAAACTCTAGTGCGCGCTGCTGTCGCACATGCTCAGGAAAGAACTTCCAGTCAAACCGGTCTACAAAGTCCTCCCAAGTCCATACGAAATCGGCCGCTACCGATCGGGCTACATATGCCCACCAATGCTGAGCCTCAACCTGGAGAAGGAATACAGTTAAGGTAACTCGCTGCTGGGTCATACATCTCATGGTATGGAATATCTTCTCCACCTCGGAGCACCATATCTCTGCAGCAGTAGTGTAACGCCCTGAAAATCGAGGGTCGAGCAAAGCTCAGCTCCCGAGTTCCAACGCATCACTTATGCAACACAGATAATGATGATTATGATGAGAGCATTGAAACATGAATAGGATTATACCAAAACAGCATATCATACTCCGAAGACAGTTAAATTTGTAAACGAAAGACTGTGATAGATAAACTGTGGTGAGTCTCCAGAGTGTGATAATGTTACTAGGTTAATTCATTACAAGTACAATTCCAAAATATACCAAATGTGTAAGGTCCTCTAGTCAACATCCCTGTAACCCCGTCGATCAAAACATGGCTCACATGAAGCCGCCAGAATACAGCACATACAAGAAGGCATCCTCGTCGTTGCAACAGTCTGGCTCCACCTCATAAGCATCGCCATCACCTGCAGCTACAACAGGGTCTGGTTTGTGTGTACAACATCGTCCCGTAACGTGAGAGTGAGTGATCAACTCAGTGGAAAAATAGAGCATAGGTTAACATGTTATCAATTCAGTCAATTCATAATGATAAAGCAGTGAATCACACATTCCTAGTACTATTGTTAATGCGAGAATGCATGGATGTATGATGCATGCCCTCGCCTACCCTCCCTCAGCGACTTCATCTTACGTTCGCAATGACAACATTGCCTCAGTGCTTGACCTGCAACGCCTGACTGCACGTGTAATGCGGTGCGTGCATATGATTACCAAGTTCTTATTAGTCCTTTTCATACAGCAGGATTGGGACACTAAGGTACCTTCCTTGTATCTGAAATGTCCTAGAGGGGGGGTGAATAGGACTATGCCAAATTAAGATAAAATCATCGGAATAAAATTAAATAGATAGCCTTACAATTATAGATCAATTTACAACACTGTAATCAAATTAATATCAACAAATAAGTATTGAGAGGTTTATACAAATTCAGTTCTAAGGACGACCTTACACTATAATAAACAAGGGCTTATAGTAGGACAACCTTATTTCTAGAATGTATTTTGAATCAATAACCAATCTGAATAGAAATAACTGAATAACAAGGATTTGAAATAAAGTGCAGAAATAAAGATCTAACTTATTACAACACTCCCCAAATTTGCTTAAAATGTAAATTGTTACAACATTCACATCCACACGTGCATTCCACAAAATTGAATGATAAATGATATGAAATTTAAGCAAGCATTCAATCCACAAGGCAAAGAGTTATAGTGGCTCGCCTGTGTGTACACCAACTGTTCTTCAACAGCCACATAGAATGCTACTCCACTCCTAATATCTTCACACAGGGGATAATAGCGTTCACTATCAAATAGGTTTTCACAGGTTCACCCAAAACCTTTACAATTGTGTCTTTTTAACTAGGGCTTACACAATTCAAAAACCCACACTTCTGACTTTTATGGCTCTCCTCAGATAACCACTCAAATTGAGATTTTTCTGGCGAATCCCAAATAAAAAACCAAAATAGAATGGAATTTACAGAATTGCAAAATACCCGGATTTCTCCTCTTATAGCTGCCCGGAAGAACCAATTGGAGTAGACGTTCGAATATACAAGTTCAATGTCCACTACTCACTTTAATATGGTTCTAAGTTCTAATTGATTTTAGATTTAAACCAGTTGGGCGTAGCTATATTTGATTTTGATTCCAAGAAGAAGGAATAAGTCAATTCCTGTTTTCAAATCAGATTGGAATACAGAAACAAAATCAAATTAAATAAACTATCAAAAAGAGAAAGAAATTATGCATAAAATAACTTAAAAATAAACACAAACTTATCTCAGAGTGGAGCCTTGAATTCACTTAATTATTCAATGAAAAACTCTGAAATTCATGTGTTATTTATAGCTGAAGAAGTTCATCTTTGACTGGTCCTAGGGTCACCACGACTAGTCTTGGAATAACTGATTTTTGAATTGTTGAGCGCAATCGCATTAGACCGTTGTACGACTGGTCGTAGGCAGTCCACGATTGGTCGAAAGCAGTCCACAACTGGTCGAGACCCCTCTACGACTGGTCGTACAACAATTGATTTAGTTGCTGGAGTTTGAGTCGAAGCCTTACGACTGGTCGAAGGTCGAGTCGAGACCATCTCACGACCAGTCGAGCAGACTCCAGGACTGGTCGTAGGCGAACCAAAAAATCTGATAAATTGCAACAATTTTAGGACTGGTCTTGGAACTTCTTAGACTGATCAAGACAGTGCTAGGACTGGTCGAACAGGGTTTAGGACTGGTCTTAGAGTAGACCAAAATCATGTAATAATATTTATTTGAATTATGTATCCAAAGTGACCTACCTTAAGGTCAATCTAATGGTCTATCAAACCTGGAACATGAAGTATGGACATTGAACACTTCATTTGCTTAGACTTTGATCTTTACAAAGCTTGATTTCTTCTCAATGTATCTTGACTACTTCAGAAGCTTCAATGTTACTTTAAGTTGTACTTGAGTCCCGCATTTAGATTTGAATCTTGAACTTGGACTTGCACTTGAACTTGAGTCTTGACCCTAAGTTCTCTCTTAATATCTTCTACATTGTAGCTTGAACTATCATGAAGCTTGAAGAATTCTTTGAGCTAGACTTCAAGTGTTGACGAGGTGTCTCGAACAAATTTATCAAGATATAAACACACGACATACGAAGAAGTTTTGACACACAAAATTTGACAATCAAAGATGAATCAAATCATAGCACTTACAGTATCATTCCCAAACAATGATCCGTTCTAGGGTCGTCAATCCTAGATAATCTCATACGATAGTATGGTTCTAGGTCGCTGCAAGGGCTTACACAGAATCGTTGCACCACTCCCCCATCACCTTATCAATACAGGCCTAGTTTATACTCTGTTTACTACGGGAAGGCTCATCACCTCTCCACAGATTCAGAGTATGCTCAAGGTCACTACACTGGGTACGGTCAGAGCTGTCAGGGCGGTTACACAGAATCGTTGCACCACTCCCCCATCACCCATCAAAGTAGTGTAGGCCGACAGCTCGAATATAGTGTCCCATACCACCATAATCAGCTCACGAGTCTGGCTGCTCACTGGTCACTACGGGGAGGCACGTGGCCCCAGCGTAGGCCGACAGCTTGACCACGGTGTCCCATACCACCATACCCGGCTCATGAGTCTTAGCGGATCGAGGTACCACGGTTAACGGGATTCCACTGGTAAGGTTAGTACCTTAGATTCAAACAGAGGCGTCCAAACACGGTGAACATATATAAAACAGAACAGGTTACTTGATGAGCTCGGCTAGCTCGAGTGCTCAACAAGTTGAACGATATGAAGTGCATAAGCACTTCGTATGGCCAGCCACTATCGTTAATCGAAGTACAACTCGGGTTCGTCGAACACATCTCGCATGGCGAATGAGTCTCAGCCACGTATTCATTTCTGTTTCCGATTGCCTGGACTATAATCATAGCCCCAAACACAATCAATCCTTGAACAGAAGCATGTAAAGTAAAGTAGAATAAATAAAGTAATTCAAGCATGTTAACAAGCATGTCATAAAGCATGTTATAAAGCACAATATAAACAGGAAATACAAACACATATATTTCATAAGTAAGCGATTAAATTAAACAAACAACATGGAGGAAATCATATACATCTCTAAGGTAGCTGAGAATCCTATCTCAATACCTACCTAAAGCACAATCCTCTAAGTACTTACTCTTACAAGCATTTTCACAAACACTTAGGATACACTCTTTCAACATACATAGGTATACTTAGCAAAAACAAGTATTAGGGCAAACCCTTTCACCATGTAAGTATTATACACATATATAGCATGTTCTACAGTAATTAATCATGGAAAACATACTTTCAAAATTTATACGTATACGGTACTTTCTACAAATACGGGGAATACAGTATATTCAACATAGTTAACGTCTAACCGAAAAATGAAACGGACAGCACTTTCTACATGTGCAATTGCATGCAGATCATGAATCTATCATTATCTGACATTAAAAGCATTGAAAACAATAACCTATACATCTAAAGTCCGCACCTTACTCCGTAGAATCGTAACGAACTTGCTAGAATACCTAAGCCTTCGTCTATGGTGATTAGGCAACCTGAATCATGAAACAGGTAAGCTATTACATCACCAACACTCTTGGAAACAATAAAACAACTTAGGGTTAGGTTTTCTTACCTAGAAATGAATTCGGAATCGTCGGGAAAGTGATTAGATCGGAATGGCTAAGCTTGGATAGCGGCAGGGTTGAGTATCAAGGAGATCCTCCCACATCTCCCACACTTTCTCTCTTTTCTCACTTCTCACTCCTAGGTTTTCTCAAATTCGTATGGTGAGAATGAGAGAGGGTTTAAGGTCCTTATATAGGCTAGAAACTCTCCAAAATAGACTTAAGAACAAGGTACACTTAGGTTATGTCTAAAGCGGCTCTGTTTCGATCCAACGAAGCACTTCTGGCGGCCCCTTTCCTGTGTGCAGTCGGACTTAAGCTCACTAACACTGGATCTAGCTTTAGTTAAGTTTTCATTTCAGTCGGATTCCCAGATCACGCGTGGCGGACCAGTTTCAGTTCAACGGTCAGTGAAACTCGATCAGAGATTTCAAGTACGCTGACACGTGTATGAAATTTCTCCTGATCTGAGGGTGTATTTGGGTCAGATTCCTACGGTCTGGTTGCTTATAAATTATCCGCAAGCGACACGTTCCAGATTACTTAAATCATTTTTAATTTAATAAGAAAATCTCATTTTCTCACACTCTTCACTCCGGGCTCAAGAGAATAGCCATGAGACACTATTTGGATTTAATTTCTGAGATGGTTGTCAAGCCCAGCAAGGCGGTCCTAATTCTATAACTTCGTATTATTCGGACTTTCGACATGCGGTCCAGATCTAATACGAAGTTTCGTGATGCTCCCGAGAGCAGCCAGGTAATGAGATTGATCCTAGATTTTAGGATAACCTAGCATCAATGATTCTACAAGTTTTGGGTCTTGCAGATCGGATTTAAAGTGATTAGTGCGGATTTCGTATGTGATCTGGTTTAGCGCTTAGTTAACTTTGTCTAATTTCTAAAGGATTTAGTCCTGTAAGATTTCTGTCTGAGGTGGTACTTGGGCCTTTGTAGTTTGTGCATAAAGTGATCCAAGTTATTACTAAAGCATGCTTTAATTACAACAGAAGAAGATCCTAGGGCAGGAGAGGTTGATGTTCCAAATAACCTATTTGTTTTGTGAAATTCCATAAGGGTATTGGTTAAAAGCCCGTTTTATTTATGTATTTACTATTTTCAGTAATGTTTAGTTTAAGTATTGTTCTTCACCACCTAAACTTTAAGATAGTGTCTAATGTGAAAGTACTTAGAGACATTTAAAGAACAAGGTCGTGAAAGGTGAGATTTGTGAAGGAAATGGGTTAAGAAGTGATTTTATACTGTGGGATTCAGTTCTGACAAGTTAAAAAGACGTTAGGATAGACCCATTGCCTAAGGACGTCTGATTCTAGGTTGGTAAAAATTCGACATGTTACCCCCCTTAAAAATAATTTCGTCCTTGAAATTGGCTAAAGGCAATAAGTAAGAATTCTATTATTTCATTTGCCTAAGACTTATTGATTTCAAGTTTATATGCGCGGTAGGGTGTATATTGTGCATGCTAGTCTAGTACATTTTAGGCACTACCCCCCTTAAAAATTTATTTCTTTTATCTCTTTCTTATCTCTTAACAGGATAATACAATTTATTCCGTCATCTATTTGACGTCTTGACGACAATTCCCAACTATTTAGAGCAAGATAGCTATTTTCAATGTTTGACCAACACGTAGAGACGGTTATAGTGGGCTTGATCCCGATACATCGATCATCTACTTGGCCAGGGTAGAAAGCTCATCGTATCCCTTCCTAGTCCTGGTAGATCCTTGTCTTCTACTCGGCCAAGCAGTAAGTCCATTGGTAGTCGCCCAGGATTGAGAATTGGGTTAAGCCGCGGATGTTTCACAGTTGTATATTTCAGTAACTCCGTAGTCCGATCACTCTAAAAACATAGGGAATGTCCATCATCGAAAGGCTCAAATTTCCTATCTATAAAGTTACCCGTTGGGTCTTGGTCTAAAAGAGTCCTCGATATTATCTATGTCCAAGGAAACGGTGAGTCAAATCTTACTAGATCACCCTAAAACAGTTTCTCATAGCAGAACTTACTAGGGCTTCTATTATGTTCGTATTCGACGAGCACAGTTGTAGATGCGTTGACCTTGGCTATTGTAACTCAGTTCGCACCCATTGTTAGGTCTATTCTATAATATAAAATTGTTTAATACTTGAACCCTAATTGCTTTACATTCTAAGGAAGATTCAGATCCTATTTAGTGACCTATCCCTACGTATAGTCTGGATCAATTCCATTCAATCTTGGGCCAGTGGGGCAAGGATCCACCATGTTTCCATTGCGCCTATGAGCGGGTAGACGTATATACCTACATAACTGAACTGGGTTCATAACTAGTCTACCCCCCTTAAAAATGTTTTTATTCTCAGGGCTCAAAAATTTGTACATCGATCTGTATGTCAGAACGAGTTGAAATTTGAGACCTATCTTTGGTATGACATGGGAAGCGATTTAGCAATACATTGGTCTTCTTTTCATCGATGATGCGTATTATGGCATTGGTACCTATGATTATAGAAAGGAGCTAAAGATGATGGGTATTGTGGTTGATTTCAGGGGCAGGTGTGAGTTTGAGGCAAGATGTCTAATTCTACCAAGGAGTTTTATCGCGATCCAGACTTATCCTATTTAATCATGTCTAGCTTAATAGGCAGGTTGTCTTTCTACGTTCATATGCACAATATATATGCCGACATGACATGTAATTTGAGACCTAATTCCCAACTATCTATTGCCCATTTGGGAAATTTCTTAGGCCTAAAAGACAGAGTCTCAATCGGCTATATACTCCTAATACTTCTCAAAGACGAAGTTATAAACTTTTGGTTGTAAGTGGTCGAGCCAACACGGGAGGAAAGTTATGTAGTGCGTCTGAATCGGATACATGGACCTTCTGCCTAGCTAGGACAAAAAATTGTCATATCATTTCTTAATCCTAGTTGATCCCGACCTTCTGCTTGATCAGAGCATAGGGTTCATTGGTCACTACCAGGATTGAGAATTCGATTCAAACCACGAATACCTCGCTTATATATAGTTTCTTTGCTCCGTGTTCCCGATTGTACTAAGTCCTTGAGAAGGCGATTCTAAGGGGTGTATTGATTTGACCTATCATTAAATCCAAGGGATATATAAGTTTCCTCTGAGCGTGAACAGTTACTAATCAAACAAGCCTCCTAAGAGTTGTTAAAGAAGCCTATGAGTACCAAGGGGATTCAACGAAGGAACGGGGTCTCGCTCCAACCTAATCAAGTCAACTAACTAAATTTATCTACATTCCTCAGTATAACCAACCACTAGTTGTAATCCAAAGTCTATGCTTACATGCCAGATGATTTCATACCCTTTCTAATACAAGAAATTGTTTATCGCCTAGGGTCAAACGTTGTCTGATTGAAATTGAGTTGCCTGCACTTGAATTTAACTACGCTCGAGCACTACACATATGCTCATACTAGCTAAGAAGGTCCTAAGGTTCACATTATTAATTTGTTGGGTTTCTTATATTGCCAGATGTGTTTACAAAATCTAGGAGTACCAACTCTAGGTCCAAAACTCTAAGGGCCTATTGTATTAAATGGGATTGCATTGCTAATCCCACCTCGGGATTTGGAGTGGCTTGTTTGGTAGGAGGGTGGGGTGGGATAAAAATTAATTTTATAGGCTTTGGAAAATGAGCCTTGCATTGGAAAGTGTGAGATGGGATTTCCAAACCCCATGATGATGAATTTCTAAGTGTATTTTGAAAAGGAAAATTCTGGGATTTACTTTTAATCGCATGCACTCCAAACATGGCATTGGAAAACATGGGATACACCCAATCTAGGGACCGTACCTTACACATACATTTATTGTTACTTTTACGAGTTTATCCACCTTAAACTCACCATTGCAATTGGCTGAACGGGCCCTAAACGCCCCAACATTTGGAGGTTGTGAAAGTTATGGAACACAAAAAAAAAGTGGATTGTTGTGCCCATATGGGTGTGAAATGGTGAGGCCAAGAGAAGTAATGGTGGAGGGGTGGAAGGAGTTTACACTTGTCAAGTACAACTCCGACTTGTCAAACATTCTACACATTCCATCAACATGAAAAACACAAAGATCCTAACGCAGCATCAAACATCTACGAGACAACAACATGGATGACTACGCATCCAAGTCTGGCGACGGAGGGGCACCCTTTCTCTTTCCCATGAGAGAGAAAAATGTGGAAATCGAGAAAAAGGCCGTAATGACTCGAAAAAGGCCATGGGAAGGGAAGAAAAGAGAGAGGAGGGGCTGTAGTTTTGGGTTCTCCACAGATGTGAGCCTCAACAGAGGTTGTACATGCCCAAATGACAGAAATTGAAGAAGAAAAATGGAGAGATGGGAGGGGTTGAGAGTTTACACGAATTTGAGACTCAAATGGGGGGTGTAAGAGCTCAAATGAGAGAGAATGGAGAGAGTAGGAGGATAGGTATGGTTGTAAATGATGGAGGAGTATAAGTTATAGCCGAAAATGACGAAGTAGGTGATTGGAAGGGAGGTTTGAGAGAGAAAATGGACATTTTGAAGAAGAATGAGAGCTTGGAAGGGTGATTTGTGAAAGTAGGGATTTGGGAAGGTTTTAAGGGACGGTCCATGCATCAGGGGGGTCCCACAACCCCCAAAGATGCTCGGCCCGACTGGCCCGCCCCGTCGAGCTCACTGACAGGCGAGGCCTTGCCGACCGGGCGAGGGCCTCGCCACTCTCTGGATAGGTGGGCGATACCTCGCCACTTGGGCGAGGTCCTCGTGACCCCTAGGCCCCAAAAATGTGTGGATCCCACCCTGGGTCCCCCGGAGGTACCTCATTTGGCCCTCGACTTCATTTTGAGTCATTTCGGGGCCACTTTGCAAATCGAAATGAGTTTATGTGATGTGTAGCATATGATTTTGGGGTAGGAGGCGCTAATCTATCCAACTAACTTATTTATTTGGTTAAGTTCCAAAAGTTTAAGGGTCAAAACCCATTTTATTCATTTATTTTCCTAGTTATGGTAAGTTTTAGTTTCGGTATCATTCTTCATCATTTATACTCTAAGATTAGTGTGTATTATGAATGCGCTTAAAAGAAATGAAGAATATAGTAGTGGAGGATGAGATTTTTGAAGGAATTGGATAAAAAGGGGTTTTAGGCTTTGAGATTAAGTGTAAGGTGTTGTGGTTGACCCACAACCTAAGGACATTCATTTCTAAGGAATGACTTAAACCCATCGACTAATGGCCTAGAAGTGATTCGAGATCGTTTTGCGTGATCATGGGTGTGTACGGGCCCAATCTCAGCGGTCGATTTCGGTCAATTTCGCCGTTCGGCGAATTTAAAAAATCCTAAGTCGGTTTCTATGTTCTGTCGCTCCCTCCTAAGTCATAATGCGTTAGAGTGCGTCGTGTTACCATAACCCAGGCCCGGTTTAATCCAAATCATGCTCTTATACCATCTTGTAACGCCCTAAAAATCGGGGGTCGAGCAAAGCTCAGCTCCCGAGTTCCAACGCATCACTTATGCAACATAGATAATGATGATTATGATGAGAGCATTGAAACATGAATAGGATTATACCAAAACAACATATCATACTCCAGAGACAGTTAAATTTGCAAGCGGAAGACTGTGATAGAATATATAATAGATAAACTGTGGTGAGTCTCTAAAGTGTGATAATGTTACCAGGTTAATTCATTTCAAGTACAATTCCAAAATATACCAAATGCGTAAGGTCCTCTAGTCAACATCCCTGTAACCCCGTCGATCAAAACATGGCTCACATGAAGCCGCCAGAATACAACACATACAAGAAGGCATCCTCGTCGTCGCAAAAGTCCGGCTCCGTCTCATAAGCATCGCCATCACCTGCAGCTACAATAGGGTCTGGTTGGTGTGTACAACACCATCCCGTAACGTGGGAATGAGTGATCAACTCAGTGGAACAATAGAGCATAGGTTAACATGTTATCAATTCAGTCAAGCAATAATGATAAAGTAGTAAATCACACATTCCTAGTACTGTTGTTAATGCAAGAATGCATGGATGTATGATGCATACCCTCGCCTACGTTCCCTCAGCGACTTCATCTTATGTTCGCAATGACAACACAGCCTCAGTGCTTGACCTGCAATGCCTGACTGCACGCGTAATGCGGTGCGTGCATATGATTACCAAGTTCTTATTAGTCCTTTTCATACAGCAGGATTGGGAAACTAAGGTACCTTCCTTGTATCATTCCCAAACAATGATCCATTCTAGAGTCGTCAATCCTTGATAATCTCATATGATAGAGTGGTTCTAGGTCGCTACAAGGGCTGTCAGGGCTGTTACACGGAATCATTGCACCACTCCCCCATCACCTTATCAATACAGGCCTAGTTTATACTCTGTTTACTATGGGAAGGCTCATCGCCTCTCCGCAGATTCAGAGTATGCTCGAGGTCACTACACTGGGTACGGTTAGGGCTGTCAGGGCTGTTACATGGAATCTTTGCACCACTCCCCCATCACCCATCAAAGCAGTGTAGGCTGACAGCTCAAATATAGTGTCTCATACCACCATAATCGGCTCACGAGTCTGGTTGCTCACTGGTCACTACGAGGAGGCATGTAGCCCCAGCGTAGGCCGACAGCTCGACCACGGTGTCCCATACCATCATGCCCCGCTCATGAGTCTTAGAGGATCGAGGTACCACGGTTAACGGGATTCCACTGGTAAGGTTAGTACCTTAGGTTCAAACAAAGGCGTCCAAACACGGTGAACATACATAAGACAGATCGGGTTACTTGACGAGCTCGGCTAGCTCGAGTGCACGACAAGTTGAATGATATGAAGCGCATAAGCACTTCGTGTGGCCAGCCACTATCGTCAACCGAAGTACGACTCAAGTTCGTCGAACACATCTCGCATGGCAAATGAGTCTCAGCCACACAATCATTTCTGTTTCTGATTGGCTGGACTATAATCATAGCCCCAAACACAATCAATCCTTGACCAGAAGCATGTAGAGTAAAGTAGAATAAACAAAGTAATTCAAGCATGTTAACAAGCATGTTATAAAGCATGTTATAAAGCACAATATAATCAGGAAATACAAACACATATATTTCATAAGTAAGCAGTTAAATTAAACAAACAACATGGAGGAAATCATATACATCTCTAAGGTAGCTAAGAATCCTATCTCAACACCTACCTAAAGCACAATCCTCTAAGTACTTACTCTTACAAGCATTTTCACAAACACTTAGGATACACTCTTTCAACATACATAGCGTATACTTAGCAAAAACAAGTATTAAGGCAAACCCTTTCACCAAGTAAGTATTATACACATATATAGCATGTTCATACAGTAATTAATCATGGAAAACACACTTTCAAAATTTATACATATACGGTACTCTCTACAAATACGGGGAATACAGTATATTCAACATAGTTAACATCTAACCGAAAAATGAAACGGACAGCACTTTGTACATGCGCAATTGCATGCAGATCATGAATCTATCATTATCTGACATTAAAAGCATTGAAAACCATAACCTATACATCTAAAGTCCGTACCTTACGCCATAGAATCGTAACAAACTTGCTAGAATATCTAAGTTTTCGTCTACGGTGATTAGGCGACCTGAATCATGAAACAGGTCAGCTATTACATCACCAACACTCTTGAAAACCCTAAAACAGCTTAGGGTTAGGTTTTTCTTACCTAGAAACAAAGTCGAAATCGCTAGGAAAGCAATTAGATCGGGATAGTTAGGCTTGGATAGCGGCAGGGTAGAGTATCAGGGAGATCCTCCCGCATCTCCCACACTTTCTCTCTCTTTTCTCTCAAATTCATATGGTGAGAATGAGAGAGGGTTTAAGGTCCTTATATAGGCTAGAAACTCTCCAAAATAGACTCAAGAACAATGTACACTTAGGTCAATGATTCTACAAGTTTTAGGTCTTGTAGATCGGATTTAAAGTGATTAGCACGGATTTCGTATGTGATCTTGTTTAGCGCTTAGTTAACTTTGTCTAATTTCTAAAGGATTTAGTCCTGTAAGATTTCTGTCTAAGGTGGTACTTGGGCCTTTATAGTTTGTGCATACAGTGATCCAAGTTATTACTAAAGCACGCCCTAATTACAACAGAAAAAGATCCTAGGGCAGGAGAGGCTGATGTTCTAAATAACCTATTCGTTTTATGAAATTCCATAAGGGAATTGGTTAAAAGCCTGTTTTATTTATGTATTTACTATTTTCAGTAATGTTTAGTTTAAGTATTATTCTTCACCACCTAAACCTTAAGAAAGTACTTAGAGACATTTAAAGAACAAGGTCGTGAAAGGTGAGATTTGTGAAGGAAATGGGTTAAGAAGCGATTTTTGACTGTGGGATTCAATTCTGACAAGTTAATAAGACGTTAGGATAGACCCATTGCCTAAGGATGTCTGATTCCAGGTTGGCAAAAATCTAGGATGTTACACGTACGGTCTGGCTCACCCCGGAAACGCAGAGGATCGTGCTGTCGGAAGTCCTTGAGAAGGGCACTCGCACGCTCCTGCTCAGCCTCAGCTGGTGTAACCGTGGGACGCCTACTCTGCCCCTGAAGAATGGCGGTCATCGCCTGAAGCATCTGCTGCACCTGGGTGGCACTCACAGGTACGGTCGGATCCGCACCATCTCAGGTAAAGGAGTGACATCTATAGGTTGGAAATCAGGAATATCTGGTGGTGGAGTGGGAGTCACAGGTGGTAGAGCGGGAGTAGCAGGTGGTGGAGCGGGATTCGCTCAAGTCGCTCTTCTAGCCATTACGTCCTACAGGAAGGGAGAAGGGCCTATCAGCCTTGAGAATACTTGAAGGCATAAACATCAAGGGTCTATGTCAGAAAATTGCTAAGTTATTAAGACTCAGAACCTATTCATTCTAAGTTCATAGCAGATATGTGATGTGGTCTCAGGTATTCCCAAGTTATGCTCTGATACCAACTTCTGTCACACTCCAAACTCGGAAAACGGGCTCACAAAATTCTCGATCGTCGAATCCGATGCCGACAGCCTCCATAGTGCCCCATTCTCGGATTCTAGCATTTACATGTCAGATTCCGATCCTGGGATCCTGGGATCAATTGCCCACTTGGATTACCATTGATGTATGATTGAATGCAAGGGAGGGCCCATAATGTCGGGGTCCCTCCATTACACGTGTCCCTCTCTCTCTCTCTCTCTCTCTCTCTCTCTCTCTCTCTCTCTTTCCCTCTCTCTTTCATTTTATTGTTAATTGTGTGTGTCGATGTGGCCATGTGGCCCACCTAGATGGACCCCGCCATGAGCCATGTATTTTATCCAAGTCATCCATAAGTAGGGCCCACTTTAAATGTATTGTATCCACATCGTGTAACCATGTGGTGGCCCACCTAAGTAGGGCCCACCTTATGTACGTGGGTCGCCAAAACCGTCCAGCGTCCAGGGACGCTAGACGTCAATTGAAAACACAAATATTAGCTTTGAATTCAAAGCTTTTGAGAAGGGCCGCTTATGCAGGCCCCACCTTGATGTCTGTGCTTAATCCACACCGTCTATCCCTTTCCTTGGACTATTTTAGGCGTTGAGCTGAAAGATGGGGCTGATCCAATCTTCTGGTGGGCCATACTTAGCAAACACTGATTCTCACCATTTAAAGTCACCTGGATTTTTCTACATGCTAAAAGATATTCAATATTGGGCTTGTTTGGCTTGTCTTGAGCTATGGGAACCAATGGCAGCGTCGGATTCTTACGATGCGGGCCCCACACATGAGAAACCGCGAAAATACGCGATTTATATTTAAAAAGAAAACACAATCAAACAGTAGCAGCTGTTGCTGCTGCTGTGTCAGAGGCGCTGGCGGACGTGCATGAGCAGGGCCCCACGGGTCCCTTGCTTTGGGCCCCACAATGATGTATTTATGTCATACAAACCGTCCATGAGGTGGGCCACTCCCTGAAGTGGGCCCCCTCCAAATTTCAAGCTCATCCAAAGCTCAGGTGGCCCACATCATTAGAAACAGTGTTGATTTAAGGTCTATAATTGAAACCATTTCTGGGCCCACAGAAGTTTCGGATCGAGTTGAAAATTGTTTTTACCCTTCATCAAGGTGTGTGTGACCTTATGAACGGGTTGGATGGTAAGTAAACATTATGGTGGGCCCCATGTGGGACCCACAATGATGCATATGTCTCATTCCACCTTCCGCCTAGACGGTGGTCGCCACTGTGATGTATTTGTTTATCTCCACCATCCAGGGGATGGTGGGTGCCATGCGTGAGTGTGTGTGTGTGTGCGTGTGTGTGTAAGCGTGTATGTGTGTGTGCGTGTGTGTGCATGTGCGTGTGTGTATATATATATATACTAGATATAAGTTTTATATATATATATATATATATATATATATATATATATATATATATATATAATATCAGTTGGTGGGCTTTCATGGGCCCCACCATGATGCTTGTGTTGCATCCAAACCGTTCAACCAGTTGGCAAGCTTGCCTTACAAGCTTGTGACTAAAAATGAGGCAGATCTAGGGTCAAGTGGACCCCACCATCTATGTAGTGGACAATGACGTCCGCCGTTCAAAATTTCTAAGGAGACATGGTAGTTTCCTATTAAAGAGATATTGTTCCACTTCATCTATCCCTATGTTAACTTAGGAATAAATTGGATGGAAAATATATGTTATGGTGGGCCTTAGGAATTTTAAATGGTGGAAATCATTATAACCACTTATTTGGAGCGGCCCTTTTGAGATACATGGGGCCCAATTGGTGTGACCCATCTGATACACATAAGGCCTACTTTATGGGGCCCATTCGATGTACTTGTGGCCGTTAGTGAGGTCCACTTTGATGTGTATTTGTGGCCATTATTGAGGCCCATTGTGATTTATATATGAGGCCCATGGGTTAAGACCCATTGTGATGTATTAGGGCCCATGGGTTGAGGCCCATTGTGATGTATTAGGGCCCATGGGTTAAGACCCATTGTGATGTATTAGGGCCCATGGGTTGAGGTTCATTTGATATATTTGAGGCCCATGGGTTGAGGCCTAATGGGACGTATACAAGGTCTATTGCATTGTGTGATTCCACCATGGGTTATGTAATGACATTTATGGCGGGCTATGCCTTGGGAGCAATGTTGGTTTGACGTCCACATTGTAAGGATAGTGTTGGTTAAATGTTCGCATTGTACTTCTCCTTAGGGCCCATTGATAGACCCATACTTGTTGTGTGTAGGCCATCAAGGCCCATCTTTATTGAGAGGATAGTTCATCTAACACGCTTAGTATAACTCCATGATTCATGCCCATACGCATCATATGTATGCTTGATATGAGGAATGTTTGATCATAGCATACGTCATTGGGCAGACCATTTACGGGACTCCATATAAGACGGAGTGTCCGACACGAGCGCATGGTACGCGCAAGATTGCTAAATGCTTGTACAGTGTGATTCATGCATCTCGCATACATGTCACTTGATCATTGTACGCCTTAGCGACATCAGGGCTGTGGCCTCCACAGGCACATCGTGGATGGCTATATGGGACACCGAAAATATTTGGTTCTAGCATTGTGGGCACTTAGGATGTCCTTGGGTGAAAATCCCTGAACCTCCGAGGCCAGGAACAGCCCCAACGTCTAGACCGAGTGGAACATGAGCGCCCGAGTGTCGAATACTAGTAGACCGCGTCTCCTACTATGTCGTGGTCGGTTGGGAGGGGGTGTGGCCTTATCCACCTAAGTGAGGGGGCTATAAGCTAGGCTGAGTATGACCATCTCGTAAATGGGTTCGCTATCGACGAGTGTTGAGGGTCAAATATTGCATATCAGACCCCAACGATTGTTTGGATTTACGAACATGATACCATTTAATGCCCTATTTTAATCGTGTTTGTGATGCAAGGTACATTTGCCAGCATGAACTGAAAAAGATGCTAAAAGCCAAGATTTAATGCTCAGATTTCACAAAACCAAGGGACGGACCCCAGGGGACTAAGATCAACGGAATTACACGCCAGAAACTCGAGAAAATCGCGAAACTGAAGCTCAAGTGGCCTGGAAGACAGCCAGAATGTAAGATTACAGGGTTCCCACCGTCCGTTTGGCTCGAAACTTCATACATGGGATGTGAACCATAAATTAACTGTACATATTAAATTTCAGCCATTTAAGATCTATGGAAGTGGCCAAACGGACAGATCAGACCATAAATCCTCAATATGGGTCCCGCCTGATAGCTGGATGTGCTTCACTTTTGGTATCAACCCCTTAACTGAGGAGACAAAATAGATGGATGGCGTGGATTTCATATAAACATCTCAGTGGACCCCACGCGTACATCGCATGTACATGGGGTGCACATGCGCTGGACGTGCACCCCACGCCAGTTAGTCGATCAGCGTACGCTGACCGACGCGCACCCGGCTCATCTCCTTCTCGCGTAAGGAAACAGCGGACGGACGCTTTCCGTCCGTTTTTGCGATGTGGGCCCCACCCATTATGCATATTGATGATCCGAACCGTCCAAGTGCCTCGGGGGGTGGCCACGACCCTCACCTAGGTGGAATTTTTCCAAGAAGAAGCATACAACGGATTTCAACTGATCGGACGTAGGATGAACGGTCAATTAGTACTTCTGTGGGCCACCATGGTATTTAGCCAAAACCGATCAGGTCTGAACGGTTTTTCGACGCCGCTCTAATAGATGGAGTGGATTTTCTCACCACTCAACGAAGTGGGCCCCACCGACAGCCAGAGCTCCTTGCGTAAGCTCTGTTACGCAGTCTGGAAATCCAAAAATTTTGGGCCCACCATTCTTGATCGACTGAATGATCTGAACCATTCAGGTGAAGCCCAGGCCAGCCACGATTCCAGCCATGAAGAAATCCTGGAGCGAAGGACATTCGTTATCCCAAAGATCCGAGCCAAACGCAAGTTGGCTTGCGGTTTCACTACGCACAGCAGGTTCCGCACGCTGCAGTGTAACAGGGTGTCGGTTTTCCAACTCCAGCACGAACTCTACACCACGCAGGCTGCTTATAAAAGAGAGAGACAAGAAGAGAGAGGCGGCATCCACGGCTGGAGCAAGGAACGGCAGCAGGGAGACGTGGAGCAGGGAGAGAGACAGGGAGTTTTGTTTTTTTATTTTTATTTTTTTATGTTTTGTTTTGTTTAAAGGATTCAGCCCATTCATGTTGGGCTGAACCTCTTAGCTAGGGCTAAGAGGTGAAGCTTGTAGCATGATTGGGACGTTTGCTTGGCTTTAATTCATGTTTTGTGGAATTCTTATGGATTTTAGTTATTTATGAAGGCATATTTTTAGTTTTTTAATGGTTTTTTGTGACTCAAATTACAACGGATCTGCGATAGCTTTAAGTATGTTTTTCCTATTATTGAGATTGTGAAATTAGTATGACTTGTTGTTCACCATTGTCCCATGGGCATGGTCGGGTGATGGGATCACTTCCAAATTTATGACAATCATATTTGTTGATGATTAGATCCATGAGACATTCAGAGATCTGACAAATCTCTTCTCACCAGCTGGATAGGATATGGCTCTAATTCCAGTTGTATCCTTGAATCAATACAAGGTAACTTCCCAATTGCTACAAGTGGATCCTTAGCACCCTAGTTCCCACCCTTAATTTAATTATCTAAATTTTAGATAAATATTTCACCATTATTCCTCAAATCACACTCACTTTAGATTTCATCTCATTCTAGTTCTAGTTCTAGTTAGTTTCAGATTACGTACAGGTTTCAGTCCCTGTGGATTCGACCTCGGTCTTACCGAGTTTATTACTACATCACAACCCTATACTTGGGGAGTGAACAAGTTTTTGGCGTCGTTGCCGGGGACTGACTGCTACGATTTTCTGAAATTAATTGGTTTTAGAATTAGTTAAGATTAGGATTTTTTCTAACTTTAGGTTTAGGTTTTTCTGATTTATAGAAACTAACCTGCTTTCTTGTTTTGTAGGATTCTAAGATAGAAACTTCTAATTAGGTGATATCTTTCTAATTTCTCTACTTTTGCTATTTTAGGCTTAGGGTTGTATTTTCTATTTTTAGGAATTCTTCCGAGTTTAGAAACTAACTTTCTATTTTCCATCTTAGAATTTTCTAACTTTAGAATATTTATTTTTAGGAACTAATTTTTTTTGTTTTCTTTTGTAGGATATTAACATAGGAACTTCTTATTTGGTAACACCTTTCTAACTTCTCCTCTTACTTCCATATTGTTGTAGGATCTTTTCTTTTATTTTTCTAGGATTAGATTTAGAGTTAGGGGTCTACCATGGAAGCATGGGTACGTGCATATGTCGAGATGGATAGGAGATATTGGGGAATGCTGGAGGGTTGTGGAATTCAACGAATACCTCAAGATTTCTCTCCATCAAGAATAGACATTGAGAACCGACTAGAATGTTATGTTCCATCGGTTAATAGGGCTGTATATGATCGTAATTATGGGAATGAGGATTATTATCAACCATCATACTCTCCCATGTATGATCAGTATGACTATAACCAGTGGAACCATCAAAACTGGGAAGATGAACCAACAACATATTGTATGATTATTCTCTTGGATCCCATACCCATGAGATCCAACCAGAAACGATTCAAGAGAATTCATGTTTTAATCTAGAACAATTCAACCAGCATGTTGCGAAAATGATGAAATCATTAGAAGTACTCAATTCGCGCCTCGAGAGGATAGAGGAAGCTCGCTCATCCCAACTACAATCCAATCCAGAAATACAATGCCAGGAAAGTGATCCTCACTCGCTTTTAACGAAATCTGGAATTTGGAATGAGGAGTTGGATTCCATTAATGAGCATACGGTTCAATTCACCGATGAGTCGATCTCAATGACTGTTCAAAAGAATGATGGAGATACATGGGTGTCTTTCAAATACAGTGATGATGACACACTTTCCTTACATGACACACAGGATCTCAATGATAAGGTAGAGGTTAGTTTATTCGAACCTCAACCGAATTTAGAATGTGAGGAAAGCGATCCCATCCCAAGTGTGCACTGTACAGAATTAGACGATGATGCGTATTGGGATGATGATCCTGAATGTTCAGCCCCAGTTCCCCTGGAATTAATATCAAGTTTGGTCCAGGTCAATGATCGAGAAGTACACGAAGAGAACGGTCATAATGAGCTACTCCACTCACCTGACATATCTTATTTAAAAGTGGATGAGCTCCTTACAACCAATCCTTCTATCTCTTGTGAGACATGTTTGGACCACTCCCCTAAATTACATGATGATATGATTCAAGAGATGAACGAGTTACTTGATACGACTTTGGAATTTGAAACCACCCAGTTGAGGCCACCATCTGAACTGTTGAATTTTGACGAGTTCAGGCCTCTTCTGAGTAGTATCGATGAACAGAGTCCGCACATCAATACTTCGTATACTGATCCTCCATCTGTCTGTGCAGGGCTGGAGCAAGAGTGCACACTTTCTTCTACTTTTAAAAACGATAGAATCCTTGAACAGATCATCACACACTTCAATGTGGAGAATGAGTCACTCTCAACTGAATGTCCCAATGCTTTGGATGACTGTTTGGCACACTTTGCAGATTCAAACGATCTCATGTCAAAAGAAAAAGTGAATGCCTTGCAAGACAACATCTCGGTAGTCATCACTGACCGAGATAACCCTCACTCTGAAGCCCCTCCTTCCCGAGACCCTGAATGTTTACCATTAGAGGAGGAGGAGCTGAAAATTGAACCGAAGTCTACTACATCGGAATATGTTGAGACTACACCACTTCTTGAAAATTTTTCTCAATTTGATCTACTTGTAGTCTCTGATTCACCATGGGTTACTAACTTCGAAACTTTTTCTGACACAGGTGAATCATATATACTTTGGATACCTCAAGCGAACCAACGTCAAATTTTTGATGAGGTACATAAGTTTTTCTGAAAAATCATGCTTCAGGGCATCAAAGCCTATTGCAAAAAGGGCTTTTGGATGATCCTGTTAAGTAACCTACTGAGAAATTTATCATGGTACTGGCCAGAAGAGGAACCTTGCGGCATGACTGAGTAGTTTTTCCCTGCTTTCTTAGGACTAGGGTAGTTTCCTTTATGCTGTTTTAGGATAGACAGTAAACTTAGCGCTCCTGGGAGGCAACCCAGCTTTTCATTCCATTTAATTTTCCTAGTTAGTTAGTTCAATGTTTGTGGGTAACATTACTGCAAACCCTCACGAGACTACAACTCGTCCACTAGGGGCAACCTAGGGGTTTAAAGGCTTGTTGCATGCGCTAAATGCAATCGAGAGCACCTGTGAAAGTGGTATAGGTAGGACTTTATTTTTGTTAGTTTTGTGTTGCTTTCTCTCTCGTGCTGATTGGATTCCATACTGCGATCTCTTGGAAAGTCTCTCACGATTCATCATCTAGGTACTATCTCCCCATCACTTCACATTTACTTTTGTTGTCTCATGTGCATTCCATGCTCATATCTTTTACATTGAGGACAATGTAGCTTTTAGGTTGGGGGTGGGAGATTAGGTTACCTAATCAGTGTTTTCTTCGCCTTGAGCAAAAATTGTGAAAATTTTTAAATTTTTTTTGAAATTTCTTGTGATTTCGAAGTGATTTTGACAGCCATCTTTGATTTAGAATTACAAGATAAGTAATGTTGGTAATTTGTGACTCTTAGATTCCGTTGTCTGTTAGATTTCACAGTTAAGCTTGAATTGTTAATCCATGATTAGAAGTTGTAAACATTGATTGAGCCATGATTTCACATATCACATCTCGCTTACACATTAAGGTTTCAGTTCCATATTGAAGGATTAACTTGGTAATCACTGAGCATGAAAGGAACCGGCCTGAAATATTTTGCCATCAGGGTATAAAAAAAAAAAAAAAAATTGAAAAGGTTGGGCAATTAATCTTCACCATAGGTTTGCCCCCTATAGGTGTGGATTCGATTTCCCATGATTAACAGTTGAAAAGAGTTGGATGACTAATTTCACAATAGGTTTGCTCCCTATAGGTGATAATTTGATTCCCCTCTTGACATTCTTTTAATAATAATTAAAAAAAAAAAGAAGAATATCAAAATCAAATCAAAGTTGGTAGGATGATTTATGAGGCATGTTTTGTTTTGGGTTGTCATGAATTCTCTTATTCGTTATCAATGATATCATGAAATAAAGAAGTGAATCTTAATGTTGCTAAGCCGAGTTACACTTTACACTCATGGGTCCTAATGTTTAAAAATTTTCTAATCAAGGGATTAATATTTTGAACTTGATTATGAAGTTTGTTGCACATTGGAGTCAAGGAAAAAGGAATACCCAACATTCATGAATCGTCGCCTTTTCACATCTCGATTATTCTTTACTAATCACTCGTGTTCACAGGGATTGTCTCATAATTCTCAATTTATTTTTCGCATACTTTGCTCGGGACTAGCAAAATGCTGGTTGGGGGTTGTGTTGAGGGTCAAATATTGCATATCAGACCCCAACGATTGTTTGGATTTACGAACATGATACCATTTAATGCCCTATTTTAATCGTGTTTATGATGCAAGGTACATTTGCCAGCGTGAACTGAAAAAGATGCTAAAAGCCGAGATTTAATGCTCAGATTTCACAAAACCAAGGGACGGACCCCAGGGGACTAAGATCAACGGAATTACATGCCAGAAACCCAAGAAAATCGCGAAACTGAAGCTCAAGTGGCCTGGAAGACAGCCAGAGTGTAAGATTACAGGGTTCCCACCGTCCGTTTGGCTCGAAACTTCATACATGGGATGTGAACCATAAATTAACCGTACATATTAAATTTCAGCCATTTAAGATCTGTGGAAGTGGCCAAACGGACAGATCAGACCATAAATCCTCAATTTGGGGCCCGCCTGATAGCTGGATGTGCTTCACTTTTGGTATCAACCCCTTAACTGAGGAGAAAAAATAGATGGATGGCGCAGATTTCATATAAACATCTCAGTGGACCCCACGTGTACATCGCATGTACATGGGGTGCACATGCACTGGACGTGCACACCACGCCAGTTAGTCGGTCAGCGTACGCTGACCGACGCGCACCGGGCTCATCTCCTTCTCGCGTAAGGAAACAGCGGACGGACGCTGTCCGTCCGTTTTTGCGATGTGGGCCCCACCCATTATGCATATTGATGATCTGAACCGTCCAAGTGCCTCGAGGGGTGGCCACGACCCTCACCTAGGTGGAATTTTTCCAAGAAGAAGCATACAACGGATTTCAACTGATCGGACGCAGGATGAATGGTCAATTAGTACTTCTGTGGGCCACCATGGTATTTACCCAAAACCGATCAGGTCTGAATGGTTTTTCGACGCCGCTCTAATAGATGGAGTGGATTTTCTCACCACTCAACGAAGTGGGCCCCACCGACAGCCAGAGCTCCTTGCGTAAGCTCTGTTACGCAGTCTGGAAATCCGAAAATTCTGGGCCCACCATTCTTGATCGACTGAATGATCTGAACCATTCAGGTGAAGCCCAGGCCAGCCACAATTCCAGCCATGAAGAAATCCTGGAGCAAAGGACATTCGTTATCCCAAAGATCCGAGCCAAACGCAAGTTGGCTTGCGGTTTCACTACGCACAGCAGGTTCCGCACGCTGCAGTGTAACAGGGTGTCGGTTTTCCAACTCCAGCACGAACTCTACAACACGCAGGCTGCTTATAAAAGAGAGAGACAAGAAGAGAGAGGCGGCATCCACGGCTGGAGCAAGGAACGGCAGCAGGGAGACGTGGAGCAGGGAGAGAGACAGGGAGTTTTGTTTTTTTATTTTTATTTTTGGTATTGACAGACTACTGGTTAGGCAGATAGTGAGATCTATTCCACTTACTTGGCTGTGCAGCTTGGGAGGAGGCAGTTAGTGTGATGTGTAATAGACCCCGGTGATTTCCCCAGAGAGCAACCGTACTGATATGTGGACTTATTGAGCAGGAATTGCATATCCATTCATTCATTCATTCACTATCCACTCGGGCTGGTGGTGCGTAACTACTTGTCACGTGTACCTTCGCATGGCCAGGATTTTGGTTGGGCGCGCGACTAACCTGAGATCAGGAGTTTACCACATTGTGTCTGACAATCCAAATTTAGGTATGAGACTGGTTTGGATAGAAGTCACTTGTAATAGACCCCATAGCCTATGATACTTCGTACTATCATCCCGACTTCACATTCCAGCATGATCATTTCATTCGCATCGCATATCACATTGCACCCGCAGTACTTAGCATTTTGAGTTACTATATTTTTGCACTTATATGGCTTAGATGAGGTTGATGGTAGTCGTGGCTCGTCAGGATTTACATAATGCATTGCATCCTTAGCATCTGTTGTTGTCTTATTATGTTTTGCATCGCATAGCCTCGATATGGCTGATAACACTCATGGACTTACCAGTATATTTTCGCTTACTCTGATATCGTATGATTCATGATCTTGTCAGTATTTTCGCTTATTCCGATGATGTATGATTTATGGACTTTATGGTATACTTGGCACTTAGCTTGTGCACACACTTTCACCACCCTCTAAGCTTTTGTAAGCTTATGCCGATAGATGCCTGTAGGTGGCATTAGGTTACAGCAGCATTGAGCTTGGAGCGTGCAGCTATCCTCTGGAGCTTTGATTTCGATATATGTTTTTTCCTTTCAGCATTGTATTCAAATGATTATATTAGTGGATATGTGGTGATGTTGTTTTGTGACTTGGTTATGCTTGTGGTTATGCTCCATTACAAAAAAAAAAATCATACTAAAAATCCTCCTTGTAGGATCCCAGGATCGGAATCTAGCATATGGGCACTGGGAGCCGAGAATGGGGTACTACGGAGGCTGTCGGCATCGGATTCGGCGATCGGAAATTTTGTGAGCCCGTTTTCTGAGTTTAGGGCGTGACACAAACTCATTATATGATTGAAGTTGCTTTTCATTATCCATGTCAATACTTAGGTTAAGTTGATCCTTGCCCTAAATTTTGGTAGGACCCGCTTCAACTTAACATATGATCTAAATTGTTCATATGATTTGGTCAATTTCCAGTGGTCCAAACCTTTTACATGCGTGGGCCATTTTAATGGATCAAAACCTTTGACGTGCTTGGGCAATTTCAGCGGATTTGAACTTCTCATATGATTTGTCCCATTCAACGATCGAAACACATCATATGATTTGGGTTGCTATTAGTGATCTAAACTCATCATATGATTGAAGCCTCTTTCCATGACCCATCCTAATGGATATATTAAGTTGATCCATCTATTCGTAATATTTGAGGTTGGTTCTTAGTGATCCACATCATTAATTTTGTAGGACCCTCTTCAGTTCTATACACAAGTCAAACAATCAATTTTCTTTTTACAATGATCCAAATTCATATGATTTGGCCCATTTCTAGTCATCCAAACCTTTGAAATGGGTCATTTCGATGGATAAAAACTTTAACATGTTTTGTCCATTTAGTGGATCCAAATTGTTCATATGATTCGGCTCATTCGCAATCCAAACTCATCATACGATTGGAGTTGCTTTTCATGATCCAAACTGATCATTTGATTGAAACTACTTTTCATGATCCATGGCAATGGATATGCTAAGTTGATCCATTCCCTAAATTTTGTAGGACCCTCTTCAACATTACAAAAGATCGAAACTATCCATATGATTTTGCCCATTTCTAATGATCCAAACCTTTGACATGCTTGGGCCATTTTAACGAATTTGAACTTCTTCTATGATTCACCCCATTCAGTAATCCAAATGCATCATATGATTCATGCTGGTGTTAGTGATCTAAAGTCATCATATGATTGAACCTCTTTCCATGACCCATCCCAATGGATATGTTAAGTTGATCCATCTATTCGTAATATTTGACGTTGCTTCTCAGTGATCCACATCGTTAATTTTGTAGGAACCTCTTCAGTTCTAAACACAATTCTAATAATTAGGCTTCTTTTTACAACGATCTAAATTCGTATGATTGGGCTCATATCGGTTGATCAAAATGCTTAATATGATTTAAGCAACTTTTAGTGATCTAGACTCATCAAATGATTGAGTCTGTTTTCAGTGATTGATGGTAATTGATATGCTAAGTTGATCCACATCTTTCATTTGATTGTGTTGGTTCACAAAGATCCATACTGTTATTATTTCAGTGCCCTTATTCAGTGCTACAAACTGTTCAAATGATTGGACTTGTTTTTAATGAAATATATGATTGCTTCTTTTTTTTTTTTTTTTCCGTGATCCAAACCATCTATATAGTTAGTCTTATCCTCTACAATTCAATTAGTGGGTGTTACATGCACCAAAATTGTTAGTGATTTAAATTGTTCTTATGATCGGGCTCATTTTTAGTGACACAAACCTTTGATATGTGTGCCCCTAATCAAGGGATCAAAATTATTCATATGCTTGGTTGTTTTAAGTGATCTAAACCCCATCATCTGATTGGATGAAAACCAAATGGAAAACTTAGGCTTATGTTTACCAAGCCAATGAAGTAATGTTTTATACTCTTTGTTGGGTTACACAAGCACAAAAGTTCATTATGGGGAATCTTGACATATCAACGTGCTCAATTTCAACAATCCAAACCATGAATATGCCAAGGCCCATGTTAGTGATCCAAATAGTCGGTGCGATACAACCATTAGTAGTGGCTCTTTAATTGTATTTTCACCCATTTGAGACAATTGGCGGGTGCATAAGTCATGTATAATGGGTCCATTTTCAATTATCGAAACCATTAATATCTCTTGTTCTGTCCTTACTAATAGAAACCGTTCTTATGGTTGGGTCCCTTTGCTATGACCAAAACTATTAATCACTCAACTCGTTTCTAGTTATGCGTATTATTTATAGGAATGGTCCCATTTTTAGTAACCAAACCATTTATAGGATGGGCCAACCTTTTCAAATGCTTAGGTCATTCAAAGTAATCCAATGGGGTTAACCATTTGAAATGCATGGGTTGTTTGGAATGATCCAAATTACTCATATTACTGGCTCTTTTTAAGTGACATAAACCTATCATATAACGTAGGCTCGTATTATTTAGGTTGTTTTCATTGATCCAAATCAATTGATATGTGAAGGCTGATGTTTTAACAATCCATACAAAGTGATCCAAACCATTTATGTAACTTGGGCTATTTTAGTCATCCAAAACCTTCGTATTGTTGAGGTCGCTTTTGGTGATCCAAATTAATTGATATGCTAGGGCTCATGTTCAACAATCCAATCAAATGTTTTATACATAGTTTAGTACATTGGTCTCCCATTTCTTTTTCGTATGGTCATACAGAGCTCCACCAAGGGTGGTGGTGTTCGCTTGACTTGTGGGAAGAAAGCTGACAATCAATAATTTTCAAACAATATCCCATATGCTTCCTTACATATGTATAATGTGTGTGGGAGATGTGAAGTCATTGATTACCCCTTCATTCACTGTATGTTTGCTTTAAAGGTGTGGAACTACTTTCTGAATGCTTTCCATACAAGCTTAGGTGAGGTTGAATTCTTTTGTGGACCTTCTATGGTCTTGGAATGTAGGAAGGGTAGGAAAAGTGGGGAAAGTTTTGTGGAGATTGCCTTTTTTTGTAGGAGATGTTTTCAAAGTAGGAGCTCTTCACATGTTGTGGTTGTTAGGGAAATAAAATGTAATGTTTGGGTTGACCTTTTTATGTAAAGGCCATTAATCCTGCTAATATTTCATCTGATTTCGCTTAATTGTAAAGGTGGGTTGTTTTCTTTAGCACATTTTGTCCGCCTTTAATAAGGTTTTCTTTCAAAAAGGAAAAAAAGAAGAATGCAAATTGAAATGAGCCATATCTTTTTTTTTTTTAATTTTATTTTAATTATTGGGCCTTTTTTGTTATCCAATCCACTAATGTCAACCATGAATATTTGATGAGGTCCATGTTTAGCTATCAATGTAATTGACGTTATCCAACCATAGCTAGATTTGTAAATGTGTTTTCACAAATTAGAGACAATTGAGTGCATGAGTCATGCACAATGGGTCCCTTTGCAATGACCTAAATCTAATCACTCGACTTTCTTCTAGTAATGCGAACGATTTACAAGCATGGTTCTATTTTCGCTAGCCACACCATTTATAGGATGGGCCTACCTTTTGGATTATTGGTGCCATAAGAACTGATCTAAGTGGGGCAACCTTTTGAAATGCTTGGGTTGTTTTGAGTGATCCAAATTTATCATGTTATCAGCTCTTTTTAAGTGATCCACACCATTTATATAATTTGGGCCAAATCATATAAACCTCATTGGGATGAGTCAAGGAAAGAGGCTTCAATCATATGAGGAGTTTAGATAATTAATAGTAGCACGAATCATAAGAGGCATTTAGATCGCTGAATGGGTCGAATCGTCAAAGGTTTGGATCACTAGAAATGGGCCAAATCATATGAACTATTTGGATCGTTTGTAAAGTTGAAGAGGGTCATACAAAATTTGGGGCATGGATCAATTTAGCATATCCATTGCCATGGATCAAGAAAAGTAGCTTCAATCGTATGATGAGTTTGGATCGCTAATGAGCGAAATCATATAAACAATTTCGATCCACTGAATGGCCCAAGAATGTCAATGTTTTTATCCATCTAAATTGCCCATTTCAGAGGTTTAGATCATTAGAAATGGGCCAAATCATATGAATTTAGATCGTTGTAAAAAGAAACTTGATTATTTGAATTGTGTAATGAACTGAAGAGGGCCCTACAAAATTAACAATGTGTATCACTGAGTCTGTCGCAAGGTGCATAAAGGGCTCATACAGAAGTATGATTGGACTTCCCCATAGTTGGATGAGTTGGACAAGCAGCATATAGAGTCCAACTTCCAGCGAGGCTAAAGCTCCATCCGGTGTTTCATGCAAGCTACCTCAAGCCATACCATGGGGATTCAAGCAATGAAAGAAGTCACATTTCCTCAAGAGCACCTCCACCATAACCTAATTCAAAAAAGAGGTTGAATACATCATGACTGATCGAGTAAGCAGTAGCAGAGGGGTGGCTAAGCACAAAGAAATTTTAGTAAAATGGAATGGATTGCCAGAAAGTTAGGCTAGCTAGGAACGGGATGCAACTCTTTGGCTTAGGACTTTGGCAATTTGAGGACAAGGTCAAAGAGTATCTTTTTTGGAAGTTGCATATTTGTAGAGATGAACTTCCTGTTGGTGACAAATAGAGAGCTTCCCTGTTACACACCAAGTTTGTACATGTGTGATTCATGGTTGGTTAATCCAAGCAAAAGCCCCTGTCATGGAAAGACCATGCCATCACCCCCCCCCCCCCCCCCCCCCTCAACTCTTTAGATTTGGGAGATCCTAGCCATCAAATCTTTAGTCTTCCTTCATTAAATGTGGCATACGGTAAAATTCTTGCAAAGGTTAGAGAAATGGTCCTAATTTTAACCCATTTATCAACAATGAGGATCTCTGATCAGTGGGGTTTTTCCTTTTTCTTTTTCATGTAAGCCATCCATCAAGGGACCGGGGTAAAAGGGCAGTAACAATGACAAAAATCAACTACTGAATCCTTGCATTGTAATTGCACTCTCAAATAGAAAAATAGGTTGTTATCTTGATTTCTTGCTATCAGAAGGAAAAATACTGACAGAAGAACAACTGACCCTGTTGGTTTGGGAAGCAATCATTGAAACATCAGATACTACTCTGGTAACAACAGAATGGGCTATGTATGAACTTGCGAAAATCCCCAAGAATCAGGTAGCTCTCTCAGTAGATTCAATCATCTCTTCATCTTTACCTTTTCAGTTTTATATGTTTCTCTGATTCTGATTGTTGTTTTAGGACCGTCTATACCATGAGGCTGAGATTGCAATAATTGATATACAGCTTCGAGAGGGCACAGATACAAGATAGTCAAACCATTGAGGTTTTTTTGCTTGATTTGAAACAAAAAAAAAAAATTAATTTAATCTATCATCCAAAGACCGTAAACAAGAAGACTAAAAAATGGGAAAGAAAGAAAACCCAAATCTCAGAAAATGTAAAAGAAAGAGATTTACAGGTTAGGGAGATGTTTATTTAGATGTAAAAGAAAAGAAGATCTCTCTCTCTCTCTCTCTCTCTCTCTCTCTCTCTCTATATATATATATATATATATATATATATATATATATATATATATATATATATTCCCTTCTGGAGGGAGGGCGCCAAGCTCTGTCCCAGAAAAACGTTCTCATAGACTATATTGAGGAGTAACGAAAGGGTTTCCATGACAATGAGGTCCTTCTTGCATGGGCTTGGGCTTGCTTTGATGATGGGTAGACTTGTTGTGTTTTGGCCCTTCTGTGGGCTTCCATCGAGGAAAGCAGGCTTGACAGGCCCAAGTCTTCATTTGTAGGACTTTCTTTGATGGTTCATGTAAGCTTGGGTCTTTCATTTAGGCCCTCTTGGGACACCCTATGGGCCAATGTGTATAAGCTTGGGCTTTCTTAACGTGGATCATTTAACGACTCAGTACATGGATGTCACAAGTCTATTGGCATGGAATCTTTTCTACATAAGCTGGTTGTGCAAAATTTGTTTGTTCATACAGGTAGTGTGATTTGGGGAGATCTTGTTTGCTCCGTAAGGTAGCCAGAGCCAGCCAGTTTTCATTAAAAAGGCATGATAGTCTTCAACTGCAGAAAGTAGTGCGGAGAACTAGTAAGAATTGTCTGCCATCTAATCTAATTTGTCACGCTTGGCGAGATTCCTCTACCACTCTATAAATGGAGGCTCGATAAGTGTCTTCATCAAATTCAAATCAAAGAAATTGAGTAATAGCACATATGGCTATGGCTGTTACAAATAGGCTTTCTCCAATTGTTGCCGAAATGGGGCAACTGAAAAATGAAATTCGAAAGCGTTGTAGAGTGCTAAACCTCTTTTTGATAAATGTTAGAGCAAGAGATCCTTACTCCTCAAGTAGAATTTTGAGCATTCCAAAAATAAATATGGATTGAAAGGATTCAAAGAGGCCTGTAGAGAAAAAACATTTATCCAAAAGATTTATTCATTACTACTACATAAAGCACTACATTACATAAACAACCACATATGCCTTTACTAAAGCTTTAAAAGCATTATGCTAACTACATGAATTATTTAAAAAATATAAAGAAGTCAAAGGATAGGCCTTAATAAGTAAACAGAAGATAAAGTCACTAATTTTTTTAATTTCTTCTAGTGGTTTTCCCGGTCACCGAGGGTGACAGCCCGCACAATGAGTGCTAGCTGCTCCTACAGCACTTGCAGCCTCCTCTGCTTTTCCCTTATGTTCTCTCTGGCAACACCAATGCGTTCTTCTGCCTCTGCAGGATCTCTTGCTCTAACATTTATCAAAAAAGGTTTAACACTCTACGACGCTCTTGAATTTC
This sequence comes from Magnolia officinalis, assembly GCA_021015155.1. Classification (NCBI taxonomy): domain Eukaryota; kingdom Viridiplantae; phylum Streptophyta; class Magnoliopsida; order Magnoliales; family Magnoliaceae; genus Magnolia; species Magnolia officinalis. The sequence goes on from JAJHSJ010000019.1 coordinate 24,613,811, forward strand.
ATTTTTCAGTTCCCCCATTTCAGCAGTAATTGCAGAAAGTCTGTTTGTAACATCCATAGCCATACGTGCTATTACTCAATTTCTTTGATTTGAATTTGATGAAGACACTTATCGAGCCTCCATTTATAGAGTGGTAGAGGAATCTCGCCATGCGCCATGAATTAGATTAGATGTTCTGTGCATAAGCTTTGATTTATATAGTTTTTTTTTTTTCTTTCACAAACTATTTCTGCTTTGACTGATATAGTCCAAAACCAATCCGATCATACACCCAGGAGTTGGGTCTGGGTTTTAGAACTGGTGCTAAGATCACCAAAAGAAGTTAAATGAAACAACATATAACATAACATAGGCTATTTAATTATATCTCTAACCAAACCAATCAAACTATCACCTACGAGAGTTTCATATAATCAGTCAATGAAAATCATTACTTGTAATAGAGAGCAACTAAAACATGGATGTGGAAAGCTAACATTAATCCTCTGGAAGTAAATAACTACAGATTCTAACAGAAATTCTATTATTTAGCTTGGAGTTCTGTTTTTCATGAAAATATTAAAAGTAAGAAAACACAGCTTTCACCAAAAGCTTGAAAATGAAAAACACCTTGAAAGTCTAGCGTTTTGAAAGAAGCCAATATCTATAATTTCCTTAAAAATCTTGAAAATGGAAAACAGTTTGCATCAATATTTTTTCCACAAATAGTGGAATATATATATATATATATAGGTCTTCTTTTCTTTTACATCTGAATAAACACTCATCTGAATAAACATCTCCCTGACCTGTAAATCTCTTTCTTTTACATTTTCTGAGATTTGGGTTTTCTTTCTTTCCCATTTTTTAGTCTTCTTGTCATGGAAGCCCTTTCCTTACTCTCGAACAGAAAGCGAAGCGAGCAAGGTGAGATGGCTAAGTCTGTCACAATCCTCCCCCGAGTCGTCGTCCTCGTCGACTTTCCTAGGGCCCAACGTAACTTTTTTACTTTCCACCTAACTTATTGATAATGTCACAAAGACCTTGACGAAGGAAAATAAAAATAAAAATAAATTTCAGCTTAATCCAAAACTTTTGGCCCAGAAAAAGTTTTTAATGGCCAATCACCACTATTTCTGTGGTGTGGTCCACCTGAAATATGTATGTATTTTGTTTTTCAAATCCTTTTTTGTCATAAGCTAAAAATATAGATGTAGAGAATGGATTTACAATGCGTTTATCAAGGTAGGCCCAGGATGAGGGATGCACAGAAATGCATGTGTACAGGTTGCACCCAATGTACTCCCACTTTTTTGGGAATAGGCACCTTTTCTCTCTGGGAATAGGAAGAAGTTTAATCGTAGGATAGAGCTTGCCACGATTTTTGATATGGCCCACCGTATCATGTAAGCAAGATCCACTCCGACCATTAGATGTGCAATCTCATTGTAGGTCTAAAGAGAAAATATAATGTAGATTTGAGGGAGAGACATCCACCTTTGATTTTTACGGGACCCCAATCATGAGCATGTGAAATCCACTCCAACCATTAGATTCGAAAGTAAAGGCCAGGTGCGGGACTTAAAAATCATATCCATACGTGATTCAAGTGGGCCTCATCAAATAATCATTTTGGAGGATGAGCTTTTTTAGCATACTGTTTTCAATTATGTGTTCCATTTGAACTACCAATGGGGTTTATTTTCAGTCCATAAGTCTAACATGAGGAGTTTAGATATTAGCGATCTAAACCGATCCAAATGCATGATATGATTCGTTCTGCTGTTAGTGATTTAAACTCATAATATGATTAAAGACTTTCCATGACCCATCCCAATGGATATGTTAAGTTGATCCATCTATTTATAATATTTGAGGTTGGTTCTCAATGATCCACATTGTTAATTTTGTAGAACCCTCTTCAGTTCTATAAACAATTCAAATAATAAGGTTTCTTTGTACAGCAATCCAAATTCATATGATTTGGCCCATTTCTATTGATCCAAACCTTTAACATGGGCCATTTCGATGGATAAAAAACATTGACATGCTTGGGACATTCAGTGGATCCAAATTGTTCATATAACTCGGCTTATTCGGCAATTCGAACTCATCATACGATTGAAGCTGCTTGTCACGATCCAAACTCATCATATGATTGAAGCTGCTTTTCATGATCCATGGTAATGGATCTGCTAAGTTGATCCATGCCCAAAATTCTGAGGAGCCTCTTCGGCTTTACAAATGATTCAAACCGTTCATATGATTGGGCCCATCTCTACTGATCCTTACCTTTGACATGCTTGGATCATTTCAATGGATCAAAACCTTTCTTGTGTTGGGACATTTAGCGGATTTGAACTTCTTATATGATTTGGCCCATTCGGCCATCTAAATGCATCATATTATTCGTATTGCTGTTAGTGATCTAAACTCTTCATATGATTAAAGCCTCTTTCCATGACCTGTCCCAATGGATATGTTAAGTTGAACCATCTATTCGTAATATTTGAGGTCGGCTCTCACTGATCCACTTCGTAATTTTCTAGGATCCTCTTTAGTTTTATACACAATTCAAAGAATCAAGTTTATTTTTTGAACGATCCAAATTCATATGATTTGGCCCATTTATAGTGATCCAAACCTTTGACATGGGCCATTTTGATGGATAACATTGACATTCTGGGTCTTTCAGTGGATCTAATTTGTTCATATGATTTTGCTCATTCGGCGATCCAAACTCATCATATGATTGAAGCTTCTTTTCATGATCCAAACTCTTCATATGATTGAAGCTGCTTTTCATGGTCCATGGTAATGGATATGCTAAGTTGATCCATGTCCTAAATTTTGTAGGATCCTCTTCTGCTTTACCCATATTCCAAACTGTTCATATGATCTGGCCTATTTCTAGTGATCCAAACCTTTGACATGCTTGGGCCATTTCAATGGATCAAAACCTTTGACATGCTTTGGCCAATTTATCAGATTTGACTTCTTATATCATTCGGCCCTTTCAACGATCCAAATGCATGATATGATTCGTGCTGCTGTTGGTGATTTAAACTCATCATATGATTGAAGACTCTTTCCATGACCCATCCTAATGAATATGTTAAGTTGATCCATCTATTCATAATACTTGAGGTTGGTTCTCAGTGATCCACATCGTTAATTTTGTAGAACTCTCTTCAGTTCTATAAACAATTCAAATAATAATGTCCTTTTCACAGCGATCCAAATTCATATGATTTGGCCCGTTTCTATTGATCCCAACCTTTGACATGAGCCATTTCGATGGACAAAAAATATTGACATGCTTGGGCCATTCAGTGGATCCAAATTGTTCATATAACTCAGCTTATTAGGCAATTCCAACTCATCATACGATTGAAGCTGCTTGTCACGATCCAAACTCATCATATGATTGAAGCTGCTTTTCATGATCCTTAGCAATGGATCTGCTAAGTTGATCCATACCCAAAATTCTATAGGACCCTCTTCAGCTTTATAAATGATTCAAACTGTTCATATGATTTGGCCCATCTCTATTGATCCTAACCTTTGACATGCTTGAGCCACTTCAATGGATCAAAACCTTTCATGTGTTGGGCCATTAAGCGGATTTGAACTTCTTATATGATTTGGCCCATTCAGCCATCCAAATGCATCATATGATTCGTGCTGCCATTAGTGATCTAAACTCATCATATGATTGAAGACTCTTTACATGACCCATTCCAATCGATATGTTAAGTTGATCCCTCTATTCATAATATTTGAGGTTGGTCCTCAGTGATGCACATCGTTTTTCAGTTAAGTGATATGTTTATTACTGTTTACGAAGGAATGCAACTTTTTCTCCAATGAAACTTTGTAAGCTCAAAGTTAGAAATTTGCAACATGAGGGAACTAGCTTGGCATATTTTCTATATTTTTTAGGTTATAGTGATATGTTTATAATTAGATTAGAGGATAAAATGCACTTTGTTTCTTAACGAATCCTTTTTCTTGGCATGTTCCTATTGAAATTTGTTTCTTTTTCATCTAGTTTTGATAGGTACATCAGCAGTTTATGACAATTGTTCTTTTATGCTTAATTTATCTCCAAAAGAACTCAAATAGGTTGTTCTTTTGTCTCATGCCTTATCTATGGTTTTAATCACACCAATTTTTATTTTTTTATTTTTTGGTGTTTCAGCTTCTTTGCATTCAAGTGTTTTGTTAGATTTACTAAGAGAACGATGAAGCTTGTTGGTTTCCATCATATTCATCAGGTTTTTAATTCTTCTATGAGTGAGATTTTTCTTAACACTTTTCTTGTTATTAATTGATCATGGAATTATTGTTTTGAATTTTAAGGATCTTATTTGATTATATTGGGGGTTGATATGTGGAGATTTTATTCTTCCCTTTTAGTTATAATACCATGCAGTTACCATTTGTGATGGTTCAACGTATGTACTTACTATTTATTTATTTTTACTTGTCTATCATGTTTGTTTGCCTCTGCTTGTTTCAATGGTTTGCTAGTTTTAGTTAATTACTTTAAAGATACACTATTAGAATGATGTGAATAGTTTTTCATTTTTATGAAGGGGAATAGTTTATATGATAATGTTACATTCAATTTATTAGTTGCAGTTATAGATTGTATGTTAATTTTTTATGGTACACTAGATTAAATTATTCAATTAGTTGAGGTGGTTTGGTGTACCTTGGGAGATGTAGAATGGCGACTTCTCTTTTTAGTGTCTTTAGTACAATAGTCAGCTACATTGGTTTATTTTATGTGACCTAATCTATTGAATATCATCTGGACCATTTCTAACGATGCAAAATATTTGCATAATTTTGTCCAATTTGAATGGTACATCATTGATATGAGTAGGCTCATTTTATTAAATTCAAACTATTCTTATGGTTGGCCTGTATTAAGTGATCCAAACAGCCAATATGGTTGCATTATTTTACAATAATCCAAATTGTTTATAGGATTTAGCTCATTTTTACTAATCTAAACCTCTAATTTTCCAGGGTCGTTTAAGTATTGGAACCTTTTCCATAATTGGGCCATTTTAATCGATTCAAACCATTTATATGATTGGGTGATTCAGTGATCCAAATGCTTCATATGTTTGGATATGCTTTTAATGATCCAAACCCTTGATATGATTGAGGTTTTTTTAGTGATCCAAGTGCTTCATACGGTCGGTGTCTTTTTCATTAGTCCAACTGAAGTGATATTTAAATGTAGATTGTTTAGGTATTCCAGTTCTTAAATACCTATCTGTGAGCTGCTTATTCTATAGTTTCGATATCTCTTGTTTGTGATACTTGGTGCATGGGTCAACTGTGCCTATGATTGATTCAAATCTCAGAGATCTTATATATGATTGGGGCCTTGTTCAGTGTTTCGAGCCTTTCATATAATGGGGCATGTTTTAATGGTCCAATTCTTATGATTGGTCTGTTTCCAATGATTGATTTGTTAAGGCATGTTTTTAGTAATCTAATTGGTTGATGTGATATATCCCATGGTGGATGTTGAATTGTGATTTTTCACATGTAAGAGATCAGTACATGAATCATCAACAGTGGACCATTTTCAATTATCTAAGTTAATGTTTACTAACCCACTATGAATGCTACAAATTGATCATATGATTAGGTCCATTTTTAATAGTCCAAATCGTTGAAATTATTGGACTCATTTTAATTATCTAAGCCATTCTTAATGATTGGGCCTACATTTTGTGATTCAAATCGTTAATATTGTAGGGTGCCTACTATCATTATAAAAATTAAGGTAGGGCCTATTTTCAATGATCCAATTAATATGATAAGGCTTGTTTTCAATGATCCAATGATTAATATTGATTAGGAACATTTTCACCCATACGAATATTTGATATGGTTAGGCCATTCCAAGTGATTGAAATTGTTCATTTGATTGGGCAGTTTTGTAAGTGATCCAAACCCTTTATATCATTGTGGCCATTTTAATGATCTGAACCAATATATGCTGAGGCCTGTGTTCACCAATCAATTCCGTTGATTATTAATAGCTCCCATTGGATGTGGTAAGGACACAAATTGTTAGTGGAGCAATATTGACATATAATATTTTGATCTTTTATAGTTAAGTGTGGAGTGTAGTTATTTTTCTTGACTAATTGTTCATCTAACTAGCCAATATTCAATGATCCAAATCATTAATATGCTAGGGTTTATCCAAACCCTACCACAGTTGATCCAAACCCTTCATATGGTTTGCGGTGATGCAAACCGTTGACATGCTTGGGTCATTTCAATTGATTTGAACTGTTAATATGATTGGCTTATACTTACTGATCCAACACTTCATATGATTGGGGTTGCTTTTAGTGATCTATGCTCTAAATATAATTAAGTTCATTTTTAGTGATATATTATATACAATGATAGTGCCTTTTAGTTGTTCATTGTGATGGATGTTTTTAAATGGCTATTAATTTCAATGAATGAGATGTATGAAGATATACATGAATATATTAATGAGGTCTACCAAAAATTCTAATAGGTGATACAGTATGTACAATGATAATGCCCTTTAATTGTTAATGAGGAAGAAACTATGGGGAAGATGATCAGTTGCTGCGTCAATTCTTTTTTGTATGGTCATACAGAGCTCCACCATGGGCAACAACGTTCGCTTGAGTTGTGGGAAGAAAGAGGGTGTTGACAATCAATAATTTGCAAAGATCCTTTACCCTTCTTAACATATGTATAATGTGTGTGGAAGATGTAGAGTTAATTAATCACCTCTTCATTCATTGCATGTTTGCTTGAAAGATGTGAGACTACTTTCTCAATGCTCTCCATACAAGCTTAGGTGAAGCTGAATTTTGTTGTGGACCTTCTGTGGTTTGGCATTCAGGAGGGGTGGGAAAAGTGGGGAAAGCTTTGTGAAGATTGCTTCTATATAGGAGATGCTTTTAGAATAGTTCTTCGCATGTTGTGGCTGTTAGAGAAGTTAAATGTATTTTTTAGGTTGGCCTTCTTATGTAAAGCTAGTTAATCCTGCTAATCTCTCATATGTTTTTCAATTGTGTAGGTGGGTTGCTTTCTTTTGCACATTTTGTGGGCTTTTAATGAAGCTCTCTCAAAAAGTAAAAAAGAAAAAAGAAAGCAATTTGAAATGCGCCATAGCTAAATTCTTTTGTTGGTTTTAGGTTTTACTACAAAATACAAAATGAAAAACAAATAGGAAGGACATAAATAAAGAAGAAATGAAAAAAATGTTTTAAAAAAAGTATGAAGAATCTAAACTAAAGATGATTTTTGAGCAAGATTTTCTAGTAGGTGAAAACTAAATGCCCCAAATTTGTTGTTGGAATGACCTTTTATCAATAAATGAAATTTAATATATAGATTAACTTATTGATCTTTAAAAAATCAATTATTTGAAAATACCACTTATGTATTATATTTTTGTTCGAGGCAAACTAATCTTCATGCTAAGTGTCTTTCCTATTTTGGGATACTCTTGATCTTAGTAGGGTTTGATAGTTTACACATATAACTAATTACACCCTAAGCACACAATACACAACTTCACTAAATGTTGAATATCATTCACCTCCAATAGAAGGATAAGTCAAATACATACTCAAGGATGAGCCCACCCCAATCCTTTTTTTTCATTTTACTTGGATCTTTGATAGATGTGAGGTTTCACTTCCCGAAAGGGACGGAGATAGGGACACCCTGTTGTATATATATATATATATATATATATATATATATATATATATATATATATATAAAACCTTCCCAAAACCTGTCACGAGTTTGGGTGAATGGCTTTAGTCATGGGTTTACTCTCCATAGACACAAGTACGATTCCCCTCCCTGTAGATTACCTATCACGAGTTAGGGCGAACGACTTTGGTCGTGGGTTTACTCCTCACAGACATGAGTTTAATTCCCCTCCCCGTGGGTTACCTGTTATGAGTTTGGGCAAATGACTTTGGTCGTGGGTTTTCTCCTCACAAATAAGAGTTCAATTCCCATCCCCGTAGATTACTCGATGCGCGTGGTGTAATTGGAAATTTTTTTATTTATAATCCCCACATCTGGAGACCCGCTACACCCGACCTGACACGGTGCTGACTCGACTCAACTCAACTCGGTAGCTGTGACTGGGTCAGACTCAGTCTGAACTAGTCCATGCCAGACCTGGACTTAGATCTGGTCAAGCATGTTGGACTTGGTACCGAGTTGGGCGAGTCTGGTCAACCCTTCAGCCCTAACTTGGTCCGACTCGACTCATTGTATTGTTCTTCGCCCTATTTATCAGGGAAAGTTTTTATTTTTAATCCTCACTTTTGGATATTCTTGAAATTTTAACCTTTAATTTCAGTGTTCAGTATTAAGCCTACGCCTGTCCATTCCTTTCAAGCTTGATCTTGCCCCTATATGCGTATGCTAAAGACGCTTAACGACTGAGTTCGATTTCCTCCCCGTGGATTTTCCAATGCACGTGGTTGGCGGGTGATTGAGTGCATTTGTAAGGAATGGTCTCACCTTAAAGGGATGGGCTCCCCATCTTTTTTTTAAAAAAAAATAAAAATCCCAAAACCCGTCACGAGTTTAGGCGAATGGCTTTGGTCTTGGTTTTGCTCCCGACAAACACGAGTTTGTTTCCCCTCTCTGTGGGTTACCGGTCACGAGTTTGGGAGAACGACTTTGGTCGTGGGTTTGCTCCCCACAGACACAAGTTCGGGATAATGGCTTTTGTCGTGGGTTTGCCCCCACAGACATGAGTTCGATTCCCTTTTTCGTGGATTACCCATCATGAGTTTGGGTGAACGACTTTGGTCGTGGGTTTTCTCCCCACAAACATGAGTTCGATTCCCCTTCCCGTGGATTACTCGATGCACGTGGTGTATTAAGGGAAGTTTTTTTTTTAATTTAAATTTTTATTTTTTTAATTTTTAAATCCTCACATATGGAGACTCCTGAAACCCTTTCTCATCATGAGTTTGGGCGAATGACTTTGGTCTTGGGTTTACTCCCCACAGACACAAGTTCGTTTCCCCTCTTCGTCGGTTACCGGTCACGAGTTTGGGAGAATGACTTTGGTCGTGGGTTTGCTTCCCACAGACGCGGGTTCGGGATAATGGCTTTGGTCATGGGTTTGCTCCCCACAGGCACTAGTTCGATTCCCTTTCTTGTGGATTACCCGTCATGAGTTTGGGCGAACGACTTTGGTTGTGGGTTTGCTCCCCACAAACATGAGTTTGATTCTCCTTCCCGTGGATTACTCGATGCATGTGGTGTATTAAGGGAAGTTTTTTTTTAATTTTTAAATTTTTTATATTTAAATCCTCACATCTGGAGACTCTTGAAACCCTCAATTCTGTGTTCACTATTAAGCCTACGCACGTCCATTCCTTTCAAACTTCATACCGCCCTTATAGGTGTAAGCTAGTGATGTTTAACGACTGAATGAGAGCTTCGTCTGTTGATGAATAAGGGATTGACTCTGTTGTTGGCACTTTGTTTTTCCCTCATTTCCTATTAGTGAGTTCCGATGCACGCTATCACTAATAGGGAGATGTCATATCTGCTGCAAAATAGAGCCCCAATCTAGTAGGGCGCACTATAGCATACTCCGGGCAGCCTAGCTTCTAGCTCTCTTGATTAGGTCGGCGTATTTTGCGGTAGTGACTTTCGAAGCATGGGAACTACTCATAGACCAGCAGAATTACATGAATGGCATGGCATTTCCAATCAAAGCCTTTGGCCCGAACTTCAATATATAGATCTCATTTTCTTCAAAATGGGTCTATCAGGGGCCAGGCTAGCTCGAACTCCCGAATGGGCTTATCATCGGGTGTTGATTGACAGACTTTGACTGCCTATCAGTTGTTCGCTCGACCAAAAAGTTCATCTACATCCCTTATTCAAATTAGAAATCCTACCTTGCCTCTTATCACTTCACTCCTCCCCGTGATCATTTTCAAGTTTTGGTTTATCTTAGACGATGGGGTAAGCTCCCATGAATGTGCACATGACTTACTTTTTATTGAACTATCTTTAATAGGCAAAATCTCACACTACTTTACACAAGGGTTGATTAGCCGTGGAATCAAAGTAATAACCCTCGATCTTTAATTAGGATCAAGACAAATAAGAATAGTCAGACTCTCACCCGAAGATGAATTTAGGCTCGAATAAGGACACTACTTGTATTAGGAAGTCATTCATAACAAAATGTTTTTTTTTTTAGTTCTATTGGGAGCGATGACGGAAGAAGGGAAAACTAGAATTGAGAAGTTTGATGGTTCAAACTTTGCCTTCTGGAAGATGCAGATGGAGGATTATTTGTATCAGAAGGGCCTCTTTATTCCTCTAGGAGGAAAAGAGAAGAAATCAGAAAATATGACAGATGATGAATGGTTTTTATTGGATCGAAAGGCTTTAGGAACGATCTGACTCTCTTTGTCTAAGAGCGTCACCTTCAATATATCCAAGATGAAAACTACAAAAGAATTAATGGAAGCCCTAGCCACCATGTATGAAAAGCCATTAGCGTCTAACAAGGTTCATCTTATGAAACAACTATTCAACATGAAGATGTTAGATGGTGGGAGCGTGGCTGAACATCTAAACAAGTTCAATACTGTCACGAGCCAGTTGGAATCCGTTAGCATTGTTTTTTAGGATGAGGTCAGGGCGTTATTGATCTTATCCAGTCTGCCAGACAGTTGGGATGGTTTGGTGATTGTTGTGATCAATTCTTTAGGATCGACAAAGCTGAAATTTGATGACGTGGTCGGTCAATTCTCAGCGAAGAATCTAAAAGAAAGGCATCAAGAGTTTTAGGGGATTCAGAGAATGCTCTAAACGTTGAAGGAAGAGGAAGATCGCTGAACAAAGGAGGCAGTAAACATGGACGTTCTAAGTCGAGGAAGAAGTCCAAGGGATCGAAAGACAGATGGGTGTTGGCATTACGGCAAGAAGAGGCATATGAAACGTGATTGCAAGGCACTCAAGAAACAAGAAGGAAGCTCTTAAGGAGGGAAGGATTCAATGAAACTATCTAAGGAGAGTGACACAGAGGCGTTGATCTTGTCTCTTGATGTGAAGAATAGTCTTGGGTCATAGACTCAGGTGCTTCGTTTCATGCCACTTCGTGTAAGGAAATTCTGCGTGATTATGTATCAGGTGACTTTAGGAGAGTCTACTTGGGTGATGATGATCCATGCAGCATTGTTGGGAAAAGAGACGTTCATATAAATCAGAAAGATGGAACGACATTAAAATTGAAGAATGCCAGACATGTACCGAGTTTGAGAAGGAATCTGATCTCAGTGGGGCAGTTGGCCGATACCGGTTATGTGTGACATTCACCAGTGATTCTTGGAAGATCACAAAAGGTGCCTTGGTGATATCTGGAGGCAAGAAGGAAGGTACTTTATACGTGACTTCAGGGTCATATAGTTCACTCGTAATCACATCAACTAGAGTGGATGGGCAGTTATGGCATCAGAGGTTGGGACATATGAGTGAGAAGGGGATGAAAGTGTTATTGTCAAAAGAAAAGCTACCAGGGCTAAAGTGTATTGACTTGAAATTCTGCGAGGACTGCGTGTATAGCAAGCAGAAGAGGGTAAGTTTCAAGAAGACAGGACGCGCTATAAAGACGCATCTATTGGAGCTTGTACACACTGATGTGTGGGGACCGACACAGGTATTATCTCTTGGTGGCTCACGTTATTTTTTTCTTTTATTGATGATGTCAGTAGAAAACTGTGGGTCTATTTCTTAAAGTTAAATCTGATGTATTTGATTTATTTAAGAAGTGAAAAGTTATGGTAGAAAATGAGACAGGTAAAATAGTAACATGTCTCAGATCTGATAATGGGGGAGAGTACTGTGATAAGAGGTTTGAGGAGTATTGTACAGCAAGTGGAATCAAACATTAAAAAATGATTACAGGGACACCGCAGAAGAATGGTGTGGCTGAGCGCATTAACAGTACCATTCTTGAGTGCGCTAGGAGCATGAGGTTACATGAGGGATTGTCCAAGACCTTTTGGGCAGATGCTTTGAATACTACCGCATATCTCATCAATAGAAGTCTCTCAGCGCCATTGGATGGTGGACTACCAGAAGAAGCTTGGACTGGGAAAGAAGTGAACCTTGCACATCTCAAAGTGTTCGGTTGTACTTCATACGTTCACATTGATGCAGAGCACAGAAACAAGCTGGATGCGAAGTCCAGGAGGTGCACGTTTATAAGCTACGAGTAACATGATTTTGACTACAGGTTTTAGGATGCAGAAAACAGGAAAATCATCAGAAGCAGGGAGTAGTCTTCAATGAAAAAGTGATGCATAAGGACAGTGTGCAGGAAAATAAGGTTGAGGAGAAAGAATTCGTAGAGTTGGAAGAGTTACTAGACACGGGTGTTACAGTGCCACAGGATGATCATGCATAGAAGCATTATGAGGTAGAGCCGCATACACTGGTTGTAAGGAGGTCTACTCAGGAGAGGAGACCCACGGTCCGATACTCACCCTCACATTATCTACATCTGACAGCTAATGGTGAACCAGAGTGTTTTGAAGAGGCATTACAGTCGGATACACGAGTTAAGTGGGAGCAAGCCATGGATGATGAGATGGACTCTCTTGAGTCTAATTGTACATGAGAACTAGTCACTCTACCTAGGGTAAGAAAGCTCTTCATAACAAGTGGGTTTACAAACTGAAAGAGGAGCACAATGGTTCGAAACGGTACAAGGCAAGACTGGTTGTGAAAGGGTTTCAACAAATGGCAGGTATCAATTTCACCGAAATATTTTCATCTATGGTGAAAATGTCTATGATTCGTATGGTCTTGAGTATAGTGGCTACAGAGGACTTACATCTAAAGCAGCTAGATGTTAAGACAACCTTTCTTCAAGGGGACCTTGAAGAAGAGATATACATGCATCATCGACAGGGTACGCGGTACCAGGAAAGGAGAACACAGTGTGCAAACTGAAGAAAAGTCTATATGGCCTAAAGCAGGCCCCGAGGCAGTAGTACAAGAAGTTCGACAGTTTCATGTCGGGAAACAATTATAGGAGATGTCATGTGGACCACTGTTGTTACTTGAAGAAGTTTGATACGCCGTACATCATCCTTCTTCTGTACATTGATGATATGCTTATGGCCGGTTCAAGCATGAAGGACATCTCAGATCTCAAAAGACAACTGTCTAGAGAATTTGTCATAAAGGATTTAGGAGCTGCTAAACAAATCCTAGGTATAAGGATAAAGCGTGACAGGGAAAATAAGAAATTGGTTTTATCACAAGCAAAGTATATAGCCAAGGTACTTGATCGATTCAATATGGGAGGTGCTAAGCCGGTTAGCACTCCATTAGCCAACCATTTCAAGCTATCTAAGGAGCAAGGTGCAAAGACGCAGGAGGAACGAGACTACATGGCTAAAGTCCCATATGCGTCAACTATTGGGAGTCTCATGTATGCTATGGTGAGCATGACGCTAGATATTGCTCAAGCAGTGGGAGTTGTTAGCAGGTTTATGAACAACCCCGGGAAGGAACATTGGAAAGCTATGAAGTGGATCCTTAGATACCTGGTAGGTACTAAGATATAGGGTTGAGCTATGGTGGATCGAAAATCAAGCTACAAGGCTACGTGAATTCAGATTTGGCAGGAGATATCGACAGCGGAATGAGCATTACAGGTTATGTCTTTACTCTGGGTAGTACTGCAGTCAGTTGGGTCTCTCAGTTACAGAAGATAGTATCTATCAGTACAACGGAAGTAGAATATATTGTTGTTACAGAAAAGTACAAGGAGATGGAGTGAATGTAAGGTTTCATGAAAGAGTTGGGTAAGAAGCAAGCAAATTGCAAACTGTACAGTGACAATCAGAGTGCAATACACTTCGCTAAGAATTTAGTCTTTCATTCAAGGACCAAGCATATTGCCATTAGATATCACTTCATATGTTCGTTACTGGAAGATGGATCGATTGTTCTGGAGAAGATTCATACACGTGAGAATCCTGTGGATATGCTGACTAAGGCGGTCACACGGGAGAAGCTGAAGCTCTGTTCAGCTTTGATTTGTCTTCAGGCTTGAAGGCTAGGAGGTGGTGCACTCTGGATGTAGAAGATGAAGGTATATGGCGATGTGTCTCTAAGTGGGAGACTGTTGAGATGTGGAGCCACATCTGGGGGCCGCACCACCGGTCGTGGAGCCAGCTCGACCAGTCATCGACTGGCTCGACTCGATGTCCAGCGAGCATCAGTCTTTGGGTTCCGAGGTGCTCAACCGATCGTGGGGTCCTCTCCAGTCGTGGTTATGCAGATTTGTTTCCGGATTTGATACGTACTACGGATTTTTGAGTCGGTTTTCGCAAGGGTGTGAAAGGGAAGTTGCCTAAACTATATAAAGGTGTCCCTAGGGCTTTTCTAGTGTATTCGAAGGTAAGGGAAAATAATTCTAAGGTGTGGGCAAAGGGTTTTCTCTGTATTTCCTAAGGAGAGGTTAGTATTATGCTTTGTAATCTCGTTTCTCTTCATAGTGGAAGTTTGCATCCATGGTTTTTTTTTTTACCCTAGTTTGGGGTTTTTCCACGTATATCTTGTCTTGTGGTTTGTTTGGATTGCTTTGATCTATTTTCAGTTTATATTTCTTCTTGTTTATCGTTTGTGGGTGAGACCGGAGACTGGATCTCAGTTCACTACGTTGTTGGCGTGCTGCGCAACAAAACCCAATTTACTTCTGCATGAGCAGTTTAGTATTTGTAAAACTCAGTCCACAATCATCAGGGATATTATCTATGTTATTATGTTATTTTGATTTATCAGTTTACTTTCTTGTTGCATGGTTTGGCTTTAGAATCAAGACTCCATGGATACTTAATCATGCTTGAATTGACTGACAACCTTGCTACATTATGATATTGTTTTCTATTGAGCAATAGTACCTTAAAAGAGTTCTTGGGCTGGTACTTGCATGAACTATTGGGGGTTGTTTTCTTAGATTTTGTGATGCTGTAAGAAATTTGTTACAAGTGTGGATTCATGAAATAATGAAAATATCCTTGCAAAGTGTCAATATGTGGTCCTCTAAAACTAAGTCTCATGTGAACAAAACACAAATTTCAATAATATATGGTGGTGGAAGGTATGAATTTGCATAGGATTTAGATTTGGCAGCAGAGAAGAAATAAATAATAAATTTGGGTATATAGATTGCATGGATCTGAATGTGATGTAGATTTGGCAGTTCAAAGTTCATAGTTCCAGAATTAAGTTACAAATTCACGAATTTGAAGATCTTTATTGTAATGATACATACTATTTCATTTAAGGAATTTCTTTTTCCCATTTAGAATTTGGATTTGCATAAAATTTGTTGATATATGCAAGCATAGATTTGTGAAATTTATGAATTTGGTAAAATCTCCACGAAAAACAAATGGAATAGAAATAAAAATATGTTGATTTTTTTTTTTATGTGGGAAGTTATTTAAAACTAAAGAAGCTTATGAAGCTTGGTACCTAAGCATTTAGAAATAGACATTATCTACACCTGCTAAAGTTGGGATCTTAAAGAGTTTCAAAATTTAAACCTCTTGTTTGTGTACACTTGATTGTCAAAACATGAGACTTAGTTTTAGACAGGATCCAAGCTTACACCGTCTCTTCCTTGCTTGGCTCGGCCTCAACAGACTTTGATATCCAATCAGTCTCGGCTGGCTATAAGGATGGAGCTTTTTGCATACTGTCGAACGAAACAGAGTCGGTATAAAACCGACGTCCTTCCTTAATCCGATTGTCGAAACTACAACCAGCCTAATATGGGTTGGTTTTATAGTCGGTCAGGTGGCTTCTAGCCTTTTGGGCCTTAATCGGTCCCTTTTAACGTTGCTGCCTTGTTAGCCGAGCTAACTTTATGCGTTTTATACATTTTTCCTAGCTCTTGACTCCTTGATCGGGATTCATTTCCTGCGATCCGAGCTTAGTCTCTCCTTTAGGCTTTATCTTGTCTCTGTCTAACTTATTGCCTCGGGTTCTCGGGCAATGTCAGTGGAGTTGGTCCTTCCATAACCGAGTCCCCGGACTTGTCATATTTTTTCCCAACAGTAAGCCCCCTTACTCCTTGTGTTAGTTATGTCAACACTAAGGAGTAATGAGTTTCTACGTCGATGTGCATTGGAGACCGAGGTTATGATGGAGCATTTAATGTTTCTTGTGTCGTTCTTAACATACGACGTTTCGTTGCTCTAGGCAGCACGAGCGGACAGCCGTCAGAACGTTTCGTCTGCTTATGAACGTCGGACACATGACGTGGGCGTTACCTGCGACAGTCGGCATGCGCCACGTGTCGGGCGGGGGAGTCAAAGCAGGCGTCGATTTGACTCCTTAAATGCTCCTGCCGCGTGGCAGGGCTATAAAAGAGAGGAGCGGGATTCATTTCCCATTTTCGCGCGCCCGCTCCTCCTTCTATTTTTGTTTTCTCCTCTTCTTTACTGCCTGTCCTTGTATTCTACCATCTCTCCATTGTTCTATCATTCTTTTCCTCCTTTCTTCTCCAACTGTGCGCTTTTCGCCTCCCTTTCCTCTTCGACTTTTAATGGCAATGCATTTTTTGAGTCCCCGGGAAGGGATTTCCAGTGATGAGGATGAAACAAGACATCTCTGGAATGTCTCGGAATCACCTTCATTGCTGACGGAGATGGCGATTAGCACTAATGAAGCTTTCTGATTTTCTGAGAGAGTATCTAGGACTTCAGCAGAATGTCCTGCTCTAGCAGGTCCTTCTGTCTTGATGTATGCCCCTGACAGACCTACCCCTCATTTTCCTGGGGATGATCTGGAAGAAGAGGATGAATTCGAGGAAACCACTGCGTCGGTTCCTCTTAGGAGATCGGCACGAACCATTGAGTCAGCTGATGAAGCAGGAGAGATTGCCGAGGGAGGGAATGTCGGAGACGAGCAGAAGGGTCCAGTCCCTTCGATCTTGACCGAGGCGGACTTAGGCAGAATTTGAGTCGGGTACCATGTTCCCAACTCTGTGATTCTTCGCCTCCACCTCCCAAGTGAATTGCCCGACCATCCTCCTCCGGAGATGGTCGCGATTTTCCAAGTCGCCATGCAATGTGGCTTGCGTTTGCCCCTTCAACCCGTTGCTCAGGATTTTCTTTCCCAACTCAGAATTGCTCCCGGGCAGATAGTTCTAAATGGGTGGAGGAACTTGTTCGGATGTGCAGTGTTGTGGGCTGAGGCAGAACAGCCCCCACTGACCATTGATGAGTTCCTCTATCTGTACCAAGTACGGCCGAACACTCAGCAGCTCGGCTGGTACTTTTTGAGCGCTTAGCGGAACAAGAGTGGCTCTTTGATAACCGACCCTCCTACCTCCAAGAAGCACTGGAGAGAGAGGTGGTTCTAGGCATGTGGTCGCTGGGAGACTGCCGAGTATGGGCTCTTCGAACCTTGCGTTCCTCGAGCATTTTGTGAAGCAGGTGACTCGGCGTGCCTTTTTCCTGTCTTTTCTTGTCATAAGATTTCTGATTCTGACTGAATGCGTTCTGCAGAGGTTCCGAAGAAAAGGCCGAAGCTAGGAAGCAACTCTGTAATTTGGATCAAGGAACTGTGGGCACTAAGTCCGGAAGATCAGTCTTGGAAGACTCTTCTTCAACCAGAACATCTTTTTCTCTCGGGCTTAGACTCGTCCGTGACAGGTATTCTCTAGTTACTTTGATGCATTTCTCCTGAATTTTTCTAACTTTGTGCTTTGTCTGACAAAGATATGGCTGAGGCTTGGCCCCTTCTAAAATCAGCTTCCAAGGTGAAGCCTCCTCCAAAGTCGACGCTTCTGTCAGAGGCTCGGCCTTCGAAGAAATCTAAAACGGCTCCGAAAGCTAGGGAGCCATCCACCTCGGTCGCTCCTACCCCAGATGTTCTGACCGTTGTCATACTCTCTGATCCAGAAGAGAGGGTGTAAGAGATGGACGAGGACCCTGCCGAGTCTCAGGTGGCTCCTGAACCAGGACCCGTTGCAGAGCAGGTCTCGGAGCCGAGAGAGGAGCCGAGAGGGGAGACCTCAGGAGGGGAGATGACTCAACAGGAACCTTCTGCGAGATGTGTCAGCCCTCGTCCCGTGGGCCATCTCTTATGGAGGAGAGAAGGATTATGTTGGGCTCTGTAACACTCCCTCTAGGCGGGTTCTAGCTCATGCAGCGAAGGTGTTACTTGAGGTAATTCCCTCGTTGTTTGAGGTAGTCTTTTTTAGTCTCAGCAATTTAGTTCTGACATCAAGCCTTCTTGTTGCAGTTTGCCCCGTGTATGCTTAAGAGCAGCTCGGATCTCGCTAATGCTGAGAAACGAGCTGCAGAGTTGGAGGCACGAGCTGCGGAGTTGGAGACATAGATTGAAGGCACCCTTACTCGAGCCGGTATGCTATTGGGCAACTTGAGTCTCGCCAAGAAAGCTGCCGAGGACGCCAAGGCTGAAAGGGCCCGCGTGGTCTTTCTGCTAAAAGAGGCTCAGGACGAGAGTCGGCGACTTCATCTGGCCCATGCTCCATGTGAAGATAGGCTGAATTAGGTCAAGGCCGAGGCCGAGGCAGCTGTTGAGCAAGCCAAAGATCAAGTCAGCAGGCCAAGGACCAGGCCGTAATGGATTTTCTCGAATCCCGAGAGTTCGAGGAAGAGGGATATTTTGTATCAGGCGGGGTACACCGAAATCGTCCGACTGATGCGAGAAGCTTTTCCCAATCTTGATCCCTCAGGATTTGATGATGGTGTCGGCGGATCTACGGGCCCGAAGGCTAAGGTTGTTGGATCTGACAACGCTGCACCTGGCGTCGAGGTTGAGCTTAAGGCGGTTCCAGAGGTTGCCCCAAGTGGTGGTAGTGGCTGAACCTGAGCAACTTCCTGAGTTAGCTCCTGGTGAACCTTGGAGCTTGATTTTTGGTACCCGCATCAGCTCCATTTTTGGCACTCACATCAGCACTTTAAGCACACCAAGCTCTTGGGAAGGCTCGAGAATATCTTCAGCCGAGGAAGAAACTCGTACGTTACGGCTAATCTTTCTTTTGCCTTTAACTCTTTTTACTCTATCAATGTAATACTGAAGCAAGATGTAACTTGATGTAACAAATATACTGATGAATGAATATACTCAATTTTCTTTTATTCATTTTGGCTCAATTTACATGCTTATTATTCTTGAGTCTTTTTCAATGCTTCATGAGGCCGCCTTTAAGGGTAGTAGATTTTTATATGCTCAGCATTCCACAGATGAGGCAGCAATCGCCTGATTAGGTCTTCCCATCGGTATGTTCCCGATCGAATGGTACTTGAGACGACATAGGGTCCCTCCTAATTGGGTCTCAATGTGCCCGCGCCAACTTCCTTAGTGCTGAGGAACGTTTTTCAGAGGACCATGTCCCCGACTCGAAAGCGTATGACCTTGACTCAGGCATTATAGAACCGAGCTACTTGTTGATGCCGAGTCATCATGCGTAACCGATCTCTTTCCCTATGTTCGTCCATAAGATCGAGTCAGAGAGCTAGGAGTTCTTCATTATCTTCTTCATTGAATGTACTGACTCGGGTTGAGGGCAACCCAATCTCGACTGGGGTGACGGCTTCCAAGCCATAAGCAAGGGAGAAAGGAGTTTCTCCTGTAGCAGTTCGAGCTGTGATTCGGTATGTCCATAATATCTTTGGGAGTTCCTCAGCCCATGCTCCTTTGGCTCGGTCAAGCTTAGTTCAGAGATGCTACTTGATGATTTTGTTGACCGCTTCAACTTGTCCATTTGTCTGAGGATGATGGGGCGATGAATATACATTTTTTATCCCAAGATTATTGCACATTTCTCGGTAGTGCTTATTGTCGAACTGCCTATCATTGTCGGTAATAATGGTTTGGGGTATACCAAACCGACAGACTATGTTTTTCCATACAAAGTTCGTGATTTTTTGTTCGGTTATCTTCGCCAATAGCTCTACCTCGGCCCACTTTGTGAAGTAGTGTACTGCCACGACAGCGAATTTGGTTTGGCCTTTCCCCACAGGAAATGGTTTGATAATGTCAATTTCCCACTGCGCAAAGGGCCAAGGACAGTCATAGGAGTTATTTCTTCAAGAGGTTGTCTCGGGATAGCACCGAATCTCTGACACTTGTCGCATCTCTAGACGAGCTTACAAGCATCGTGCTAGATAGTCGGCTAGTAATATCCCTGACGTAAGACCTTGTATGCTAGTGATCGTTGGCCCGAGTGATTTCTGCAGATCCCTTCGTGGATTTCCTGCAGTACATAGTCGGCTTTGCCGAGGTTTAAGTACTGTAGCAACAAAGCATAGTAACCCTTTTTGTATAATGTCTCGTTGAGTATGGTGTAGCGGGAGGCTCGGATCTTCAATCGTCGAGCTTCGACACGATCTTTGGGCAATTCTCCACTGTCGAGATATCGGACAATCGGGTCAATCCAAGTATGTTTCCAATTAATCGTGTGTACAGTCGAGTTAACTGGTTCACTGATACTCAGCTTAGTGACATACTCGAGATATCGGACATTCTCTGTCCGAGGGATTTGAGTGACGACACAAAGTTAAAAGTTGTCGATCAATTCTTTGGCTTTCTCCATATACGCTTTTAGTTGTTCTTTTCATGTTTGATACACGCTGGTGACTTGATTGACAACTAGTTGTGAATCGCTGAAAACGTTGAGATGCATAACACCTAAACTGGCGGCGAGTCAGAGGCCGAGCAGTAACGCTTCATATACTGTTGTATTGTTCGAGTCTTGAAATCCAAGTCTTAATGCATACTGCATGTAGGTTTGATCGGGAGTTTCCAAAACTAGTCCTGCCCCGCTTGCCTTAGTGTAACGCCCTGAAATTCGGGGGTCGAGTATGAACTCAACTCCCGAGTTCCAACGCATCACTTATGCAACATACACAATGATGGTTAAATGTTGTCTGAGTTAGAGCAATAAACATGAATAAGATTATACCAAAACAGTAATTCATACTCCAGTTCAATTATATAAAGGCAAACGGAAGACTGAAAATTTATATTTAAGGTGTGTAAAGAAACAAAATTTTATGAACACCAGAGTATGAGTACTAACTGAGTACCAATATACATGTATGGTTTCTAAGTCAAAAATCAAAATACAACTCCCAAGAGAAGCCCTGAAATCCCCGCGATGCAGCCGGCCTAAGCAAAGCCGTCAGAGTACTGCATAAAGGAGAACTCCTCCTGATCCTCATCGAAGTCGGGCTCTGACTCCTGAACCGAGGCGCCATCTACACCTACGATAGAGTCTGGTGGGTGTTGCAAACACCGTCCCGTAACGTGGGAGTGAGTAGCTAACTCAGTGGAACAATAAAGCATAGGTTAACATGTTATCAATTCAATCAAGCAGTAATGATAAAGCAGTACAAATCAAACAATTCTAACTACTCTTATTAAATGCGAGAATGAAATGACATGATGCTGTATGCCCTTGCCAAACCACCCTCATGCGACATCATCTTACGTTCGCGAATGCTTAACTCCCTCAGTGCGCCACATCTACTAAGCACATGCGGTGCGATGATGATCATGATTACCGAGTTATTATTAGTCCATTTCAACCAGCAGTATTGGGAAACTAAGGTACCTCCCTTGTATCATTCTCAAACATGATCCATTCTAGGGTCGTCAATCCTAGCTAATCTCATACGATATTATAGTTTGAGAAGCGTAGTGAAGGCATCGCAAAGGGCTCGTCACCCGTCAGCGCGGATACAGATCTCACCGTATGCGGCTCAATTGCTGGCCGTCAGTTCAAGTACAGGTCTCACCGTACTCGGCTCAATCACTAGCCGTCAGCTCGAGTACAGGTCTCACCGTACTCGGCTCAACTCATACTCTAGTTGCTGTGAAAGACTCGTCGCCAATCACAGATACTTGGAGTATACTCGAAGATACTACGGAGGACTCATCGCCGGTCAGCACGAGCACAGGTCTCACCGTACTCGGCTCTCGCCGTAAGTATCGACAACTCGAATACAGTGTCTCATACCACCGTATTCGGTTCACGAGTTTGGTTGCGCAATGGTCACTATGGGGAGGCACATAGCCCCAGCGTAGGCCGACAGCTCGACCACGGTGTCCCATACCACCATGCCCGGCTCATGCGTCTTAGCGGATCGAGGTACCATGGTTAACGGGATCGCCACTGGTAAGTTTGGTACCCTAGGTTCAAGCAGTAGCGACCAAACATGGTGAACACACATTCACATATCGGTTTACTTGACGAGCCTGACTAGCTCGAGCGCACCACAAGTTGGGCGATATGAAGCGCAAAAGCACTCCGTGTGGCCAACCACTATCGCCAACCGAAGTACGACTCGGGTTCGTCAGACACATCCTTAGTGGCGACATGAATCTCAGCCACAATCTCAAGTCTGGTACCGAATGTCTGGACTATAAACATAGTCCCAAACTCAAACAGTTCTCATCAATAGCATGTGGAGTAAAGCATGATAACAAAGTAATACAAGCATGTTAGCAGGCATGTTATAAAGCATGAAATAAAGCATGAAATAAAGCATGTTGTAAAGCATGCTATAAAGCACTATACAAATAGGGATACAATTACATACACACCACAAGTGAGTGGTTATAGCGAACCACCACATGGAGGGGATCCTACATGTCTCTAAGGCAGTCGGGAATCCCATATCAGCACCTCTCTAAGGCACTAACACTCAAGCATTTATACACACAAGCATTTACACAAACACTTGAGTACGCTATTTCAACATACATGACGTATGTTAGCAAAATGCGTATTAGGGCTATCCTTTCGCCAAGTGAGTATTTTATCCATGTATACTATAATCATACAGCAAATAATCATTACAATTGCATTTCCAAAATTTACACATATGCGGTATTTCTAAAATACACAATTTCAACATACTTGGTATTTACAAGCGAACATGTATTTCAGCGATTCCTTTCGCCAAACTAGTTTTTTATCCATATATTATATAATCATACATTAAATAAACATGTCATACATTTTCCCAAAAAAAATACATATACGGTATTTCTACGTATACCTGGAGTATGTGAAATTCCATATTCTACAACGTTAATCGAAACAGGAAACGGAAAGCACTTTGTACATGTGCAATTGCATGCAGATCATGAATCTATCATTATCTGACATTGAAAGCGTTGAAAACCGTAACCTATACACTTAAAGTCCTCACCTTTGCCCTTGGAATCACAACGAATCAGCAAGGGTTGTTGAGCTTCCGTATACGGGCGTTTCCTAGGTTAAAGAGCGGAATCGATTAGTCTTTCCACAACCTAAAGCCAACCTACTTCAAATCAGACCTAGGGTTAGGGTTTCTCACCTTAAAACGGAATGGATACCGCTGGGAAAGCGCCTGGAATGAGGCGGTGTAGGCCGTGCGATGTCTAAAAGCAGCATGAGGGAGTTCTCCCACAAATCCCAAGCTCTTCTCTCTCTTTTCTCTCTCTCTCTCTAGGGTTTTATCCCAAATTCGTATGGCTGTGAGAGGGGCTGTTCTAAGCTCCTTTTATAGCCAAAAACCTCCCCAAAACAGACTCAGGTTCAAGGGTTACTGCTAGCATAGGCATTTCGCCACTTTTCCAGCTCAAAAGAGAGGTTCTGGTGGCCCTCCTTGAGCCAAACGTCAGACTTAAGCTCACCACATATGGATCTATGTGGGATTACGTTTTTGACTCGATCGGATTCCCAGATCGCACGTGGCGGACCACTTTCAGTTCAACGGTCAGTGGGCCACGATCCGAATTTCAAGTACATGTAAATGTTCCTGAAATTTTTCTTAATCCGAGGGTGTAATTTAGTCTGATTCTGACGGTCAGGTTGCTTAATACTGATGCGCAAGCGAATGGTGCCAGATCACTATTCCAGATATTTATTTTGGAATGGGAATAGTGTTTTTCACACTCCCTCACTCCGGATCCAAACGAATGGCCGTGGGACATCGGCTGGACCTGATTTTTGAGATGACTGTCAAGCCCAGTGAGGCGGTCCTAGTTCCTTAACTTCGTGTTAATCGGACTTCTGATGTGCGATCTAGACCTAATACGAAGTTTCGTTTCATTCCCGAGAGCAGCCGGGAAATGAGTTTGGTTCTAAACTTTAGGGTAACCTAGAGTCACTGATTTTGCAAGTTTTGGGTCTTGCAGATCGTATTTAAAGCGATCCCAACGGATTTTATGGCTAATCGAGTTTTGCACTTAGTTAACTTTATTAAATTTCTAAAGGATTTAATCCTAATTAATTTCTGGTCGAGGTGGTACTCGAACCAACGTACGGAAATTTACGGGTCGTTACACTTAGAGTTGGAGGAGCTATCAACATACTGTTTCCAGGGGATTGGTCGGGCGATGACTCGAGAGAAGCAGTCGTCGAAGCTTCACTAGACTTGGTAGTATGCCCAATCATTGGGTCGGTTTGTGGCGTTACTTCAGCGATAAAGTCGGCCACGGCTTGCCCTTTGATTGCTACTCTCGGCTTGTACTAAATGTTGAATTCACTGAGTTCAATCACCCACTTTGTAAGTCCCCTGGATGCTTCCGGTTTCTGTAGAATCTGACGCAGTGGAAGGTCGGTCAAGACCACAATGGTATGAGCTTGGAAGTATGGCCGAAGTCGGCATGAGGAAACAACCAAGACTAAGGCCACTTTTTCCAGGAGCGGATATCTCGTCTCTGCCGGTAAGAGTGCTTTGCTGACGTAGTAAACCGGTAGTTGCTTTCCTTCGTGCTCCCGTATCAGGGCCGAGCTAACCACTGCCTCGGACACCACGAGATACAACAGCAAGCTTCTCCTGGCTCGGGTTTCGATAAGAGAGGCAGAGATCCGAGATAAGACTTTAATTGCTGGAACGTTGCTTCGTACTCCTCTGTCCAATACACCGTTTGTCATTCCTTCAATTGTTTGAAAAACGGGAGACATTTGTTGGTGGCTCGGGAGAGGAAACGGTTGAGTGTCGCTACTCGTCCAATCAATCTTTGTATGTCTTTTATAGTTTGCAGAGACTCCATTTCAAGCAATGCATTGATCTTCTCTGGATTTGCCTCGATTCCTCGCTGGCTGACCAGGAATCTGAGGAACTTTTCCGAGCTTACACCAAAAGCACACTTGCTCGGGTTCAACTTCATTTGGAACTTGCATAAGATCAATAACATTTCCTTTAGGTCAGCTATGTGGTCGGCCGCGTGTACACTTTTGACGAGCATGTTGTCAATGTACACTTCCATGGTTCAGCCAATTAGCCGAGCAAAGATTTTGTTCAGTAATCTTTGATAAGTTGCTCCAGTATTTTTCAAACCAAACGGCATCACATGGTAACAATAAAGACCTTTGTCAGTGACAAAGGTGGTCTTAGATTTATCATACTAATGTATTACAATTTGATTATAGCTTGAATAGGCATCCATAAAACTAAGAAGTTCGTGCCCTGCAGTGCTATCCACCAACTGATCTATCCTCGAAAGAGAAGTTGTCCTTTGGGCAGGCTTTATTTAGGTCGGTATAGTCAATACAGACTCGCCACTTCCTATTGGCTTTCTTAATAAGTACGACATTAGCTACCCATTCCGGGTAGTAAATCTCTTCTATGAATTTTACCTTAAGGAGCTTGCTGACATTTCCTCAATCACAGCGTACCTCTCAGGACCGAGTGGACGTCGCTTCTGTCGGATTGGCTGGTAGGTAGGATCGATGTTAAGTCGGTGAGTGATCACTGATGGGTCGATTCCCGGCATGTCTTCATGGCTTTATGCAAATACATTAGCGTATCGTCGGAGAAGAGCTATCAGATTGTCTTTCAGTGGCGATCGCAGAGACGAGCCAATTTGCACCATTTTGGACTCATCTGTCTCGACCAAAGGTATCGAGATAAGGTCTTTCACCTGTTGTCCTCACTCGTAAGTCTCGACTCGGGGATCTAATGACTCTATCACAGATACCTCAACTGGAACTTTTACGGCTGTCGCGTAGCATCATCTTACGTTTTGTTGATCTCCTTTGACGACTCTTACTCTCGACTCGATCGAAAATTTCATTGAGAGGTTATATGTAGAAACAACGGCTTGGAGGAGACTCAGAGAGGGTCGGCCGAGTATAGCATTGTAGATAGACGACTGATCAACTATAAAAAAGTTGACCATTATTGTCGCTTGGTGTGGAGGGTTTTTAGCAGTGAGCGGTAGTGAAATGGTTCCTTCTAGGAGTGTCTGTCCTCCCAAGAATCCGATCAATGGGATACGAACCGGTCGCAGTGCCGATCGTTCAATTCCCATTTTATCGAACGCCTGAGTGAGCAACACATCCGCGGACGATCATGTGTTGACGAGTATGTGGAACACCTTTCGGTTTGCAATAGTTAGAGTAACGACCAACGCATCATCATGGAGGTGATGAATACCTCGGGCATCTTCATCAGTGAATGAGATACAATACTTCTCTCTTTTCTTCTCTTTCGAGGGCCAACCTAAGATGAGGATCTCGGACTCGGGCTGACTAATGCTCCTAGCATAATTTTTCTGAGCATTGTTTGAGTCGCCTCCGCCTCGGGGACCACCAACGATAGTTCGGATTTCCTTTGTGGGTCAATTATCACCCGGGCGTTCTTCTGTTGTCCCGGTTCTTTCAATGTGTTTTGTGATTCGGCCTTCTCGGATGAGCCTTTCGATCTCTTCCTTCAGATGATTGCAGTCGCTCGTATTGTGTCCGTGATCGCGATGATAGTGTCAATACTTGCTTTTATTTCGTCGGTTGGGATTGCTTCGTAGCCTATCTGGCCAGTTGACGAATCCTTCACCTTTGATTTCCATCAGCACCTACTCTTGCGGTTTATTGAGTGGGGTATACGTAGAAAATTTTCTATCAGGTTGTTTACCCAACTTGCGTTCATCACGCGTTCAGTCGTCCTTGCGCTTCTTCCCTCCAAGCGAGTCAACTTCCTTCTTGGCTAACACTTTGGCCAGGGCTTTTGCGTTCTAGGTAGCCTCACACATGATTCTCGTTTCCTTGGCATCTGTGTACTTGTCTGATCAAGTCATAAACTCAGTCAGAGTCATAATTGGATTCTTATCTAGGGATGCTAGAAATGGCTTGTCCCTAACGCCTTGCATGATGGAATTAAGTGTTGTCTCTTCTGAGTGTTTACGAACCTGGAGCGATTCAAAGTTGAAACGCTTGATGTAGTCTTTCAATAGCTCTCCTTCTTTCTGAACTATGTTGTTTAAATGTGCGGGGGGCTTCAACTTCTTTTTCCCACTAATGAAGTTAGTGAGAAATGCATCACTAAGCTCTGTGAACGAGCTAACGGACTTTAGCTTTAGCTGTTTGAACCAAAGTCGAGATACGTCAACTAAAGTAAGGGAGAAAGCTTGGCACATCACAGAATCTGAGGCATCGTGTTACTCCATGTATGTCCGAAAGCATTCAATATATTCAGTTGGGTCGGTTTTGCCGGTGAAAGGTGTAATCTGCGGAAGATGAAACCTTTCTGGTAACCAAGCCTGCATTACTTCATTAACGAATGGGGATGCCTTTGTTTCAAGCCTGGTTTGATGTGCATCCTGACCCTGCTTCATGTCCGCAATCTCTTCCCGTACTTCTTTCCTGAAGTCCTGGAGGTCAGCTTTCCAAGGCTTGTCGCTTTCTGCCACACCCTCAACCGGAGGCCGGCTGCGCCTTCTCCGATCTATCTCTCGTCAGAGATCAATGGGAGGTAACACGGCGGTCATGGAATGAGCGGGCGCTGGCTCAGACGGTCCATGGGACTGACTTAGATGAGGGAGCGATCTTGAAACAGTGGGCTGAGGGTCGGCAACTGGTTGTGGAACGTTTGTTGCCTGACCTTGATGAAGCTCCTGCATTTGTTGATGGTGCATCTGCTCCAATATCTGTTTCATAACGTTTATATCGGCTTTGAGTTCCTTGACCTCTCGATCCAACCGTCCATTGCCTTGGTTCTGCTGGACATTAGTTACAGCGGAAGTAGATGGGCAAGGCGCGGAACCTTGGCAGTTGTCGGGTTAATTTTGAGCCCCTTGGGCTGCGCTCACACCCGGTTCTTCTAGGACCGTTCTTCTAGTTCTCGCCATTAAAATGCGTTTACAGCTTCTGGATAGAGCATAGAAAATGACTTTTTGTATCGTTTCCCACAGACGGCGTCAATCTGTTGATGCAGATTTCTGATGCACCTCCCTCCTCGTCGTCACCTGCACAAGGAAGATGAAAAGGGGACCCTGGCTGAAGCCAGGGAACCTTCGATGCTTAAGTTAGTAACTGGGTAAAGAAGGAGGTGTTTAAGGGTATTTTTCTACATACCTTTAGTCCGGTAGAGTTCTTCTTTTATAGGAGTGAGAGATCCCGGCGTGAGGGGATTATCTCCCTGATTTCTAGGAGATTTGATTTTACTTGCAATCCGTTTACGGATACTTCCTGATCCCGAGATTTTCGGGATCGGGAATCCTTCTACAAGATTTTTGGGACGGTATTTAAGCTTACACCGTCTCTCCCTTGCTTGGCTCAGCCTCAACAGACTCTGATATCCAATCAGTCTTGGCTGGCTACAAGGATGGGGCTTTTTGCCTACTGTCGGACAAAATAGAGTCGGTATAAAACCGACGTCCTTCCTTAATCCGATTGCCGACACTACAACCGGCCTAATATGGGTCAGTTTTATAGTCGGTCAGGTGGCTTCTGGCCTTTTGGGCCTTAATCGGTCTATTTTAACGTTGGTGCCTCGTTAGCAAAGCCAACTTTATGCGTCTTATACATTTTCCCTAGCTCTTGACTCCTTGATCGAGATTCATTTCTGGCAATCCGAGCTTAGTCTCTCCTTTAGGCTTTATCTTGTCTCGGTCTGACTTGTTACCTCGGGTTCTCGGACAGTGTTAGTAGAGTTGGTCCATTCCATAATCGAGTCCCTGGACTTGTCATATTTTTCCCCAACATGCTCCACCAATAATAATCACCCACATGCATGCTCTAGGGATTAGCAGATTGGTGATAGTTTTTGCTTTCTTTGGTGAACCTACAAAGCTTTCATGTTTTAGGGTTTAGGGTTTAGGGCTCAGTCCAAATTCCTTTGAGAGCTCAAGAGATCGCCAATTCGATCCAATTTCCAATCTTTCCAATAACCCACTAAAATGTGAACTAAATGATCGAATTCCAGGCAGAATGTTCTCAAATCAGGACCTCAAACTGGTCGAATTTGTCGGAGAAATTGTAATTTCTTGAATTCAACGGATCGGATCAATTGGAGAATCCTATATTAATGTTTGTTTCTTGAGGGAAAAAGGATGAACAAAAATTAAGAAATAAAGAGTATTTCATAGATCCAAAAACGCTTAAATTAATTTTTTTATTTTTTTTTAAGTGAAAATTTTTACGAACTAGACTTCTATGTTAGTTCTATACCGTTTACAAAATGGTGGTGACTCCGCCTCTTCACACGTGGCACTCATTATGTTCTTAGTGCTATTTTCTTTTACGGTTACGATCCATCCAAAAGAAATTTGGACGGTCTTCATTGCCTTAAAACTATAATAATTGTATGTTCGAAGAATTACCACCAGTTTTCAAATGGTGTAAAACTCGTAGTGGAGCCTCTATTTATTTTTATTATTATTACCAGGGACAACTAGTGTTGCCCTCAGTGTGGAATGACGTTATTGGTGCACTCTACAACCACATGACATGTGTCATTTATCTGAACCGTTCATTAGGTTTTTCCTACAGATCATGGTCTACCATGAAAATTTTGTTGTGATTTGATGAAGCTAACCATAAAAAATTGGCCTTTCTTTACATAACCGTTGGTTTTCCAAGCCAAGTGGACTATATTGAATAGGCCATAGATAGTGACCACTGGGCCTCTTTGATCAGATCAGAAATTTTTTTAACCAATGGGATAGAAAATTTCCTCTGATTGGTTTGAATTTTATTAAGGAAGACTATGAATGTAGTTTGAACCTAGTGGACGATCTAGATCGATGATTTAATCGTCCACGCTCTCTAAAAGCACCCGCGCCCATCGACTCTCCATGCGCGCAGAGACCACCTATGTCACGTGAATCGGCCTTTTTTATATTTCAGATTTTCGGGTGGAAAGTGGTGTTGTCTTCTTAACACGTGGAGAGCATGTTTCCGTAGAATCCGTACAACACGTGAGAGATTGAGAAACAAATTATCAATGCCTGGTGTTCTCGCTCGCTTTAGATTTTTGCGACACACGTGCCGGATTTGGAATGCGTTAGAGATTTTAGTCCACTCATCAGGTAGGTCACACTGAGAACATACCATGCAGAAAATAAATACACTGGTCCACTTATCATATGTACGGATATCATATTAGAAAATGGACAAAAAATGACCTACGGTTTATATTTCACGTTCATTTATTGCCAACTTGAATAACATAAAAGGATGGGTGTTCTGTATGGAAAATATCACATAACAATGGACCGGATCAATGGTCTGGATCTGTTACTAATATGCCACATTTGAAGGTGTGGTACAAGGCCCCTTCTCTTTCACGCGAGCGAGGAAGCTGAGCCTGACACTTGAGACAAACGAGGAATTACCAATGAGATATCGGGCAGCGTGGTATGAATGAGACGCGCTCAGAAACCGCACATGTGTCGTACCTCTATCCAAAATTTAATTCTTCCATATAAGGGCCCACCCTATGTTGTTTATTAGGAATTTTTAAAAACATACCTGATTAATGCAGAATTTACATTCTGATTCCTTATTAAAAACAATTTTAAAGCTACTTGTTAAATAATGTTTATTATTATTCTGCTGCCCTCTCTTACACATTTTTTTAACGGCTGGTTAGATATCCTGTCACCAAATGGGTCGTTTACTTTGGGGCACACTGTAATGTTTACGTAAAATCCATCCCAGCCATCGGGTGCATCATCTCATATTAAGGAGCTGTTTCGTGCAGGGTATTAGATGTCATACAACATTTGGAGAGGATGGAAAATGTTGTAATTAGGTGGGATGGAATTGGATTTAGTCCTATGGAATTGCATTTGGTTCCATGCATGATTTTAGTGAATTTGGAAATACACTACACATGTAGGCCCCACATTAATGCATGCATTTATTCATGCCATCCATCCATATACACCGTTTACACGTGACATTCTGGTTATATATATGTGTGCAAGTGAATGGCATCCATTGTGAATTTGATTCGTTGATTACAATTCCACTATCCACCAAACATGATTTAACTTAATTGGGTATTTCCCCCTAGCAAAATTTTTATCCCAAACATGAGATTAGATGGCTGGTATTTCATCTAATCTCATGTTTAGGATAAAAATTTTATCCCAAACTTAATTGGGTATTTCCAGACATGCAATCATTGTGTAGTAATGATGTTAATTTCATCTAATACAGTTCAATACCATTCAATTCCACAGACCCAACACACCTTAAGGGCCTAAAAATACCTATCATTCGTGATTTAGATGAACCACAAGATTTGGAAATAGTGTGCATGCAACAATCACCCTTCAAATTGTTTCCTTTGTATGGCCCACCTGAATCACAGATGGGCCTGCCCCATGCTTAAATTCCGGTGCCATATATAACAGATAAGCCATTGGATCTAAAGGTGTTTGAGCATGCTAGTGGGACCATTTAATACATGATTGTGTTCTACATGATAGAGGCTAGCCCACTATCCACTTGCTCATGTGGTGGAATTATAGAATTATAGTGATCGTAGACTTTCAAAACATGTAGAGATTTAGGGCATGCTTGTTTCACCGATTACCACTATAAGGTAAATGAAATGTGCAATGATTATAAATTAATTTATTGACCTCTTGATAACATTTGCATTTGATGCTGATTCTTGTTTTTGGTTTATCCGCAATAAAATTATAATGAAGGCAATTTCACTTTATTTTAATTCTTACTTTAATGTTAAATCATCACCAAAATATGTTGAAGTTGTTTTTTAGACTCAATTTTTACAGTATTAGATGAAAGTGCAATAATTATAAATTTTTTACTCGTCTCCTGAATACATTTGCATTTAACTGACAATTTCTATATTTGATTTGACCATAATAAAATAGTAATGATGAGACATTGACTTTACATTACTAGGAGAATCAACTTATTATGGGTTGGGGTTTTCAGGAGACCTCTTTACAGAAGTCTTGAACTCCAACCCTCTTTCACGTTTTCCCTATTTTTAGTGTTGTAAAAGAGAGAAGGTAGGGAAAACCAAAAGACTTGAGGCTTCATCAAAGATCCAACAATGACAACAACAACAACATTAGATGCCTCTTCAACTCCATAAATCATGATTTATTGCATGAGATCTAGGTAAGAATCAAAATGATATTATCATATTATGGAACCCTAGGATCTTGCCAGATCCACTGCAAATCTTTGTAGCATAAACTTAACTATAAAGTGATGCGTAAGGCCCACCCTGATGTGTTCATGACATCCAATCAGTCCATTATATGAGCCCCCCAATGTTTTCATTGGTGCACAAAAATTAGGCCAATCCGAACTCAAGCAGACCACACAATGTAAAATCATGCCTAAAACATCTAAAATTTCATTTCGTGGCCCACCTAAATTTTGGAATGGCCTGATTTTGGGGTGTCCATACATTTTGGTCAGATGCATCTTCTGAATGGATCATATGACATGTATAAAACATAGAGGGCCCTTCACATAATATGAAAGGTTTCTAATGGCAAATACAAGATTGGAAGAGCCTGACCAAGATTTATCCAGGACTAGATTTTTGCTGCTACCAAACAGGCCCTAAGGAATTTTCTTGAACCAAGCTGGGCAGCCAGCAAAATACTCGGCCGATTCATTAAATGACTAGGTGACTGGTCAGGACTTTCGGCATATGCAAACTCAAGTCAAGCTCAATTAGTGAGCCTAAAGTTCAGGCATTGATCAAAGCCATGAGCATCAGGACTCAAACCAAGCCCAGCCCAGAATGAGCTATACTCAGGACCAGAACACTACAATGGCATCTCAACTTCCTCCTTATTCCCATGCAACTCAATCCAAATAAAAGAAAATAAAGAACAGCTTTGCTTGAATTTCTACACCATCCGGCCTCAAAGGATTGTTGGATCTTTGAATCTCTTAAAGATATGCTCAATTCTTGCTCCAACTTCGGGGGGTAACGGCCGCGGTGCCATCACGAAAGCATCCATGTCTTCTTTCAGTTGGCCAAGGGAAGTCACCCCAATGATCGTGCTAGCCATGAATGGTCGATCCCGAGTGAATCCAAGTGCGAGTTGAACTGGCGTCAGGCCGTGCTTCTTAGCCAATTGGACATACAATTCAGTCGCTTCCTGAAATCTAGAAATGCTACTAGTTTGAATTTTTTTATAATCTGGATTTTTATTATCTTAAGCTGCATTTGGAAGCACCATCAATTTGGATTGCAATAATCTATTGAAGAAAATGGAAATGATCGCATTGCAGTGATCTACCTTAACATTCATATGGGAAATGACATCATGAGCCAGATGAACAAGAATATGGGAGAGCCATATTGCTGCATCACATGTGGGAGTGTTATCTTTCAATCAGGATTTTCCATCTAGTGGGACTCACCATTGTGGAAATTGATTCGAGATATGCATAGATCAGATGATCCTCACTCTAAACAGTGGCCTTCAAATCAACGGTGTGAAAGAAAAACAGTTAATGGTCTATATTAAGTGCTGCAAAGTAAAAGATAAATGATGGCCATGGCCCTCTAATAAGTATGATTTTCGAAACATCATCCATCCAAAGTCCCACTCGTTGGACAGTTCGGATTTATGGATACCTGTCATGTGTAATATGGAGAGATGGCTCTACTATATTCTGGTTCTTCGTGCTCTACCCATCATCTCCCAATTCATATATATATATATATATATATATATATATATATATATATATATATATATATATATATATATATATATATTATATATATATATATATATTATATATATAGACTAAGGTCAAAATTGCAATCTTGTTTACATTCAAGTTGCCCTTAAAAGGAATGTAAGTGTAATTTTGATTGTTATTTCCTTATTGTGAATATGAAGGTAATTGCAATTTGGTAATTTCCTCCCGGTTAAAGTAATCATTGTAAGGGTATCGATAGGCCAGACATAGGGTTGGCTTCAGCCTGGATTTTGAACTGTTCAAACCAGGCCTATTCAAAATTTTGATTTTGCCAGGCCCGAGCCCCCATTGACAGCCCTAGTTGCAATCAAATTCTATAGTACACCTAAACAAGGGCTTAACAAATACATCTTAAACAATCATTTTTTTTTTCTTTTTAAAAGGTGACAATACTAGGGATTGAACCCTAGATCATTCACAAACATTGCATTGTCTCTACCAGCTCATCTAACGAGCTGGAGACTACAACTTAAACAATCTGAAGTGGAAATGTTGATTGAGTGTAACATGAAATATTCTGAATTCAGTTTCTTCTATTTTTTATATCCTTAAAAAATTATTCAATTGGGGGGGGGGGGGGGGGGGGGGGATTTCACCTGAATAGAATAAATTTTCTGAAAAAGAAACCCACAACAGAAGGTACATAGAACATTCAAATCAAAATTTTAGATATACAAAATCTTTTTTTTTTCTTTTTTCCAATTGTATAACATGTTTTGGGAAGAAGAATGATTACATGCTACCCACGACATGCAAAGTTAGCATGTCACTTCTGTCTTATTAATTTGCATGGCATCCAAGCTGTGCAAGAGGTGATCTGCCGGTCCCCACCATGAAGATAACTTGGCATGAAAATATGGCTTATCCACTCATCAAACAGCCTTCACCTGTAATTTTGGTTTAGATCATGAATGTCCATTGATCTGGATGGTGTCTCCCACATGATGAGTGGATCAACGTATTCCATGCCAAGTCATCTTCATGGTGGGACCCACCTCTTGCACGGCTTGAATGTCATGCAGTGTCGCGCATTGGCACGAAAGGCATGGCAGCATGCTAACAAGCATGTTGGGCTGTAATCATCCCTCTTTTAGGGTAGTTTGCTTGTCAAAGGAAAAGTAATGGTCATGGTAATTTGAATAGACATTGAATTTGGTTGTTATATAAAGTTATTGAAAAGTACTCCCTGCAGAGCAGTATCTAGCCATGCAAGTTGGACATGGACGCTCGGCTTTCCTAACAAGATGGTCTATGAAAACCCAACTGGTTGAGCACATCTGTGCAGCTATTTGATTATATCAGAAGTTCATTTAGCTTATAAATGGGCTAGATTGTTGTGTGAGTAAACCGTTATGTTGTACACATGGCACAAACATACTACTGTCGAGACCAGCCAAATCGTAAGCCAATTGTTGATAGAGCATAGCACTGAAATCGTGTTGATCGGACATACTTAACCATCTGATTTACCCGTTGAATTGACTGGTAATTTTTTTTTTCTAACTGTCCATTTGATGGACACAGTTGCATGGTTAGCATCATCCCATCAGCAACATGCACCACAATTTCGACAATCCAGATAGATGTACATGTATGCCATGTTTATGGTGGATTAGTCACCCCCATTAATAATAAAAGCAAATCATATTCATGTCCTTCATTAATAATTAAATGTTAGTTCAGACGAGTCGAAAATATACAAGAAAAAAAATGTCCACATAAACAGGAAGGTAACTAAGGGTTGCAATGGGCCAGGTAGACTGCCCAACCCGGCAAGCCTGACCCAGCTTGGGCTGAGCTTGGACCTACTAGCTTGGCCCGTGGCCAGGTAAGCTTGGGTTTGCATGCATGGCCCAATCAATTTTCAAGTTAGGATCAGGCTAAAGTTATTTTACCCCGATCTGGCCCAGCCCAAACTAACTTTATATGTACTTGTGTGATATCCTATAAACATGCCATTTTAATCCTTGGTTAGTAACCCATCCACCTTGAATGTAACCATTGGTTCCATTCTTCTAAAATATATATTTCTTTGTGCATGTGTGGCCCACTTGATCAATAATTAGATTAAGAACATTTAAGTAGGAATTAAGGATTTTATCAATTTTTGGGCTGGGTTGAGTCATGTCAGGTCAGACTCAGGCCCAATCAATTTTTTGGGGCTCGGGCTTGAGCCAGATGTGCCGGTCCATGCCGGGCTTTGGCTAGGTTCAGACCTTGGGTCTTAAGAGTGCGGACAGGCCTAGACTTAGCTAAAACTAGCCTGGACTGGCCCATTGCCGCCCCCACAACTATATAAATTATTTAAAAAATGACACCTAAAACCTAATGCAAGATATAAAAATATATAAATGTAACGCCTTGAAAATCGAGGTCGAGCAAGAGCCCAACTCCCAAGTTTCAACACATCACTTATGCAACATAGATAATGATGATTAAATGTTGTCTGTATTAGTGCCTTAAACATGAGTGAGATTATACCAAATCAGCATATCATACTCCAGAGACAGTCTGTGATAGATATATAAAATATATAAACTATTGTAAGTCTCCAGAGTGTGAACATGTTACCAGGTTAAGTATATACATGTATACTCCCAAAATGGACAAAATGAATATACATGGGTGTTCCAAAATACAACATAACGAGTATATGATATCTAGTCAGCATCCCTATAACCCCGTCAGTCAGAACATGGTCTATATAGACCCGCCCGATAGCTGCATATAGGAGAACTCCTCCTCATCATCATAAAATTTTGGCTCTGCTTCGCAAGCATCGCCATCATCTGCAACTACAACAGAGTCTAGTTGGTGTTTAAAACACCATCCCAGAACGTGGGAGTGAGTGATCAACTCAGTGGAGCTATAAGGCAAATGTTAACATGTTATCAATTCAATCAAGCAGTAATGATGAAGCAGTACAACACTCATGTCCTAAGTACTCTTGTTAATGCAAAGATGATATGCGATAATGATGTATGCCCTCGTTTGCACTTCCTCTACGACATCAGCTCACGATCGCGGCATGCAATACTTCCGCTGTGCTCAACTTCAACGCCAAAGGCACATGTAATGCGGTGCATGTGCATGATTAACCAAGTTCTTAGTTATGCTTCTTCATAGCAGTATTGGGAAGTTAAGGTACCTCCCTTTATATCATTGACCCAACATTGATCCATCTAGGGTCGTCAATCCTAGTAGTCACATACGATAGGCAGTTCCAGGTTTCTACGGAGAGGCTCGTCACCTCAGCGCAGGCCTGGTTTATACTCTAGTTTACTACGGGAAGGCTCATCACATCAACGTAAACCTAGTGTATACTCGAGGTCACCACGGGCTCGTCACCTGATCGTAGGCCGACACCTCGAATATAATGTCCCATACCACCGTATTCGGCTCAAGATCTGGGTTGCTCATTTGACATAATGGGGAGGCTCGTCGCCCTAGCGTAGGCAGACATCATGACCACGGTATCCCATACCACCATGCCCGGCTCATGAGTCTTAGCAAATCGAGGTACCAAGGTTTAAGGGGCTTTGTACTGGTAAGTTAGTACCTTAGATTCAAACAATAGCGTCCATACATGGTGAACATACAATGGGTCAATCGGGTTACTTAACAAGCTCGACTGGTACGAGCGCACGTTGAGTTAGTCGACATGGAGCGTGTAAGCACTCCACGTGGCCTAACTACTGTCGATAATCAGCGGAGGACTCGGATTCCTCCAGCATGTCTTGTGTGGCGCAACAACCCCGGCCACTAACTCGAGAATAATTTCTGATTGCCTGGACTATGCAATAGTCCCAATCATACCTAAACACATTAGGCATTCATCTTTGATAGTCAATAACATGTGACAAACAATTCAACATAAATCACAGTTGAGCATTGTTAACAAACACATACTACACATGTTGTCCCACATAAGCATTTCATCTATAAAGCATGTAGTAGTAACTAGGTTAGGTGGAGGAGATGGTAACTATGAGTAAGGGAATTGAGAATCATATCTCAACACCCTATTAAAATACATTTTAACAACCTTTTTCTCATTTAGGCATTTTATCAAGCACCTAGACTACATATACGAACATGCGTGTAATAATTTAGTTATAACATATATTGTAGCAAATCCTTTCACAAGGAGTTACCACAAGCACAACAATCATGCATTCTCAATCAAATAATCATAACAAGTATACATCATAATTCCATACTCATTCAAACATTTCAACAAACACATGGAATGCATTTTAAATTCAACATAGTTTACCTATATATGTAACATACAGGAAACATCAAAACTAGGCACATGTGGCAGCAATCAAGTCAGTCATAAATCATTACTGACATTGAAAGCCTTGAAAACCATAACCTAAACATTTATAGTCCACACCTCACGCCGGTAGACTCGTAACGTACTCAGTTCAAACACTAACTCTTCATCTACGGCACAACGACAACCTATAACATGAAATAGGTTAGGTATTTCACCATTTGCTCTATTTGAATCCCTAAAACATATTAGGGTTAGGATTTCTTACCCAACAATAGGATCGGAATCGCCGGTATAGCAATACAGAAGCGGTGATTCAGCTCGTAGAGTGGTGGGATCGAATATCAGCAGTTATCTCTCCCTCTCTCTCACTTCTCCTCCCTTTCTCCTTCTCTCTTCTCCCACTTCTCTCTCCTAGGGTTAGGAATTTGTATGGAATGAGAGAGGCTGGGTTAAGGCACTTATATAGGCCCAGAACTGATGAGATTGGCCCCAGGGCCATGGTATACTTAGGTCATAGCTAAAAGTTGGTTGTTTCGATCCAACGGAGCTGATCTGGAGGCCCCTTTTCTGCATACAGTCTGGAGCAAGTCCCCTGATGATGGATTTATGCCGGGTTAAGATCTCGGTCCGATCGGATCAGTGGATCGACCGCGGGAGACCGGTTTCAGTTCAACGTTCACCAGTACTCGATCAGGGCCACAAGTGCACTGACCTGTGTTAGAAATTTTTCCTGATCCGAAGGTGTAATTGGGTCAGATTCTGATGATCTGAATCCTTAGATTTGGCCTACAAGCGAACGACTCAATTTACTTAAGTTTCAGTTCATTTCCTAAAGATATTCGCGTTTCTCACACACTTCGCTCCGGTCTCAAGTTGTGCATTTTGGGATACTATTACGACTTGATTTTCGAGGTGGCTATCAAGTCCAGCAAGGCGGTCATAACCGTATAGTTTCACGATAATCGGACTTTCGACGCGTGGTCCAGACCTGATACGGAGTTTCAATGCGCTCCCAAGAGCAACTGGGTTTTACGATGGACCTTAGGTTGTTAGGTAATGTAGCGTTAGTTATTCTATTCGTTTTCGGTCTTATAGATCATATTTAAAGCAGGTAGAGCTAATTTCACAGATAATCTAGTTTAGTACTTGGTTAATTCTCGTATAATTTCTAAAGGATTTGGGTCCTTAGTAATTTCTGTAAGACCCGTACCCTAGTCTGTACCGTTCCGTAGGCTTCTGCAATCCTACCAGTCGAATTTCGGCAATCCTCGACCTGTTTCCGATGTTGCGCGTGATCCTAAGCCGAGTCCTGCATACCAAAGTCGGCTCAAATCGAAACTTGTATCCTAGCGACGCACCATCGCCGCGGTTCCAATGCCGCGACTCGCGCACCGAACCGATACCTAGGTGGGAAGATGTCAGTCTACGTTCATTCCGAAGAAACAACGTGCGTTACGAATTACGAGGGAATCTCTACAAGATGTCCCATCAATCAATCAATCACTCATGTCAAGTACAAGTCAAGTCACAACATACCCAAGTACAACAACCCATACCTCTCTCTTACACAAGCAAGCCCAAAGTCAACTCTCTCTCTCTCCACCCATCCCTCTCTTACAACCCATCACTCTACCATCACCCATCACACATCACTCCATCACCTCTTATCAACCCATCACTTCTCTCTCTCTCTCCACCTATCCCTCTCTTACAACCCATCACTCCACCATCACCCATCACACATCACTCCATCACCTCTTATCAACCCATCACTTCTCTCTCTCTCTCCCTCAATTTTCAAAAAATCTCTCCCAAGAAAAATCCATACGTCCAAGCTCTCTCTCCCTCTCTCAAACACCAAGTGTGGCCCACCCTCTCATCTCTCATCCCCACCATCAAATTCCCATCTACCTCCATCAAATTCATAGGCAAGGAGCTAAGAAGGCTAAGGGACCCAGGAGGAGTGCAAGAGGTGGGTGATCCACCGTTAATTTCAGTTTTAAGGGCCACTTGTTGTGGGACCCAAAATGGTGTATGTAATGTAGAGAGGGGCCCATAGTGGCGGGGTCCCTCTATCTCTCCGTCTCTCTCTCTCTCTCTCTCTCTCTCTCTCTCTCTCTCTCTCTCTCTCTCTCTCTCTCTCTCTCTCTCTCTCTCTCTCCTTTTTTTTGGGTGTGATGTCTTGTGGCCACTATGTGCAAGAGAATCTTAACCATCCGATCGTGAGGCTCACCTTGCAATGGGTCAATTGGACGGTCAAGATGAAGGAAAACACAATTACTTTGTTGATCCAAAGGGTGGGCCACGTTCATGTGGAACCCACCTTGATGTGCAGGCCACTACCACGTGGGGCCCACACTGATGCCTGTGTTTGTCCACGCAGGGACGTTGGACGAGCAGGCTGGCTAACATGGAGTTGTGTACTGACATGGGCGTGTACTTCCCAGCTTTTTTTTAAAGAAAAAATTTTTACTTTTTGGGGTTGGTTGCTCATGCAGGCCCCACCTTGATGTATGTATGTGATCCATGCCGTCCAATCTATTCTCCAGCCCATTTTAGGCGTTGAGTCGAAAAATGAGGCTGATCTGATTTTCTGGTGGGCCGTGGGATCGAGAATGCTTGTATTTTTGTTAAAACATGGAAAAATGATTGGTGGGGTCCACCAGAAGCTTGGACCCACCTGAAACTTGGTGTGGACCCCTAATTTTGTGGGACTCAGACAATGGACGGGGTGGATCTAGTCATTGTGGGTCCCATTTTAAAAAAAAAGAAAAAAAAAGAGGAAAGCAGCTGCTGCTGCCGCTGACAGGCGCAGGCAGCGTCTGCGCAGCATGGGCAGCGAGCGGACGGGCTGGGCCCTCACGGCTCCAGCCGTGGGCCCCACCATGGTGCGTTCGACCATCAGCACCGTGCATTTGATAGTTCCCCTTTAAATTATGGGGTATCCCAGAAATCAGCCGTATACGGAACTCAAGTGGGCCATACCATCTAAAATCATGTGAAGACATGCCTGAACACATAAAATCACTTGGTGGGGCCTACCTGAAGTTTAGATGTGGTTGAAACTTGGTTTGGACCCTCAGCCAGGTGGGACCCACATAATGAGTGGGCTGGATTAGTGAACCACATCACAGTGGGCCCCCCTTGACCGTGACCATATGAACAAGTTGTACGGTAGATAAATATCACGGTGGGCTCTCTGCCCACGTGACTCTATCAACAGATTGGCTGGAAAATAAACATCACCGTGGGTCCCCTCTAGCCCACGTGACCTTACGAATAGGTTGTATGGCAAATATACATCACCGTGGACCCCCTGGCCCACATGATCTTATGAACAGATTGAATGTAAAATAAGCATCACCGCGGGCCCCCTTGGTCCACATGACCTTATAAATAGGTTGGGTGGCAAATGAACATTCCCAGTGGGCCCCTGGTCCACGTGGCCTTACCCACAGGTTGGATGAAAATAAACATTGTGGTGGGGCCCAGGTTTGAGTAACCTTGTGAGCAATTGGATGTCATATAAACAATATGGTGGGCCCCAGGTCTATATGACCTTATCAACTAGTTGGATGATAAATAAACATTACAGTGGGCCCTAGGCCCATGTGACCTTATGAATAGTTTGGATGGAAAAAAAACATTATGTTGGGCCCTAGGTTGGGTGGGGAAATAAATATCATGGTGGGTCCTACTTAGGACCCACTTATGTATGTATTGTGTCCACACCTTTCATCACTGTGGATCTTCACCATGGAGTATGTGATTTATTTATGCCTTCCATCCTGATGGGACCTACCATGATGCATGAGTTTCATCCAAAACGTCCAACCATTTTGAGATTATTTAAGGCCATTGTTGAGGCCCATCTTAATATATTTGTGGCCGCCCACTAAGGCCCACTTTGATATATAAAGACTATGGTTTAAGGCCCATTTGATGTATTGAAGGCCTATGGGTCGAGGCCCAATGGGATGTACATGAGGCCCATTATAGCGTGATTATACCATGGTTTATGTGTTGACTAT
The DNA here is from genome assembly GCA_021015155.1 of Magnolia officinalis. Classification (NCBI taxonomy): domain Eukaryota; kingdom Viridiplantae; phylum Streptophyta; class Magnoliopsida; order Magnoliales; family Magnoliaceae; genus Magnolia; species Magnolia officinalis. Next base: position 24,656,172 of record JAJHSJ010000019.1, read on the forward strand.
TATAGTGGGTCGTGCCTTGGAAGCAATGCTGGTTTGACGTCCACATTGTAAGGATAATGTTGGTTAAATGTCCGCATTGTCACTCTCCCTAAGGCCCACTGTTAGGCCCATACTTGTACTGGATAGGCCGTCTAGGCCCATCTTCGCTTTGCTCAGAGCCCATCACTATATAGCATGTTTAGTATAGAGACATGATTCATGATCACACGCATCATATGTATGCTTGGTATGAGGAGTGACTGATCATAGAATATGCCTTGGGCAGATTGTTTATGGGCTCCCCGATAGATGGAGTTGCCCTACATGAGCGCGCGGTACGCGTAAGATTGTTGCATGTTTGGTAGGGTGATTCATGCACTTGCATTTGTGCGATCATGATTATTGTATGCCCTAGCGACATCAGGGCCATAGCCTCCACAGACACATCGTGGGTGGCAGGATTGGATGCCGGAAATGTTTGGTTCTAGCATACGGGCGCCATAGATGTCCTTGGGTGAAAATCCCTAAACCTGATGGTACTAGAGGATGACTCCAACGTCGAGACCGAGTGGATATATGAGCGCACGAGGGTCGAATACCAGGAGGCCGCGTCTCCCACTGTGTCGTGGTCGGTTGAAAAGGGGTGTGGCCTTATTCGCCAGAGGGTAGGGGGCAATACTAGGCTGAGTCTGACCAGCTCATGAATGGGTTCGCTATCCACATGCCGAATGGGTATTGGCAGACTATTGGCCAGGCGAATAGTGAGGTTTCTTACGCTAGCTTGGACTGCGCGGCTAGAGAGCGACAGTGCCATTTGGAGTGTACAAAACCCCGGTGATTATCCAGACTGAGAACTGTATTGACATGAGGATTTGGATGAGGATTGGCATGCTTGAGATGCGTCTTGCATTGCATGGTCTTGGTATGGCCGATTGCATTCATATCTTGTTCTATATAGCCTTAATACGGCTGGTTGCATTTACGTACTCATCAGCATTATTCCGCATGTAATGCCCTGAAAATCGGGGGGTCGAGCATAAACTCAACTCCCGAGTTCCAGAACATCACTTATGCAACAAAATGAATGATGATTGAATGTTGACTGTATTCGTGCATTGAACATGAGTGAGATTAAGCCAAAACAGCATATCATACTCCAGAGACAGTTAAATTGCAAGCGGAAGACTCTGATAGATAGATAAAATATATAAACTATGATAAGTCTCCAGAGTGTGATAACATTACCAGGTTAAATAATTACAAGAACGGTTCTATAATATACCAAATGTGAGGAAGTGTAATGTCTCCTATCCCAAGTACCATAGCCCTATCAAAACAGTATCAGGTCTTCATTGACCTGCCAGAGAGATACATATAGGAGAACTCCTCCTATCATCATAGAAGTAGTCCGGCTCTGCTTCACAAGCATCGCCATCACCTGAAACTCAACAAATCTGGTTGGTGTGTACAACACCGTCCGGTAACGTGTGAGTGAGTGATCAACTCAGTGGAACAGTAAAGCATAGGTTAACATGTTATCAACTCAGTCAAGCAGTAATTGTAAAGCAGTACAATCAAACAATTCTAACTATTCTTATTTAATGCAAGTATGAAATGACATGATGTATGCCCTTGCCAAACCACCCTCATGCGACATCATCTTAAGTTCGCGAATGCGTCCATCCCTCAGTGCTCCACATATACCAGGCACATGCAGTGCGATGATGAGCATGATTACCGAATAATTATTAGTTCATTTCAAACAGCAGTATTGGGAAACTAAGGTACCTCCCTTGTATCATTCCCAAACATGATCCATCCTAGGGTCGTCAATCATAGTTAATCTCATACGGTATTATGGTTCGAGAGGCATCGCGAAGGCATCGCAAAGGGCTCGTCACCCGTCAGCACGGATACAGATCTCACCATAGGCGGCTCAATTGCTGACCGTCAGCTCGAGTACAGGTCTCACCGTACTCAGCTCAATCACTGGCCGTCAGCTCGAATACAGGTCTCACCGTACTCGGCTCAACTCATACTCTAGTTGCTATGAAGGGCTCGTCGCCAATCACAGACCTTGGAGTATACTCGAAGACACTACAGAGGACTCGTCGCCCGTCAGCACGAGTACAGGTCTCACCGTACTCGGCTCTCGCCGTAAGTGTCGACAACTCGAACAGTGTCCTATACCACCGTATTCGGCTCATGAGTTTGGTTGCTCAATGGTCACTACGGGGAGGCACGTGGCCCCAGCATAGGCCGACAGCTCGACCACGGTGTCCCATACCACCATGCCGGGCTTATGAGTCTTAGCGGATCGAGGTACCATGGTTAAAAGGGATTTCACTGGTAAGTTTGGTACCCTAGGTTCAAGCAGTAGCATCCAAACATGGTGAACATACATTAGACAGATCGGGTTACTTGACGAGCTCGGCTAGCTCGAGCGCACAACAAGTTGAACGACATGAAGTGCATAAGCACTTCGCGTGGCCAACCACTATCGCCAACCGAAGTACGACTCGGGTTCGTCGAACACATCTCACGTGGCAAATGAATCACAGCCACGAATTCAATTCTGGTACCGATTGTCTGGACTATAATCATAGCCCCAAACAGAATCAATTTCAGATAGATAAAGCAGTAATGGATCAAGATTCAAATCATACAATCAAAGTCTGGTATTATCCGTTTAGGGCTGTTAGGGCTGTTGCACGCACTCGTTGCTCCACTCCCCCATCACCCATGACGGATCATACAACGTAAATATAAATTTAAACATGTGCATTACATAGATAAAATCAGAAAAGTAGTTGAGCATGTTATGAAGCACAACACAAGCATGAGTTTGTACATATTCAATTCCTAATCACACAACTATCCAAGGAAAACATACACTTAGTTAAAAGAAGTTGAGAATCATATCTCAACACCCTTATACATTACAATTTGCTAACTACTACTCATTCAAACATTTCAACAAACACTTTAAAAATACATACATTAACATACATGACATATGTTGATCACATAGGCATTAGGCCAAATCCTTTCACTAGGGAGTTGCCCCAATCATAACACACGTACACCCACGACGGATAGTCATGGCAAGCAAGAATCCAAGTTCCATATTCATTCAGTCATTTCCACAAACACTTGGGCCACACATTTCAACATATATATCGTATAGTGGCCGTGGCGTGATTTAGGGCAAATCCTTTCGTCAAAGGGATATCGCCAATACAACAATCATATATCCATGACATTTAGTCATGGCGAGCACGAATGAGAATTCTATACTCATTCAGCCATTTTCACAAACACTTAGAATACACTATTACAACATACATGGTGTATGTTAGCAAAACATGTATTAGGGCTATCCTTTCGCCAAGCAAGTGTTTTACGCATATATAATATATTTATAGAACAAATAATCATGGCAACCACATCTCTAAAATATATAGGTATACGGTACTTTCTACAATACAGTATTTCTACATACATAGTGTATATTAGTAAAACATGTATTTGGGCGAATCCTTTCGCCAAATAAGTATTTTATCCATATATCATATATTCATACAACAAATAATCATGTCAAACACATTTTCAAAATTTATACGTATACGGTATTTTCTACGAATACCTAGAATATGTAAAATTCCATAATCTACATCTTTAATCGAAACAGAAAACAGAAAGCACTTTGTACATGTGCAATTGCATGCAAATCATGAATCTATCATTATCTGACATTGAAAGCGTTGAAAACCATAACCTATACACCTAAAGTCCGCACCTTTTGTCGTAGAATCGTAACGGAGTCGATAGGTTTGGTAAGCTTTCGTATACGGCAGTTTGGTGACCTATAGAACGAAATAGGTTAGCTATTTCATAACCTACAACCCTTACAACTCCAAAACAGAATAGGGTTAGGGTTTCTTACCTAAAAATGGGGCTGGAATCGCAGGGAAAGCGATGAGAATCAGGCGGTGGAGCCCAAATAGCGGCAGGGAAGAGTGGCAGGGAGATTCTCCCACTGCTCCCACACACACTCTCTCTTTCTCTCTCTCAATCTCAAATTCATATGGCTGCCATGAGAGAGGGTTTAAGGTCCTTATATAGCCTAAAAATTCACCGAAATAGACTTATGTTCAAGGTATACTTACATTATAATCAAATCGGCATTGTTTCAACTCAAAGCGGGTTTTTGGCGGCCCTCCTTGAGCCAAAGGTCGGACTTAAGCTCACTAACGCTGGATCTATGTTCTATTAGGTTTTCATTTCAGTGAGATTTCCAGATCACGCGTGGCGGACCAGTTTCAGTTCAACGGTCAGTGGATCTCGATCGGAGATTTCGAGTACATGTAAATGTGTATGAAATTTCTCCTGATCCGAGGTTGTAATTTGGTCTGATTCTGACGGTCTGGTTGCTTAATACTGATCCGCAAGCGAGTGGTGCCAGATTACTATTCAAGATATTTTATTTTGAATTAATTTCACATTTCTCACACTCTTCACTCCGAGCTCAAGCGAATAGCGCTGGGTCATTATTTGGATTTGATTTCCGGGATGGTTGTCAAGCCTAGCGAGGCGGTCCTAGTTCCTTAACTTCGTCTTAATCAGACTTCCGACGTGCTGTCCAGATCCGATACGGAGTTTCAAGATGCTCCCGAGAGCAGCCGGGTAATGAGATTGATCCTAGATTTTAGGGTAACCTAGCGTCAATGATTCTACAAGTTTTTGGTCTTGCAGATCGTATTTAAAGCGATTGGTGCTAATTTCACAGGTACTCTAGTTTAGCACTAGTTAATTCTCGCCTAATTTCTAAAGGATTTAGTCCTGTATGATTTCTGTCTGAGGTGGTACCTGGGCCTTTGTAGTTTCTATATAAAGTGATCCAAGTTATCCTACTTAGCTAATTTAGGATAGTGTCTAGGATGAAAGTGCTTAGAAAAATTGAAAGAACAAGGTAGTGAAGGGTGAGATTTGTGAAGGAAATGGGTTCAGAAGCGACTTTAGACTGTGGGGTTCAGTTCTGACGAATTAATAAGGTGTTAGGAGCAACTCATTGCCTAAGGACGTCTAATCCCAGGTTGGCAAAAATCCGGGATGTTACAATCTACCCCCCTTAAAACAAAATTTCATCCCCAAAATTGGCTAAGGGTAATAAGGGAAGATTTCTATTATTTCATTTGCCTAAGACTGATTGATTCCAAGTTTCTATGCGTGGTAGGGTATATACTAGCTGGTTCATTTTAGTCTACCCCCCTTAAAAGTTATTTCTCTATCCATTTCTCATACCCTGATGGTTTGCTTCACAGTTGTATATTTCAGAAACTCCGTAGTCCGATCACTCTCTAAGAGTAGGGAATGTCCATCATTGAAAGACTCAAATTGTTTATTCTAAGGTTGCCCTTTAGGTCTTAGTCTAAGAGTCCTCGATATTATCTATGTCCAAGGAAAGGGTGAATCAATTCTTACTAAATCATCCTAAAACGGTTTCTCATAGTAGAACTTGCTAGGGCTTCTATAATGTTCGTATTCAACGAGCACCGTTTCAATCCTGGGCCAGTGGGTTAGGGTCTACCACGTTTCCGCTGCGCCACTCTGATCAAAGAGGTGCATTAGGTGACCTAACTACACTAGGTTCATAATGTTCTACCCCCCTTAAAATTTTATTTTCACCCTCAAGGCTCAAGAGCTATGTCCTGATCCGTATGTCAGAACAAGGTGTAATTTATAACCTATCCTTGACATGAAATGGGAAATACATTGGTCTGCCTTTCATCGACGATGTGTACTATGGCATTGATACCTATGGGTATCGAGGAGCTAAAAATGATGGGTAATGTGGTTGATGTCAGGCGCAGGTGTGAGTTTGAGGTAAGACGCCTAATTCTACCAAGGGGTTTTGTCGCGGTCCAGACTTATCTTATTTAATGATGTCTGGCTTAACAGGCAGGCTATCTTTCTACGTTCATAAGCACAATATGTATGCCGACATGACATGCGATTTGGGACCTAATTCCTAACTAATTGTTGCCCATTTGGGTAATTCCTTGGGGCCTAAAAGAAAATCTGTTTTGGCTATATGTTCTTAACACTTCTCGAAGACGAAGTTATAAAATTTTATTTGTAAGTGGTCGGGCCAACACGGAAGGAATGTTGTGTAGTGGGTCTGAGTCGGATACATGGACCTCCTGCCTAGCTAGAACAGAAAGTTGCCATATCATTTCTTAATCCTAGTCGATCCCGACCTTCTACTTGATCAGAGCATAGGGTTCATTAGTCACTACCAGGATTGAGAATTCGATTCAAACCGCGAATACCTCGCTTATATGTAGTTTCTCTACTCCGTGTTCCAGATTGTACTAAGTCCTTGAGAAGGAAATTCTAAGGAATGTATTGATTGGACCTAACATTGAATCCAAGGGATATATAGGTTTTCTCTAATCGTGAATAGTTTCTACGTCAAACAACCTCCCTAAGAGTTGCTAAGGAAGCCAAAAGTATTAAGGGGATTCAACAACGGAACGGGGTCTCGATCCAACCTATTCAAGACAACTAACTACGTCTATCACTCAATTATCTTAGCATTGTTAGTCGTTTACATTTCTTAGTCTAATCAGCAGCCTAGGCTCAACTTATGAGCAGCGGTATTCCACTAGTTGTAATCTAAAGTCTATGCTTATACATCAGATGATTTTATACCCTTTCTAAATAAAGAAATTGTTTTATCGCCTAGGGTCAAAGTTGTCTAATTGGAATTGGGTTGCCGGAACTCGAATTTAACTACGCACAAGCATTTCACACATGTTCATACTAGCTAAGAAGATCCTCGGGTTTACATTATTAATTTGTTGGATTTCCTATACGGTCAGGTCTGTCGAAAACTAGGAGTACCGCCCTAGGTCCAAAACTCTAAGGGTTATATTTGTCAAACAACCCTTTACTCTAAAAGCTTAAGCTATCAGAGTGTGGTGGGTTAATGTATATCAAGGGACTTTATCACTTCAACACTATTTGGCCAGTGGTCTTAAGTTGTATTAAATGGGACTGCATCACTAATCCTACCTCGGGATTGGGAGTGGCTTGTTTGGTAGGAGGGTGGGAGGGGATTAAAATTAATGGTATAGGCTTTGGAAAATGAGCCTTGGGTGGGAAAGTGTGAGATGGGATTTTCAAACCCCAAGATGATGAATTTCTAAGTGTAATTTGAAAGGAAATCCCGGGATATACTTTTCCTTGCTAACATTCCAAACATGGCATTGGAAAACATGGAATACACCCAATCTAGGGACAATACTTTACACATACATTTATTATTACTTTTACAATTCAATCCACCTTACTCACCTAACGCAGTTGGCCGAACGGGCCCTAAAGGGAGAAAAGGGGCTGGAGTTTTTGGTTCTCCACGAACTTGGGTCTCAACAGTGGTTGTAGAGGCCCAAAGAACAGGGATTTGTAAAGGAAAGTGGAGAGATGGGCTGGGTAGAGAGGTTACACATTTTTGAGCTCCAAATGAGGGGAGTAGGAGCTCAAATGAGAGAGAATGATGAGGGTAGGAGGATAGGTAGGGCTGTAAACGATGGAGTGATGTATGGTTGGACAGGAAACAACGAAATGGGCGATTGGAGTGGAGGTCTGAGAGAGAAAACAACAACCGAAAAGCGAAAAGGGGGCTTGGAGGGGCATTTGAGATAGAGAGGTAAAACGACATGAAATAGGGGTCCCCCCGTAAAATCGTATGCACCACACGTGTGTAGAGGTCGGGCCGACCATGACCAGGCCCGGCCCAACTTGAGTAGGCCCACCTGACCGCGGTCGACCGCGGTGACCGCGGTTCTGCCGCGGTCTGCTTTGACCGGCGTGCTGCGGCCGCAGTTGGGTGACGTTCTCCACCCTCCCAAGGTGCCAAATGCACCCTGGGTCCACTTGGTTCACCCCCGGATTGACGCGTGTGGCCCCCCGACTCCGTTTCGAGTCATTTCCGGTCAAATCGGACGTATCTTGCAATCCGGAATGACTTATCTGACGTAAAATATATGAATTTGGGGTAGAACGAGCTAATGAAGCCAACCAACCCTGCTATGCCAAGTTGTGAAGCCCGGAATTGCGGAAAAAACTCCGATTGATGGTTGTTTCCCTATTTCAATTTCGTTTTACTAAAATAGTAGTTTTAGTTTGATTACTATTCATCTGTTTGGCTTTAGGAGTTACGCTCATCGCGTAAAGAGCTTAGAATAATTTGGAGAACGGTTTGGTGAAGTCAAATAGGACACTTACTATTTTTGGCTGAAACCCTTACGCACTAATAAACATCACAACCTTATAGTAAGTCGCGAATTCTAGGAGTTTTAGTTGTAGTTTGTTTCTGATTTTTTTTCCCCATTACTTGGTATCCCTATTTAAAGGGTTGTGAGCTCAATTTTTGTAGTCATTCATTAATCAATTTCGAATTTATTAGAATTTATTTCTACTTTCTGCTTTCTTTTCTCGTAGACTCGAGAAGTCTCTGTGAGGAGTCCAGAGAAGCTCTGAGGATTCAGAGTAGTTATCATCATCACGCTTATCCCGTATTATACCGATTTTCAATGGTTGGGGTGAGGTGGATTGTAATCTAGAATCATCAATAGACGGCCTAGGATTGCTTTAAGGTCGACCCGTGCGACCATGGTTGAATACAGACTTGATTTTGGCGTTCGTTTTCAGTGAACTTCGCCAATTGGCGAAATCGAGATACCTATGACTGTTTCTATGTTCCGTCGCTCCCTCCTAAGTCAGAGTGCGTCAGTGTGCGTCGTGTGACCATAACCTAGGTCTGGTTTAATCCAAATCATGCTCTGATACCATCTTGTAACGCCCTGAAAATTGGGGGGTCGAGCATAAACTCAACTCCCGAGTTCCAGAACATCACTTATGCAACAAAATGAATGATGATTGAATGTTGACTGTATTCGTGCATTGAACATGAGTGAGATTAAGCCAAAACAACATATCATACTTTAATTGCAAGCGGAAGATGTGATAGATAGATAAAATATATAAAATATGATAAGTCTCCAGAGTGTGATAACATTACCAGGTTAAATAATTACAAGTACGGTTCTAAAATTTACCAAATGTGAGGAAGTGTAATGTCTCCTATCCCAAGTACCATAGCCCTGTCAAAACAGTATCAGGTCCTCATTGACCTGCCAAACAGATACAGATAAGAGAACTCCTCCTATCATCATAGAAGTAGTCCGGCTCTGCTTCACAAGCATTGCTATCACCTGAAACTTAACAAATCTGGTTGGTGTGTACAACACCGTCCCGTAACGTGGGAGTGAGTGATCAACTCAGTGGAAAGGTAAAGCATAGGTTAACATGTTATCAACTCAGTCAAGCAGTAATGATAAAGCAGTACAATCAAACAATTCTAACTATTCTTATTTAATGCAAGTATGAAATGACATGATGTATGCCCTTGTCAAACCACCCTCATGCGACATCATCTTACGTTCGCGAATGCGTCCATCCCTCAGTGCTCAACATCTACCAGGCACATGCAGTGCGATGATGAGCATGATTACCGAGTAATTATTAGTTCATTTCAAACAGCAGTATTAGGAAACTAAGGTACCTCCCTTATATCATTCCCAAACATGATCCATCCTAGGGTCGTCAATCCTAGTTAATCTCATACGGTATTATGGTTCGAGAGGCATCGCGAATGCATCGCAAAGGGCTCGTCACCCGTCAGCACGGATACAGATCTCACCGTAGGCGGCTCAATTGCTGACCGTCAGCTTGAGTACAGGTCTCACCGTACTCGACTCAATCGCTGGCCGTCAGCTCGAATACAGGTCTTGCCGTACTCGGCTCAACTCATACTCTAGTTGCTGTGAAGGGCTCGTCGTCAATCACAGACCTTGGAGTATACTCGAAGACACTACAGAGGACTCGTCGTCCATCAGCACGAGTACAGGTCTCACCGTACTCGGCTCTCGCCGTAAGTGTCGACAGCTCGAATACAGTGTCCCATACCACCGTATTCGGCTCACGAGTTTGGTTGCTCAATGGTCACTACGGGGAAGCACGTGGCCCCAGCATAGGCCGACAGCTCAACCACGGTGTCCCATACTACCATGCCCGGCTCATGAGTCTTAGCGGATCGAGGTACCATGGTTAAAAGGGATTTCACTGGTAAGTTTGGTACCCTAGGTGCAAGCAGTAGCGTCCAAACATGGTAAACATACATTAGACAGATCGGGTTACTTGACGAGCTCGGCTAGCTCGAGCGCACAACAAGTTGAATGACATGAAGTGCATAAGCACTTCGCGTGGCCAACCACTATCGCCAACCGAAGTACGACTCGGGTTCGTCGAACACATCTCACGTGGCAAATGAATCACAGCCACGAATTCAATTCTGGTACCGATTGTCTAGACTATAATCATAGCCCCAAACACAATCAATTTCAGATAGATAAAGCAGTAATGGATCAAGATTCAAATCATATAATCAAAGTCTGGTATTATCCGTTTTGGGCTGCCAGGGCTGTTGCACGCACTCGTTGCTCCACTCCCCCATCACCCATGACGGATCATACAACGTAAATATAAATTTAAACATGTGCATTACATAGATAAAATCAGAAAACCAGTTGAGCATGTTATGAAGCACAACACAAGCATGAGTTTGTACATATTCAATTCCTAATCACACAACTATCCAAGGAAAACATACACTTAGTTAAAAGAAGTTGAGAATCATATCTCAACACCCTTATACATTACAATTTGCTAACTACTACTCATTCAAACATTTCAACAAACACTTTAAAAATACATACATCAACATACATGACATATGTTGATCACATAGGCATTAGGCCAAATCCTTTCACTAGGGAGTTGCCCCAATCATAACACGCGTACACCCACGACGGATAGTCATGGCAAGAAGGAATCCAAGTTCCATATTCATTCAGTCATTTCCACAAACACTTGGAACACACATTTCAACATATATAGCGTATAGTGGCCGTGCCTTGATTTAGGGCAAATCCTTTCGTCAAAGGGATATCGCCAATACAACAATCATATATCCATGACAATTAGTCATGGCGAGCACGAATGAAAATTCTATACTCATTCAGCCATTTTCACAAACACTTAGAATACACTATTACAACATAGATGGTGTATGTTAGCAAAACTTGTATTAGGGCTATCCTTTCGCCAAGCAAGTATTTTACGCATATATAATATATTTATACAACAAATAATCATGGTAACCACATCTCTAAAATATATAGGTATACAGTACTTTCTACAATACAGTATTTCTACATACATAGTGTATATTAGTAAAACATGTATTTGGGCGAATCCTTTCGCCAAATAAGTATTTTATCCATATATCATATATTCATACAACAAATAATCATGTCAAACACATTTCCAAAATTTATACGTATACGGTATTTTCTACGAATACCTAGAATATGTAAAATTCTATAATCTTCATCTTTAATCGAAACAGAAAACAGAAAGCACTTTGTACATGTGTAATTGCATGCAGATCATGAATCTATCATTATCTGACATTGAAAGCATTGAAAACCAAAACCTATACACCTAAAGTCCGCACCTTTTGTCGTAGAATCGTAACGGAGTCGATAGGTTTGCTAAGCTTTCGTATACGGCAGTTTGGTAACCTATAGAACGAAATAGGTTAGCTATTTCATAACCTACAACCCTTACAACTCCAAAACAGATTAGGGTTAGGGTTTCTTACCTAAAAACGGGGCAGGAATCGTCGGAAAAGCGATGAGAATCAAGCGGTGGAGCCCAAATAGCGGCAGGGAAGAGTGGCAGGGAGATTCTCCCACTGCTCCCACACAATCTCTCTCTTTTCTCTCTCTCAATCTCAAATTCATATGGCTGCCATGAGAGAGGGTTTAAGGTCCTTATATAGCCTAAAAATTCACCGAAATAGACTTATGTTCAAGGTATACTTACATTATAATCAAATCTGCATTGTTTCAACTCAAAAGAGGGTTTCTAACGGCCCTCCTTGAGCCAAAGGTCGGACTTAAGCTCACTAACGCTGGATCTACGTTCTATTAAGTTTTCATTTCAGTGGAATTTCCAGATCACGTGTGGCGGACCAGTTTCAGTTCAACGGTCAGTGGATCTTGATCGGAGATTTCGAGTACATGTAAATGTGTATGAAATTTCTCCTGATCCGAGGGTGTAATTTGGTATGATTCTGACGGTCTGGTTGCTTATTACTGATCCGCAAGCGAGTGGTGCCAGATTACTATTCAAGATATTTTATTTTGAATTAATTTCACATTTCTCACACTCTTCACTCCGAGCTCAAGCGAATGGCGTTGGGACATTATTTGGATTTGATTTCCGAGATGGTTGTCAAGCCCTGCGAGGCGGTCCTAGTTCCTTAACTTCGTGTTAATTAGACTTCCGACGTGTGGTCCAGATCCGATACAGAGTTTCGAGATGCTCCCGAGAGCAGCCGGGTAATGAGATTGATCCTAGATTTTAGGGTAACCTAGCGTCAATGATTCTACAAGTTTTGGGTCTTGCAGATCGTATTTAAAGCGATTGGTGCTAATTTCACAGGTACTCTAGTTTAGCACTAGTTAATTCTCACCTAATTTCTAAAGGATTTAGTCATGTATGATTTCTGTCTGGGGTGGTACCTGGGCCTTTGTAGTTTGTATATAAAGTGATCGAAGTTATACTAATTAGCTATTTTAGGATAGTGTCTAGGATGAAAGTGCTTAGAAAAATTGAAAGAACAAGGTAGTGAAGGGTGAGATTTGTGAAGGAAATGGGTTCAGAAGCGACTTTAGACTGTGGGGTTTAGTTCTTACGAATTAATGGCCTAAGGACGTCTAATCCCTGGTTGGCAAAAATTCAGGATATTACAATCTACCCCCCTTAAAACAAAATTTCGTCCCCGAAATTGGCTAAGGGTAATAAGAGAAGATTTCTATTATTTCATTTGCCTAAGACTGATTGATTCCAAGTTTCTACGCGTGGTAGGGTATATACCAGCTGGTTCATTTTAGTCTACCCCCCTTAAAACTTATTTCTCTATCCATTTCTCATACCCTGATGGTTTGCTTCGCAATTGTATATTTCAGTAACTCCGTAGTCCGATCACTCTCTAAGAGTTGGGAATGTCCATCATTGAAAGGCTCAAATTGTTTATTCTAAGGTTGCCCTTTAGGTCTTAGTCTAAGAGTCCTCGATATTATCTATGTCCAAGGAAAGGGTGAATCAATTCTTACTAAATCATCCTAAAAGGGTTTCTCATAGTAGAACTTGTTAGGGCTTCTACAATGTTCGTATTCAACGAGCACCGTTTCAATCCTGGGCCAGTGGGTTAGGGTCCACCACGTTTCCGCTGCGCCACTCTGATCAAAGAGGTGCATTAGGTGACCTAACTACACTGGGTTCATAATGTTCTACCCCCCTTAAAATTTTATTTTCACCCTCAAGGCTCAAGAGCTATGTCCTGATCCGTATGTCGGAACAAGGTGTAATTTATAACCTATCCTTGACATGAAATGGGAAATACATTGGTCTGCCTTTCATCGACGATGTGTACTATGGCATTGATACCTATGGGTATCGAGGAGCTAAAAATGATGGGTAATGTGGTTGATGTCAGGGGCAGGTGTGAGTTTGAGGCAAGACGCCTAATTCTACCAAGGGATTTTATCGCGGTCCAGACTTATCCTATTTAATGATGTCTGGCTTAACAGACAGGCTATCTTTCTACGTTCATAAGCACAATATGTATGCCGACATGGCATGCGATTTGGGACCTAATTCCTAACTAATTGTTGCCCATTTGGGTAATTCCTTGGGGCATAAAAGAAAATCTCTTTTGGCTATATATTCTTAACAGTTCTTGAAGACGAAGTTATAAACTTTTAGTTGTAAGTGGTCGGGCCAACACGGAAGGAATGTTGTGTAGTGGGTCTGAGTCAGATACATGAACCTCCTGCCTAGCTAGAACAGAAAGTTGTCATATCATTTCTTAATCCTAGTCGATCCCGACCTTCTGCTTGATCAGAGCATAGGGTGCATTGGTCACTATCAGGATTGAGAATTCGATTCAAACCGCGAATACCTCGCTTATATGTAGTTTCTCTACTCCGTGTTCCCGATTGTACTAAGTCCTTGAGAAGGAAATTCTAAGGGATGTATTGATTAGACCTAACATTGAATCCAAGGGATATATAGGTTTTCTCTAATCGTGAATAGTTTCTAAGTCAAACAAGCTCCCTAAGAGTTACTGAGGAAGCCTAAAGTATTAAGGGGATTCAACAACGGAACGGGGTCTCGCTCCAACCTATTCAAGCCAACTAACTGCGTCTATCACTCAATTATCTTAGTATTGTTAGTCGTTTACATTTCTTAGTCTAATCAGCAGCCTAGGCTCAACTTATGAGCAGCGGTAATCCACTAGTTGTAATCTAAACTCTATGCTTATACATCAGATGATTTTATACCCTTTCTAAATAAAGAAATTATTTTATCGCCTAGGGTCAAAGTTGTCTAATTGGAATTGGGTTGCCAGAACTCGAATTTAACTATGCACGAGCATTTCACACATGTTCATACTAGCTAAGAAGATCCTGGGTTTTACATTATTAATTTGTTGGATTTCCTATACGGTCAGGTCTGTCGAAAACTAGGAATACCGCCCTAGGTCCAAAACTCTAAGGGTCATATTTGTCAAACAACCCTTTACTCTAAAAGCTTAAGCTATCAGAGTGTGGTGGGTTAATGTATATCAAGGGACTTTATCACTTCAACACTATTTGGCCAGTGGTCTTAAGTTGTATTAAATGGGACTGCATCACTAATCCTACCTCGGGATTGGGAGTGGCTTGTTTGGTAGGAGGGTGGGAGGGGATTTAATGGTATAAGCTTTGGAAAATGAGCCTTGGGTGGGAAAGTGTGAGATGGGATTTTCAAACCCCAAGATGATGAATTTCTAAGTGTAATTTGAAAGGAAATCCCGGGATATACTTTTCATTGCTAACATTCCAAACATGGCATTGGAAAACATGGAATACACCTAATCTAGGGACAATACTTTACACATACATTTATTATTACTTTTACAATTCAATCCACCTTACTCACCTAATGCAGTTGGCCGAACGGGCCTTAAAGGGAGAAAAGGGGCTGGAGTTTTTGGTTCCCTACGAACTTGGGTCTCAGCAGTGGTTGTAGAGGCCCAAAGAACAAGGATTTGTAATGGAAAGTGGAGAGATGGGTTGGGTAGAGAGGTTACACGTTTTTGAGCTCCAAATGAGGGGTGTAGGAGCTCAAATGAGAGAGAATGATGAGGGTAGGAGGATAGGTAGGGCTGTAAACGATGGAGTGATGTATGGTTGGACAGGAAACAACGAAATAGGTGATTGGAGTGGAGGTTTGAGAGAGAAAACAGCAACCGAAAAGCGAAAAGGGGGCTTGGAGGGGCGTTTGAGAGAGAGAGGTAAAACGACATGAAATAGGGGTCCCCCTGCAAAATCGCACGCACCACACGTGTGTAGAGGTCGGGCCGACCATGACCAAGCACGATCCAACTTGAGTAGGCCCACCTGACCCCGGTGACCACAGTTCCACCGCGGTCCGCTTTGACCGGCGTGCTGCAGCCGCAGTTGGGTGATGTTCTCCACCCTCCCAAGGTGCCAAATGCATCCTGGGTCCATTTGGTTCACCCCCGGATTGACGCGTGTGGGCCCCCGACTCCGTTTCGAGTCGTTTCGGGTCAAATCGGACGTATCTTGCAATCCGGAATGAGTTATCTGACGTAAAATATATGAATTTGGGGTAGAACGAGCTAATGAAGCCAACTAACTCCGCTACGCCGGGTTGTGCAGCCCGAAATTGCAGCAAAACCTCCGATTGATGGTCGTTTCCCTGTTTCAATTTCGTTTTACTAAAATAGTAGTTTTAGTTTGATTACTCTTCATTTGTTTGGCTTTAGGAGTTACGCTCATCGCGTAAAGAGCTTAGAATAATTTGGAGAATGGTTTGGTGAAGTCAAATAGGACACTTACTATTTTTGGCTGAAACCCTTACGCACTAATAAACATCACAACCTTATAGTAAGTCGCGAATTTTAGGAGTTTTAGTAGTAGTTTGTTTCTGATTTTTTTTCCCCATTACTTGGTATCCCTATTTAAAGGGTTGTGAACTCAATTTTTGTAGTCATTCATTAATCAATTTCGAATTTATTAGAATTTATTTCTACTTTCTGCTTTCTTTTCTCGTAGACTCGAGAAGTCTCTGTGAGGAGTCCAGAGAAGCTCCGAGGATTCAGAGTAGTTATCATCATCACGTTTATTCCGTATTCTACCGATATTCAATGGTTGGGGTGAGGTGGATTGTAATCTAAAATCATCAATAGACGGCCTAAGATTGCTTTAAGGTCGACCCGTGCGACCATGGTTGAATACAGACTTGATTTCGGCGTTCGTTTTCAGTGAACTTCGCCAAATGGCGAAATCGAGATACTTATGACTGTTTCTATGTTCCGTCGCTCCCTCCTAAGTCAGAGTGCGTCAGTGTGCGTCGTGTGACCATAACCCAGGTCAGGTTTAATCCAAATCATGCTCTGATACCATCTTGTAATGCACTGAAAATCGGGGGGTTGAGCATAAACTCAACTCCCGAGTTCCAGAACATCACTTATGCAACACAATGAATGATGATTGAATGTTGACTGTATTCGTGCATTGAACATGAGTGAGATTAAGCCAAAACAGCATATCATACTCCAGAGACAGTTAAATTGCAAGCGGAAGACTGTGATAGATAGATAAAATATATAAACTATGATAGTCTCCAGAGTGTGATAACATTACCAGGTTAAATAATTATAAGTACAGTTCTAAAATATACCAAATGTGAGGAAGTGTAATGTCTCCTATCCCAAGTACCATAGCCCTGTCAAAGCAGTATCAGGTCTTCATTGACCTGCCAGAGAGATATAGATAGGAGAACTCCTCCTATCATCATAGAAGTAGTCCGACTCTGCTTCACAAACATCGCCATCACCTGAAACTCAATAAATCTGGTTGGTGTGTACAACACCGTCCCGTAACGTGGGAGTGTGTGATCAACTCAGTGGAACAGTAAAGCATAGGTTAACATGTTATCAACTCAATCAAGCAGTAATGATAAACCAGTACAATCAAACAATTCTAACTATTCTTATTTAATGCAAGTATGAAATGACATGATGTATGCCCTTGCCAAACCACCCTTATGCGACATCATCTTACGTTCGCGAATGCGTCCATCCCTCAGTGCTCCACATCTACCAGGCACAAGCAGTGTGATGATGAGCATGATTACCGAGTAATTATTAGTTCATTTCAAACAGCAGTATTGGGAAACTAAGGTACCTCCCTTGTATCATTCCCAAACATGATCCATCCTAGGGTCGTCAATCCTACTTAATCTCATACGGTATTATGGTTCGAGAGGCATAGCGAAGGCATCACAAAGGGCTCGTCACCCGTCAGCACGGATACAGATCTCACCGTATGCGGCTCAATTGTTGACCGTCAGCTCGAGTACAGGTCTCACCGTACTCGGCTCAATCGCTGGCCGTCAGCTCGAATACAGATCTCACCGTACTCGGCTCAACTCATACTCTAGTTGCTGTGAAGGGCTCGTCGCCAATCACAGACCTTGGAGTATACTCGAAGACACTACAGAGGACTCGTCGCCCGTCAGCACGAGTACAGGTCTCACCGTACTCGGCTCTCGCCGTAAGTGTCGACAGCTCGAATACAGTGTCCCATACCACCGTATTCGGCTCACGAGTTTGCTTGCTCAATGGTCACTACGGGGAGGCACGTGGCCCCAGCATAGGCCGACAGCTCGACCACGGTGTCCCATACCACCATGCCCGGCTCATGAGTCTTATCGGATCGAGGTACCATGGTTAAAAGGGATTTCACTGGTAAGGTTGGTACCCTAGGATTAAGCAGTAGCATCCAAACATGGTGAACATACATTAGACAGATCGGGTTACTTGACGAGCTCGGCTAGCTCGAGCGCACAACAAGTTGAACGACATGAAGTGCATAAGCACTTCGCGTGGCCAACCACTATCGCCAACCGAAGTACGACTCGGGTTCGTCGAACACATCTCACGTGGCAAATGAATCACAGCCACGAATTCAATTCTGGTACCGATTGTCTAGACTATAATCATAGCCCCAAACACAATCAATTTCAGATAGATAAAGCAGTAATGGATCAAGATTCAAATCATACAATCAAAGTCTGGTATTATCCGTTTTGGGCTGTCAGGGCTGTTGCACGCACTCGTTGCTCCACTCCCCCATCACCCATGACGGATCATACAACGTAAATATAAATTTAAACATGTGCATTACATAGATAAAATCAGAAAAGCAGTTGAGCATGTTATGAAGCACAACACAAGCATGAGTTTGTACATATTCAATTCCTAATCACACAACTATCCAAGGAAAACATACACTTAGTTAAAAGAAGTTGAGAATCATATCTCAACACCCTTATACATTACAATTTGCTAACTACTACTCATTCAGACATTTCAACAAACACTTTAAAAATACATACATCAACATACATGACATATGTTGATCACATAGGCATTAGGCCAAATCCTTTCACTAGGGAGTTGCCCCAATCATAACACGCGTACACCCACGACGGATAGTCATGGCAAGAAGGAATCCAAGTTCCATATTCATTCAGTCATTTCCACAAACACTTGGGCCACACATTTCAACATATATGGCGTATAGTGGCCGTGGCGTGATTTAGGGCAAATCCTTTCGTCAAAGGGATATCGCTAATACAACAATCATATATCCATGACAATTAGTCATGGCGAGCACGAATGAGAATTCTATACTCATTCAGCCATTTTCACAAACACTTAGAATACACTATTACAACATACATGGTGTATGTTAGCAAAACATGTATTAGGGCTATCCTTTCGCCAAGCAAGTATTTTACGCATATATAATATATTTATACAACAAATAATCATGGCAACCACATCTCTAAAATATATAGGTATACGGTACTTTCTACAATACAGTATTTCTACGTACATAGTGTATATTAGTAAAACATGTATTTGGGCGAATCCTTTCGCCAAATAAGTATTTTATGAACATATCATATATTTATACAACAAATAATCATGTCAAACACATTTCAAAAATTTATACGTATACGGTATTTTCTACGAATACCTAGAATATGTAAAATTCCATAATCTACATCTTTAATCGAAACAGAAAACAGAAAGCACTTTGTACATGTGCAATTGCATGCAGATCATGAATCTATCATTATCTGACATTGAAAGCATTGAAAACCATAACCTATACACCTAAAGTCCACACCTTTTGTCGTAGAATCGTAACAGAGTCAATAGGTTTACTAAGCTTTCGTATACGGCAGTTTGGTAACCTATAGAACGAAATAGGTTAGATATTTCATAACCTACAACCCTTACAACTCCAAAACAGATTAGGGTTAGGGTTTCTTACCTAAAAACGGGGCTGGAATCGCTGGGAAAGCGATGTGAATCAGGCGGTGGAGCCCGAATAGCGGCAGGGAAGAGTGGCAGGGAGATTCTCCCACTTCTCCCACACTTTCTCTCTCTTTTCTCTCTCTCAATCTCAAATTCATAAGGCTGCCATAAGAGAGGGTTTAAGATCCTTATATAGCCTAAAAATTAACTGAAATAGACTTATGTTCAAGGTATACTTACATTATAATCAAATCGGCATTGTTTCAGCTCAAAAGAGGGTTTCTAGCGGCCCTCCTTGAGCCAAAGGTCGGACTTAAGCTCACTAACGCTAGATCTACGTTCTATTAAGTTTTCATTTCAGTGGGATTTCCAGATCACACGTGGCAGACCAGTTTCAGTTCAACGGTCAGTGGATCTCGATCGGAGATTTCGAGTACATGTAAATGTGTATGAAATTTCTCCTGATCCGAGGGTGTAATTTGGTCTGATTTTGACGGTCTGGTTGCTTAATACTGATCCGCAAGCGAGTGGTGCCAGATTACTATTCAAGATATTTTATTTTGAATTAATTTCACATTTCTCACACTCTTCACTCCGAGTTCAAGCGAATAGCGCTGGGACATTATTTGGATTTGATTTCCGGGATGGTTGTCAAGCCCAGCGAGGCAGTCCTAGTTCCTTAACTTTGTGTTAATCGGACTTCCGACGTGCAGTCCAGATCCGATACAGAGTTTCAAGATGCTCCCGAGAGCAGCCGGGTAATGAGATTGATCTTACTTTTAGGGTAACCTAGCGATAATGATTCTACAAGTTTTCGGTCTTGCAGATCGTATTTAAAGCGATTGGTGCTAATTTCACAGGTACTCTAGTTTAGCACTAGTTAATTCTCGCCTAATTTCTAAAGGATTTAGTCCTCTATGATTTCTGTCTGAGGTGATACCTGGGCCTTTGTAGCTTGTATATAAAGTGATCCAAGTTATACTACTTAGCTAGTTTAGGATAGTGTCTAGGATGAAAGTGCTTAGAAAAATTGAAAGAACAAGGCAGTGAAGGGTGAGATTTGTGAAGGAAATGGGTTCAGAAGCGACTTTAGACTGTGGGGTTCAGTTCTGACGAATTAATAAGGTGTTAGGAGCGACCCATTGCCTAAGGACGTCTAATCCCAGGTTGGCAAAAATCCGGGATGTTACACCGCATTACTCTGACCTTGCATTCTGAGCACGCTCATATTGCGCACACACTTACACCACCCTCTAAGCTTTCATAAGCTTATGCACGATTGATTCGGCGATTGGAAATTTTGCAAGCCCGATCTTCGAGTTCGGGGCGTGACAATTTCTGCCTAAGGTGGTACTCGGGTCTTTGTACGAATTTTTTTCCTGGACATTACAATCTACCCCCCTTAAGAAAAAATTTCGTCCTCGAAATTAGTACCTTTTCATACTCCTTGAGAATCTGAGGGTAGTTCGTTCGGACCCCGGCTTCCGTTTCCCAAGTAGCCTCTTCCTTAGTGTGGTGTGTCCACAGAACCTTCACGAGTGGAATAACCTTACTACGCAACACCTGCTCCTTCCTATCTAGAATATACGTCGCTTGCAGTAGATAAGTAGCATCCTCACTCAACTGCACCTGCTCCCATCTGATAATGTGGGAAGGGTCAGGGACGTATTTCTTCAACATCGACACATGAAATACGTTGTGCACGCCAGCAAGTGGTGTGGGCAAAGCAAGGCGGTATGCTACCACAAGCACTCGATCCAGTATCTGAAATGGGCCAATGAACCTCGGCGTGAGTTTCCCTTTCTTGCCGAACCGAAGGACTACCTTCATTGGAGAAACTTTCAGGAATACGTGGTCCCCAACCTCAAACTCTAGCTACTGCCACCTTGTATCAGCGTAACTCTTCTATCTGCTTTGTGCTGCCAGAAGTCGACGCCTAATAATGTCGATCTTCTCTGAGGTTGCCTAAACTAACTCTTGGCCAATCAGGCTCTTCTTGCCAACCTCTACCCAGCAATGCGGTGCTCGATAGGGATGCCCATACAAGGCCTTATAGGGAGTCATACCAATACTTTCCTGGAAGCTGTTGTTGTAAGCGAACTCTGCATAAGGAAGACAGTCATCCCAACTGTCCTTGAAATCAAGCACACAAGCTCACAACATGTCCTCTAACACCCGATTCACCCGTTCCATCTACCCATCAGTCTGTAGGTGGAACGTGGCACTGAACTTCAGTTTCACACCCATTGCTTCATGGATACGAGTCTAGAAGATAGATGTGAATCACATGTCTCGATCTGACACAATCTCCATAGGAACTCCATGCAGACACACAATATCCTTGATGTACAACCTGGCCAACTCGTCTACGGAGTTCAATACTCTAATAGGGAGGAAGTGAGACGATTTCATCAATCGGTCCACAATCACCCATATGGAATCATGTCCCTTCCTCGTCTTTGGCAACCCTGAGATAAAATCCATAGAGATGAAGTCCCATTTCCATTCAACTATGGGCATGGGCTGAAGTAGTCCAGGAGGTCGGCGATGCTCTACCTTGACCTGCTGGCACGTGAGGCAATAGGATACATAATCTGCTATGTGGACCTTCATGTTGTCCCACCAATACGAGCGCTTCATGTCGTCGTATATCTTCGTACTACCAGGATGTATTGCCATCCTCGAATTGTGAGTAGCCTCGAGAACTTCCTTCCTGAAGTTATGCAGATTTGGGACACAGGCGACCATGATAACGTAAACCCCCATCTATACCGACTCTCCATTCCCAGTCTTCACTGTCACTAAACTGCTCTCTCATCTTGGCCAATAATTCATCGTCTCTCTGAGCCGCGATGATCCTGTCATGAATGAGTGGCTGAACATGAATATGTACGATGCTCTTGAAGGACTCCACTACCGTAAGTTTCTGCTCAAAGTCTCGTACAAACTCTACCATACCCCATTCTGTTGTCATCAGCGGAGCTGTAAATGCTATAGTCTTCTTAAGGCTCAACGCGTCGGCCACAAGGTTGGCCTTGCCAGGATGGTAGGAGACCTCAAACTCAAACTCCTTCAAGGTTTCCAACCATCGCCGCTATATCATATTCAGATCCCTCTGCATGAATATGTACCTGAGGCTCTTGTGGTCGCAAAAGAGTTCGAACTCCTCTCCATAGAGGTAATATCTCTAGAGCTTTAATGCAAAGATGACGGCCACTAACTCTAGGTCATATGTAGGGTAGTTTTCCTCGTGTTTCCTCAACTATCGCGATGTATAGGCAATAGCCCTGTCCTTCTGCATCAGAACACAACCCAAACCAACATGAGATGCGTCGGTGTATATCGTATACTTGACCCCTTGCTCTGACAATACTAGCACAGGGGCGGATGTCAACTTGTCCTTTAGTTCTTGAAAAGCTGCTTCTGCCTTCTCATTTCAGGCAAACTTGAGATCCTTCCGAGTTAGCTGAGACAACGGTCTGCCTATCTTGAAAAAGTCTCTAATGAATCGACAGTAGTAACCTGTAAGACCCGTATCATAGTCCGTACTATTCCGTAGGCTTCCACGGTCATCCCGATCTAATTTCGGTGACCCGCGATCGACTGTCGGCATTTGCGTGCAACTTGAGTCGTGTACCGCATATCTGAGTTGGCTCGACCTGAGACTTATACCAATGCGACCGCGCTGTCACTGCGGTTCCAATGCCGCGTTTTGCACACCGATGCGGTACCCTGGCCAGGAGATGTGGGCCCACGTTCGGTTCTATAAAATGCCGCGCGTTACAAATACCGAGGGAATCTCTACAACATGTCAAATCAATCCCATCAATCAATCAAGTACCAAATTCCATCACTCCCATCACTCACACCCATCCCCAAGTACAACTACCCTCCCCAAAGTCAACCCTCCCCATCACCCATCACTCTCTCACCCATCCCTCTCTCTCTCTCTACATCACATCTCCCATCTCTCTCATCTCTCTTACCTCTCATTTCTCCCAAGCAACTCACGACCCACCACCCATGAGAGAGAGTTTGGTGTGGCCCACCTTCCTATCTCCCATCCTCACCCTCTAAAATCAATCTCCATCGTTGAAGTCCATCCATTTGGAGCTTTAGCATGCTTTGGCGGAAGGAGGAGATCAAGATCTAGAAGTGGGAGCTTCTCTCTCTCTCTCTTTCTCATTTTTGTGTGATGTGTGGCCCACTTGGATGGACCCCGTCTTGATGTATGTCCTATCCAACCATCCAAGTCATGTGGACCCTACCTTATGGTGGTGGAAACACACAAGTATCAGACTGATTCAAATACGGTGGGCTGCGTTCATGTGGGACCCACCTTGATGAAATGTGGGCCACATCCGTGTGGCACCCACCACGAGGTTTGTGTTATATCCATGCCGTCCAGCGTCTCTGGACGCTGGACGTGGTAGAGGTAGCCTAACATGGAGTTCGTGTATTGACATGGTGGTGTACTAAAAAGCTAACAAAAAAAACAGAGAAAAAGGAAAAAGGTACTTTTTGGGGTGGGCCACTTATGCAGGCCCCACCTTGATGTATATACATAATCCACGCCGTTTGATTCTATTTTTCAGATCATTTTAGTCGTTGAGCCAAAAAAACGAGACCGATCCCATTATCTGGTAGGTCGTGACATTGAGAATGCTAGTATTTTCCGTTAAAAATTGGGAAAATTGATTGCTGGGGTCCACAAGAAACTTAGACCCACCTGAAACTTGGTTTGGACCCCTAATTTTGTGGGACACATACAATGGACGGAGTAGATCTAGTTAATGTGGGTCTCACCTGGGATAACAAAGAAAATATACATATGACAAAAAGGTGGCAAGCACCTTGCTGTCATGGCGTACACGTAAAAGGGGTGGGTCCCCATTGGCCCTAGTTGTGGACCCCACCGTGATGTGTGTTCTAAATCCCTGTCGTCCATTTGTTGGGACCCCTTCATTGAGGCGTCGGTTCCAAACATCAGCCGTGAATAGTTCTCAGATGGCCCACATCACCACCATTTATACAAAGGTATGTTAAACCACTCGAAAATGATTGTTGGGGTCCACGTGAAGCTTGGACCCACCTGAAATTTGGTTTGGACCCTTAATTTTGTGGGACACACATAATGGACGGGTTGGATTGCACATAAACATTTTGGTGGGCCCTACATGGGACCCACTGTGGTATGTGTTGGCTTACACACCGTCCACAACAGTGGGTGGTGACACCCACTATGATGCAAGTGTTTCATTCACGCCGTCCGTCCACGGCAGTGGACGATGGCCCCCATCCTGATGCATTTCGACCATCAACACCATGTATTTGATGGCTCCCCTTTAAATTATGGGGTATCCCAAAAATCAGCCGTATACGGAACTCAGGTGGGCCATACCATCTAAAATCATGTGAAGACATGCCTTAAACATATAAAATCGCTTGGTGGGGCCTACCTGAATTCTGGATGTGGCTAAAAATTGGTTTGACCCCTCAGCCAGGTGGGACACACACAATGTGTGGGCTGGATTTGTGAACCACATCACTATGGGCTCCCTGGTCCACGTGACCATGTCAACAAGTTGGGTGGAAATAAACATTACCGTGGGCCCCTGGCCCACGTAACCTTATGAACAGGTTGTTTGGCAAATAAACATTACGGTGGGCCCCTCCCTGGTCGTGTGGCCCTATCAACAGGTTGTATGGAAAATAAACATCCCAGTGCCCCCCCCCCCCCCCCCCCCCGACCGTGTGACCTTGTGAATAGGTTGGGTGACAAATAAATGTTACGGTGGACCCCAGTCCCACCTGTGGTCTATGTGACCTCACCAATAGGTTAGATGTCTGACAAACATTTCGGTGGGCCCCAGGCCCACCCCAGGTCTGACTGATCTTATGAATAGTTTGGATGTAAAATAAATATCATGATGGGCCCCTATGACCTTGTCAACGGGCTGGATGGAAAATAAATATTATGGTGGGCCCCGCATAGGAACCACTGATGTATGTTTTGTAATCCACACCTTCTATTGGTGTGGGCCCCACTATGAGACATGTACTTTATCTATAACGTTCATCCTTGTAAGGTCTTGGAAATTTTAATGGTAGAAGCTATTACCACCACTTATATTGGGTGTGGCCCACTTTGATATATATGAGGCCCATGTGACTAGGCCCATCTTGATGTAATTGTGGTCGTTGTTGAGACCAACCTTGATATATATGAAACTCATGTTATGAGGCCCATTATGATGTATTCAAGGCCCATGGGTCAAGGCCCAATAAGGCGTATATAAGGCCCATTTTAGTGTGTGATTCCGCCATGATAAATGTATTGTATATCCGCACCATTTAGCCCGCTGGATGGTGGGACTCACCCCGATGTATGTATTTTATATCTGCACTGTCTACCCGTCTTGATGGCGCAAGGCCCGCTTACTACATGTGCTTGGCCCGCCATGTTATGCGTGCTCCATTCATACCATCCACTTGTGTGGCCCATCTAGATGTACGTATTTTGTATCCACACCGTCCATAATGTTGGGATAGTGCTGGACAATGTTTGGATGGTGCCAATGTACATGGATAATGTTTGGACAGTGCTGATCATCGTACGTGGGCCATGGGTGTAGTGATACACATATTATACCTACAACTATTGAAATGATTTTTGGTGCGGCCCATATAATGAGGCCCACCTATTATGTATATATGGCCTTTGTCAAGGCCAATATGATGTTTTATGATCCACCTTGATATATTTGTGGCCCATCCTGGAGGCCCGCCTTGATGTATTAGTGCGGCCCATTGTGACGTATGTGGCCCATCATGATGTGTTTGGCCCATGTGCGGGCCACCTGCTTGTCTTGTTAGGTCCATAAGATGTGGCCCATTGTGATATATCCAAGGCCCATTAGTGCAACCCATTGGTGTAACCCACTTGATGTGTACGAGGCCCATTAGTGTGGCCCATTGATGCAAGGCCCATTGTGACATGTATTGGGCCCATGACGTGTGGCCCATTTGATGTGTTCAAGGCTCAAATACGTGGCCCATTTGATGCGTATAAGACCCATGTGTAGGGCCCACATGTTATTATTTGAAGCCCATGGGCAGGGCCCACTTGAAATGTATATATGAGGCCCATTGATGTGGCCCACTTATTGTATTTGAGGCCCACGGGTTGCGGCCCATTATGATGTACTAGGGCCCATGGGTCATGGCCCATTGAGATGTATACTCGGCCCATACGACGTGGCCCATTGAGATGTGTTTCCAACCCATTTAGTTAGGCCAATATGATATATTCCTGCTCATATGATGAGGCCCATTGAGATGTATACTCGGCCCATACGACGTGGCCCATTGAGATGTGTTTCCGACCCATTTAGTTAGGCCATTATGATATATTCCTGCTCATATGATGAGGCCTATTGAGATGTATTTTCGGCCCATGTGATGCGGCCCATAGCGATGTGCATTAGGCCCATGTGATGCGACCCACTTGATTTATGAGACCATTGTGTGAG
Source organism: Magnolia officinalis (assembly GCA_021015155.1). NCBI lineage: Eukaryota > Viridiplantae > Streptophyta > Magnoliopsida > Magnoliales > Magnoliaceae > Magnolia > Magnolia officinalis. The sequence goes on from JAJHSJ010000019.1 coordinate 24,683,280, forward strand.
GCCATGGGCCCACTATATGTTTGGCCCTATGTGGGCCACTCGTTGGGAGCAATGTTGGTTAGATGTCCACATTGTTGGACAATGACGGCTAGATGTCCACATTGTTGGGCAATGACGGCTAGATGTCCACATTGTGGGCCTTGATCGGCCGATTGTTGATTATCGATCGAGGCTTTGTCGTGGCCGATTGCCGATTATGGATGGAGGCCGATTACTGATTCTGATTTGTCGTGGCCAATTATCAATTATCGATCGAGGCTTTGTCGTGGCCGAATGCTGATTATCGATCGAGGCCGATTACTGATTCTAATTTGTCGTGGCCGATTACCGATTCCGATTGTCGGGGCCCAATGTGATGTATATGCAATCCATATTTGAGGCCTGACGTGATTGTATTCAGCCCGTGTCTAAGGCTCAATGTGATGTATATTGAGGCCTAGGTGTTGAGGCCCATTATGATGCATTTGAGGGCCAGGCGAAGGAGCCCATTGTGACGTATGTTAGGCCCATCGTGATGTGTATTAAGCCTTGAGTAAGGCCTATGGTGTTGACCGTGGTGTGAGGCCATGGGTCCATTATGTTAGGCTCTTTGTGGGCCATTCCTTGGGGGACCATGTTGGCTAAATGTCCATATTGTTGAGGTCGATTGTCGATGCCGGATTATTGATACCAATTATGAGTATGTGACTGCATAGCATCATGATTCATGCCCATACACATCATCTGCATGAGATGTGATTGACCATTGCATATGTCATTGGGCAGACTGTTATGAGACTCCTTGATAGGCAGAGATTGTCTCACATGAGCGTACGGTATGCGTGAGATTGATGCATGACTGGATTGTATGACTCATGCATCTTGCATTATGATTATTGTACGCCCTAGCGACATCAGGGTCGTAGCCTCCACAAGCATGTCGTGGATAGCCAGATAGGACACCAAAAATGTTTGGTTCTAGTATACAGGCGCCATAAATGTCCCTGGGTGAAAATCCTTAAACCTTCGGGCCAGGAGACGCCCTAACGTTGAGACGGAGTGAATATATATGAGCGCATGAGAGCCGTATACCAGTAGGCCGTGTCTCCCACTGTGTCGTGGTCGGTTGGGAGGGGGTGTGACCTTACCCGCCTGAGTGAGAGGGCAATGTCTAGGTTGAGTTTGACCAGCTTGAGGAATGGGTCCGCTATCGTCGAGCTGGGCCTGATATTGGCAGGCAGATGGTGAGGTCTCTTCTACTTACCCAGTTGTGCACTCGGATAGGGGCGGCAAGCTGGCGTAGAGTGTCATAGACCCCGGTGATGATCCCAGAGATGAACCGTACTGATATGTGGACTTATTGAGTAGGAATTGCATACTCATCCATTCATTCATTCACTATCCACTCGTGCTGGTGGTGCGCAACTATTTGTTACGTGTACCTTCGAAATGGCCAGGATTTTGGTTGGGTGCGTGACTGACCTGAGATCAGGAGTTTACCACATGGAGTCTGACTATCCAAATTAGGTATGGGACTAGTTTGGATAGAAGTCCATTGTGATGGACTGTAATGCCCTGTGTTTTCAGGACCCGAGTACACGACCCGTTTCCCAAAAACCCGAGTGTTAACCTTAAAGGATGGTCAAATATATATATATATATATATATATATATATATTATATATATATATATATTCTTTCGTCTATCAGAGTAAGCAGATGAGCATAGAATGGATAAGTAAGCATAAAGGAAAGTTCCATTATCATTTAGATTATACAAGAGAGTGCCCATAATGACTTATACAAACCAACGTCTCGAATATAACAAATACAAGAATCCACATGATCTAGTACAAGAAAAATAACATAAGAATGTAAACATAAGCCACAAGACTGCGCAGCTCCTCAAGGTAGATGTAGTCATGTAACCCTGGCACATGTACCCGGCTCCTCATCAGCATGAACCTGAAAGTCACTTAAGACATCTATGCTACCTGTACGGTTATATATTTGATGGATGAGTGGCCAACTCAGTGTGAACTCCCCTGAAGATTACACACCGCCGCATTAGGTAAGCATAGCTATAAAATAAAGCATACGAAACAGTACATGATGTAGATCTTATTATGTGTATGGATGTATGGAATGCGTTCACACCCCGGGGATGTTCATCCGTGCGGACAGGGCCGCTGCCCATGCAATGCGTTCACGCCCCGGGAATACTCATTCGTGCGGACAGGACTGTCGCCCATGCAATCATCGAACCTGGGAAACATCATCCAGTCGGAACAATACGTACATCACGTACGATAGCAATAAATGTTGGTCTGTGCGATGTATGCATGATTAGCCATTCCGTTATTAATCCAATTACAACCAGCCAATTTAAATAAGCTCACGGTCACTACGGAGAGCACATTGCTCAGCGTAGGCCGACAGCTCGGACATAGGTCCCATACCACTATCCCCGGTTCATGAGGCTACTACCTTAGGATGTTTAATGGAACCCTGTCGACTAGTGGCCAATCATATTACAATATATGGGGCTTAGCATCGCTTGGTTATACCGTGTAAAACATCAAACCTATATAGGGAAAATACCAGAACAAAGCCACGTAGGGCGATATCAAAGCAAGCCACATAAGGCGAGCATCAAAATAGGCCACATAGGGCAATATCAAATATGCGATAAAGACCATCCTTAAAACCCATTGGGCGCAACAACCCTGGATGGTAGGCCCACATCAATGATCCATCTAGACAACCACTCAATAACCACTGAGTCGTAGGTCCATTACGATCATAACTCGTCAAGTTACATCCCAAGTATGGGTGAACACTCATATGTGGGAATTTCCCACTAATGTACCAGTTTAAGTTCCGTAAGCAATCCATAAATAATCCACAAGCATGAACAATTATACAGGATAATCATAAAGCATGTAAGACAGCAATTCAATTTCCACCAGCTAACACATGTGATTATAAAGGGAGATATTGGTTATGAATTTAAATAAAAACTATAACTTAAGCTAATGAGAAGATGGAAAGCTCAAGGGGAAGAATCATCATCTTATACTCTGAATCGCCTTATAGTGTCGCTAAGTGCTTACGCCCTTAGAATTGTATCTTATCACAAATCATGAACTTGTACAATTAGGTCCAAGTTCTACGCACTACCTAGTTTTAGGGTCATAGCCTAGGGCTTAGGTTATTTATTTTTAGGGTTCTTAATGCAAAATTAGGGTTTTCACCCTAGGGTTTAAACCTAGGCTAAATCTTTAGGATTTAAATGTTAATTGGTTTACAGTGGATTGTTTTGCTAATAATACTAATGATTTCAAGACAATCATTAATATTAATAATATACTCAATATCACCTTAACGTGACCCTAATAGTCATTGATGAAAATACATATTATGTTCTAACATTGAAGATAATATTTAATAATGATAAAACACTGATGTATAATAATAATTTTTATGCGTGATAACTAATATCATTATAGATAATTTGCTAAGGGCCACATATTTATAATATTAGTAATCCTGATTATAATATACTGAAATGGGTCTAGTGGGGGTTTGATGGACCCCATGAATAAGATCATTTGGGCCACATTAGAGTGACTAGGCTCACTAGATTTCGCCCAACAAGTGGCCCAGATTGGGCCCATTTTCCAACCCGATTTAAGGCCTAGATGAGGGGCATTCTTAGCTCCATACATGGCCCCATCGAAGGCTCGTTTTCAGCCCATTGCATGGCCTAGTGAAGGCCTACTCCCACTCGATTTCCAGCCCAATGTATGGCTGGTTTCGGCCCACTTCATGGCCCAAATTGTGGACCAGCTAAAGGACATTTTCGGCTAGGTGGAAGGGCTTGCTTAGGGCCTGGTTTTTGGGCCGAATTCTTGGCCCAAATTGGAGCAATCTCAGCCCAGGTTGGAGCTGTTTATAGTGGCCCAGAAAAATGGGCAGGGTTGGACTAATACGGCCCAACAGTTGCTGTGAGAAGCACTCCAACCAATCCACACCCATCGTCCATGGATTGGACGATGCGGATGCAATACGTAAAGTCAAGGTGGGCTCCACCATCTGTGTGGACGAATGGCATAGATGAGACACGTACATCAGAAGTGGGTCCATACGTGTGGCCCACCAACTGCTGAGGCAAGCAGATATTTGTGTTTTCTCCATCAGACAGTCAGCCATGCAGGCCCTGTAACGGCAGCAAGGTAGGCCCACCAGGTAGTCAGCGAGGCGGCTGCCATGGGTGGACAGTGTGGATCAAATACATTCATCAAGGCGGGCTGCAATGAGGAAGAAAAGGAGTCTGATCATACCTGGCTGGTCTGCAAGAGGTCTATGCCTCCATTCTCCCTCCCTCTCTCGTTCTCTGCTGGAACCAGAGCAGCACTCGAACTAGGCCCAGCTTGACTGTAACAGGCCCAACTCGGACCTGGCTCGGCCCCGACAGCAGCAGCATGAGGTGCGGCCCACCTGCATTGTGCAGTGGTGTGGCCCACCGGGATTCATCTCAGGTGTGGCCCATCGAGGTGGTGTGTCCCACTAAGCTCCTTCTCTGCTGCTGCAATAGGTGCAGCAATAGCAGCAGCGGCGTCACCCCTTACACCTCTCTCATTTCTGCTCCTCTCTCCCTATTACTCATCTCTCTCTCTCTCCCCTTCTTTCTCCCTCATTTCTTTCTTTTCTCCCATCCCCTATCTACTCCAGAGGCGTTGCACAGCGGAACTGGTCGTAACCAAGTCCAGCGACAGTCTTATCCTAACGAAGGTGTGATGGCCATTAATGGCGAATTTCAAAAGAAAGCTTTTCCTTCCAATCGGCTCCCTCCAGATGGTCCGTATGGATTGTATGGAGCTTGGAGGAGAAAGGTTTTAGAGCTCCAGCCTGTTTGAGTGGTGGGTTCGGAGCTGGAAGGTGAACATTGTTAGTGCTATTATATGATACCTCTTTGATTGTCAAATTTTGTGTGTCAAAACCTTGGTATGTTCTATGTGTGTGTTCTATGTTTAAGACAACCATGGACTCTTCAAGCGGCTTCAAGATATAAAGAAGAAGATATAAAGAAGAAGATACAAAGAAGTCACGGCATTCTTTATTGGTTATTCAAGTTCAAGATAAATGTTGGTGTCAAGTGTTTGGACGACTCTGACTTCAGGTTCAAGTGGTTGGACGACTCGTAATTCAGGCTTTAAGTACTAAAAGATTTATCATTCGTTGAATGAAGTAGAGTTCAATGTCCATACTTCATTATTCAGGTTTGATAGACCATAGTCACTGACCTTAGGGTAGGTCACTTTGGATACATTATCCAAATGTATTTAAACATGTGTTTGAGCTGCTCTTAGACTAGTCCTGGTTCTGGTTCGACCAGTCCTAGCACTGGCTCGACCTGTCTAAGAATTTCCTAGACCAGTCTTGGAATTGTTCAAATTTATCGGATTTCCTGGTTCGCTCACGACCAGTCTTGAAGTCTGCACGACCGGTCGTGGAACGGCCTCGACTCGAAGCTCGACCAGTCGTGGAGCCTCGGCTCAAACTCCAGCGACTAAATTCACTGTTGCTCGACCAGTCGAGAAGGGGTCTCGACCGGTCGTGGAGGACCTTCGACCAGTCGTGGACTGCCTACGACCAGTCGTACATCGGTTTTCCTGAATCCGCGCAGAAATTCAAAAATCTGTTTCTTCTAAGACCAGTCGTGGGAACTTCTAGACCAGTCGAAGACGAATTTCTGTAACTATAAATAGCACACGAATTTCAGAGTTTATTCATTGAAAATTCTATAAAAGCAAGGTTCCACTCTGAGATAAGTCGTGTTTAAATTTAAGCTAATTTGCGCTTCATTCTAATTCCTTTTGTTAGCTTTTTATATTTGATTTTATTCTAAATTCCAATCCTATTTGAAAAGGGGAAATCGTGTATTCCTTCTTCTTGGAATTAAAATCAAATAGAGCTAGCCCTTTGAGATTTCATTTAAAATCAATTAGAACTTAGAACCTCAATAATTTGAGTATTGGACATTGAACTATCATCTCTACTCTGATCGGTTCTTCCGGGCTACTGCAAAAGGATAAGATCCAGGTATTTTACAATTCCTGTAATTTCTGTTTTGGTTTTTTTTGAGATTTGCCAGAAAAATCTCTATGTGTATGGTTATCTGAGGAGAGCCAGAAAACTCAGATTGAGGGTTTTTCTTAATTGTGTAAGCCCAAGTGACAAAGACACAATTGTGAAGGTTTTTGGTAAACCTGTGAAAACCAGTTTTATTAGAGAACGCTAATATCCCCTGTGTGAGGATATTAGGAGTGGAGTAGCATTCTGTGTGGCTGTTTGAGAACAGTTGGTGAACACACAGGCGAACCACTATAACTTCTTGTCTTGTGGATTGAATGTTTTCTTTTATCATTCAGTTCTATTTTCCTTGTGGATGTGAATGTTGTAACAGTTTGAAATTACAAGCAAGTGTGGGAATGTTGTAATAATTTAGTGATTTATTTCTACAATTTATTTCCAGCAATTCTTTTTATTGATTCAAGCTTTAAATTCCAAATTGTTCCAGCAAGGTTGCCCTGCCATTTTTATGGTGTATGGTTGTCCCTAGAACAAGACATTTGTAAATTCAATTTATTCAGTGCAGTTTGTATTTGTTTCTTTATTCCTCTTTGATTTGTGTATTTGATACAAAGACATTTCTAGACATAAGGTTGTCCTACCATAAACACTGAGTTTTTGGTGAAAGGTTGTCCTTAGAACAACGTTTGTATCAACCACTCAATTTCAATTGTTTGAGGTTGTATTTCATTTCTGCATTACAATTTATTTAATTAGTTCATTGGCTATCATATTTCGTTAATTCCGCTATTATAAGTTTTTATTTGGCATTGTCCTATTCACCCCCCCTCTAGGACATTTAGCTTGGCCATTTCAAGTGGTATCAAAGCCTAATAGCTCGCTTTTAATTCTTTGTATTTGGATTTATTTCCTGAGCTAACGATCTAAGCTATATTTAATAATGTCAAATTTTGATAGCCTCTCAGTCACTAGGCCTCCACCATTTGATGGCTCCAACTATGCTTATTGGAAAGCCAGAATGAGGATCTTCCTCAAATCAATGGATGAGAGTGTGTGGCAAGCCACAGTGATTGAATGGAAGCCTCCTGCCATGGAAGTTACTGGAATTGATGGTTCTAAATCTATGAAAATTACACCATACCATCAATGGACCACTCTTCAGAAAAGTGAGAGTAGTGCTAATGCTAAAGCACTTAATGCAATTACTTGCGCACTATCACCGGATGAGTTCAAAAGAATCATATCCTGTGATACTGCAAAGCAAGCTTGGGATATTTTAGAAATGACACATGAGGGTACATCGATTGTCAAAAAATCTAAAGTCCAACTCCTCACAACTAAATTTGAAGAAATTCACATGGAGGAAAATGAAATGTTTATGGACTTCTATACTAGATTAAATGACATTGTAAACTCAATGTGGGGTCTTGGTGATAAAATCCCAGAAAATAAAGTGTGTGCAAAAATTCTACGCTCTCTTCCTGAACGGTTCAATTCTAAAGTAACCGCAATCCAAGAACTTCGTGACACGGACAAAATGAAGGTGGAAGAACTAGTTGGGTCTCTACAAACTTATGAATTAAATTTTAAAGTTCCTAAAGGAAAATCAATTGCTTTGAAATCTTCCAAAAATACGGTAGAAGATAAATCCGATTCTGAAGATGACTTAGCTCTTATTGCAAAAAGATTTTACAAAATTTTTAAAAGTAAGAAAAGAGTTGATTTTCAAAAATCAAATGATAAAAAGAAGTTTAGATCTAAAACTCAAAAATCTTTGAAAGACAGTCAATGTTACAACTGTCATGAGTATGGGCATCTAGCAAACAAATGTCCTAATAAGGAAAAATCCAAAAAGAAAGGTATGTTGGCTACATGGGATGAATCATCTGACTCTGAAGTTTCTTCTGAATCAGAAGATTCCGAAACCGAGTCGGGCAATGAAGTAAAAGCCCTTATGACTCTAGCTAAGTTTACCTTCTCTGATCACGATGATTCTACTAGTGAAGAAAATTTGGATAATGACCATGAGAATGAAGAAGATCTTCAAGATGCTTACAATGCCTTATACAAAGAGAGTTGTAAAATTGCTGTGAAGCTTAAACTTCAAAGAGAAAAATTTTCTAAACTTAGAGATTGTTTTGACTTGCTTGTTTTAGAAAAATCTCAAATATCAGATTATTTTGAAAAATCAAAAAGCGATTTAGAATTCAAAAACTCTCTGATTGTTGATTTAAAATCTGAAATTGAGAGACTAAAAAATGAAGTGTCTTCTCTTCTGAATTCAAAGGAAACTTGGAGGTATACCCAAGGTGATTCTAAATTAGAAAAACTTCTATCCGGTTCAAAAAAATGTGGTGATAGATCCGGGTTGGGGTATGATAAAACAATACCTCATAAACAGAAGAATTCTCCACCTAAATTTGTGAAAGGAGAATCCTCTAATTCAAAAAAGAAAAACACTTCACAAGGTTTTGTCAAAACAACAAAAAATTTTCAAAAACCTAAAAACAGCTATGTCAACTTCAAAAGTCAAATGAAAAATCCTTTAGCTGAAAAAATAGTTGATTTACTCAAGGAACTTTTAAAATCTAACTCTGTAAGTCATTCTTTCAAATATAAACAAAAGAAGACCAACTATGTTCCTAAACCTAAAACTGTTATGAAATGGGTTCCTAAAGTTGACTGCTTGGTTGCTCACACTGCTTTCAAAGCAACTAGCCTTTCAAAGTGGTACCTAGACAGTGGTTGCTCCAGGCATATGACTGGTGACAAAGCTCTCTTCACCGATCTACAAGATATGACTGATGGGTCAGTCACATTTGGTGATGGTAGCAATTGCAAAATTATTGGCCAAGGTACGGTTCAACTCCATAATCTACCCTTATTTAAGAATGTTTTATATGTTGAAGGTTTAAAACACAACTTGTTAAGCATATCTCAAATATGCGATAACAATCATAGTGTGAAGTTTTCCAATCAAGGTTGTGAGATTATAGACAAAAAGGGATCTGTGATATTAACTGGTCTCAGAACTTCTGAAAACTGCTATATAGTGAGAAATGACAGCTCATCTAACCAAATGTGTTACATGGTCCATACCAATGAAACTGAATTATGGCATAAACGTCTTGGACATGTACACTACCGGAACTTATATAGATTGAGCAAAGAAGAACTAATAAGAGGTCTACCAAAGATTCAAAAAATAGATAAAATATGTGGTGAATGCCAGTATGGTAAACAAACTAGGAGATCTCACAAAAAGGTGAACTCAAATACCACATCAAGACCACTCGAACTTCTCCACATGGATCTAATAGGACCAACTAGAACGGAAAGTCGAGGAGGTAAAAATATATTCTGGTTATTGTAGACGATTACACCAGATTCACTTGGGTTTCATTTTTAAAGGACAAATCAGAAACCCTTGATGAAGTAAAAAAGATAATCAAACGGATCCAAACTGAAAAATGTTCTCATGTGAGTAAGATCCGAAGTGATCATGGATCCGAATTTGAAAATAGCTGTTTTGAGAAATTCTGTAATGATCATGGAATATCACATGAATTCTCTGCACCTAAAACTCCACAACAAAATGGCATTGTGGAAAGAAAAAATAGAGTTCTTCAAGAAATGGGAACTGTTATGCTAAATAGCATGAAGGTTTCTAAGAATTTATGGGCTGAGGCGATTAATACTGCTTGCTATATTATTAATCGTGTTTATACTTGCAAATCAAATAATAAAACGCCCTACGAAATGTGGTTTGACAAAAAACCTACAGTCAAATATTTTCGCGTTTTTGGCAGTAAGTGTTATATTTTACGTGACCGGGAAAACTTGGGAAAATTTGATACAAAAAGTGATGAAGGATTATTCTTAGGATATTCATTAAACAGTCGTGCATATCGTGTACTGAACAAAAGAACTGGAGTTATTCAAGAGTCAATCAATGTGGTCATAGATGATCACTTAAATACTTCAGCCCCTAGTTCAGATAATGATGAAGTTCTTATAATTGAAAAACCAGAAACTTCATCAAGTGAATCTAATCATGATGTGAGGACTGTCAAAGATCATCCAACTACACAAATCCTTGGAAATCCTCTCACAGGTGTACGCACTCGTAGACAATTAGAAGATTTTTGTAATTACGTGTGTTTCACCTCTCAGATAGAACCGGTTAATGTAAAGGAAGCTCTTTCTGATGAAAACTGGATAGTTGCGATGCAGGAAGAACTTAATCAATTTGTTCGTAACGATGTCTGGTATCTTGTTCCAAGACCAAAAGATAAACATATTATTGGAACTAAATGGATTTTCAAAAATAAGTCTGATGAATTGGGAAATATTATTCGAAACAAGGCAAGACTGGTTGTGCAAGGATACACTCAAATTGAAGGTATCGATTTTGAGGAAACTTTCGCTCCAGTTGCACGCCTTGAATCAATCAGATTATTTATATCCATTGCATGTTTTAGAAAGTTTAAGATTTATCAAATGGATGTAAAGAGTGCTTTTCTTAATGGTGATTTACATGAAGAGGTTTATGTTGAACAACCTACAGGGTTTGAAGATCCTAAGTTTACTAATCATGTTTATCGCCTTAAGAAAGCTCTCTATGGGTTGAAACAAGCTCCCAGGGCATGGTATGAAAAATTGACTAAGTTTTTACTGGGTCACAATTTTCAAATGGGTAGTGTTGATAAAACACTCTTTGTTAAAAAGCAGAACAATGATATTTTAATGGTTCAAATCTATGTTGATGATATAATTTATGGATCAACTTGTACTGACATGACTGTTGAGTTTGCAGATCTAATGAAATCTGAATTTGAGATGAGTATGGTCGGAGAATTAAACTATTTTCTAGGATTGCAAGTTAAACAGCAATCTGATGGAATTTTTATTTCTCAAACTAAATATGCTCTAAATTTAGTTAAGAAGTTCGGATTTGAAAATGGTAAGAATTTTGATACTCCTATGAGTACTTCTCTAAAGCTCTCAAAAGACTCTACAGGTAAAGATATAGATCCTAAACTATATCGAAGCATGATTGGTAGTTTACTGTATTTAACAGCAAGTAGACCTGATATTGCTTTTAGTGTTGGAATTTGTGCTAGATATCAGTCTAATCCTAAAGAATCTCATTTGACTGCTGTTAAACGCATTATTCGTTATGTTGCAAGTTCAGTTAATCTGGGTCTTTGGTATCCCTTTGATACTAGTGTGCAATTGGCTGGGTTCTCGGATGCTGATTGGGCTGGTAATATGGATGACAGAAAGTCAACCAGTGGTGGTTGCTTTTACATTGGAAATTGCATAGTTTCTTGGTTCAGCAAGAAACAGAGTTCCATTTCACTCTCAACTGCTGAGGCTGAATACATTGCTGCAGGAAATGCATGTACTCAGTTAGTCTGGATGAAACGCATGTTAAGTGATTATGGTATTGCACAAGACTCAATAGTTTTATATTGTGATAATTCAAGTGCAATTAATATTTCCAAAAATCCAATCCAGCATTCACGAACTAAGCATATTGACATTAGATTTCACTATATTCGTGAACTTGTTGAAGAAAAAATAATTTGTTTAGAATATATTCCTACCGAGAAACAACTTGCTGACATTTTCACCAAACCACTCGATAAATGCAAGTTCAATAAATTGAAATTTGATCTCGGTATGTGTAATATAAGATGATTGATTATGCATTTTAATAAAAATAAAATAATAAAAAATAAAAATAAAGATAAATAAAAATTGGTCTTACACGACCAGTCGAGGATAGTCTCGACCAGTCGTGGTTAGACCGGTCGAGGAATACTCAAGACCGGTCGTGTATCGCGCTGGTTCCTTTATTTGGGGAAAAAATCACTTTTTCTTCATTTCCCTCTTCTTCTCCAACGGGCATAGCTTCGACCGGTCGTACCCATCTATGGGATTTCTCCAGGTTTGAGTATTTCTCTTGATTTTATTGAAGAATCTTGAACATTACTTCTTGTCTTCCTTGTTAGTGTTGATTATTTCTTATTTCCTTCAAGGGTTTGGGGTTGTCTTCCTCATTTTCTGATTTGGTTGAAACCCATCTTGTTTTTCTTGAAATTCCTTCAATCTTTTCAAGAATATGGATGTTAGAGGTAAAAAGCGAACTAGTAGAGGTGCTTCTTCATCTAGGTCCAATGTTGTATCTCGCCGTCATCTTAGAGATCCTAATGATGACCCTCCACAAGTTCGTGATTTTCGATTTAAGAAAGTTATTGTTGAGAAAGCAGTTTGTATCAATCATATTGCTCAATTTAATCTAGTTCCTCTCCTTCAATCTGTTGGTTGGGTTAACATTTTGAATTGGGGAGGGCCGGCATATCAGTCAATTGCTCAGGCCATGGTTGCATGTATTATAGACTTTTCTCTTGAGGAATTAACTTTTATTATTACTACAAGAGAAGGGCCTTTTACTGTGGATCATCATTTGATTTCTGGGTTAATGGATATTCCAGTAAATGATGATGGAATCCATCCTTCCACATTGGGTAATAAAGTTACTGAATCTGAGAAACGTTTATTGACTAGAGCCCTTTGTAATATGGATGCACTTTGGTCTGTCAATGGTACTGTTCTCAAGACCAGGTGGCTATTGCCCAGATATAGAGTTCTTCATCGTATTTTTACATCTAATGTGTATCCTAGGGCTGGTAACAAAACTGAATTGACTCTTCTGATGGTTCGTATCCTGTACTCAATCGTTAGTGGTGCCAATGTTTGCTTACCTTCATTGATCTGTTATTCTATTATTCAGTTTCGGTCTCAGCCAGGTCATGGTGACATTCCATTTGGATATTTGTTAAATGTCTTAGCTACTCACATGTTGGTCACTATGCCTGTTGGTGAAGCTCCTATCCATCACCTTATTTTCAACAACACCAACATAAACAAAATGAAGTTGAGATTGGCCGCTGGTCAAGTTGATAATGACGAGGGTGGTGGAGCTGCTGGAGTTGGAGATGCGAATGAAGGAGATGATCTTCCTAATGAGGATATCAACATGGATGATCTTTTTGATGATATTGAGTCTGCATCTGAAGATGATCCAGATTTTGTTCCTTCTGATTTCGATGCACGTCTAAGTGCATTAGAAGAAAAGGTGGAAAATATGCATGTTGGCCATAATGCACAATTTAAGAAAATGCATAAGTATTTGAGGCGCTTACAAAAAGGCCTTCATCATATTGATCCTACCATTCCTGCTCCTTCTTCAGGGTCTGATTAAATGTTTATTAAATGTAGTTTGAACTGATTTCACTTTGGATTTTTCTTGGAACTGTTTAACTTATAACTGTGACTTTGGTATGTAATATCTTCTCCTAAATCTTTTATGCACTCATTTGTCTTCCTGAGCTTATATGATCTTCCTTTGTCATATTTTTGACAAAAAGGGGGAGAATGGTACATATATTCTGTGGTATTTATGTTGTTGATGGTGTTTGCATCAATCCTTAATTCCTTAAATGGGGAGTCTTATTGAGGGGGAGTAATTCAACATCTCTCATATTGTATATGGTTGTCATGTGTTGACACATCTAATTCATGATTCATGATTCCTCTATTGTGTTTTTATATATATGTTTTGTCACAAATTTGCCAAAGGGGGAGATTGTTAGTGCTATTATATGATACCTCTTTGATTGTCAAATTTTGTGTGTCAAAACCTTGGTATGTTCTATGTGTGTGTTCTATGTTTAAGACAACCATGGACTCTTCAAGCGGCTTCAAGATATAAAGAAGAAGATATAAAGAAGAAGATACAAAGAAGTCACGGCATTCTTTATTGGTTATTCAAGTTCAAGATAAATGTTGGTGTCAAGTGTTTGGACGACTCTGACTTCAGGTTCAAGTGGTTGGACGACTCGTACTTCAGGCTTTAAGTACTAAAAGATTTATCATTCGTTGAATGAAGTAGAGTTCAATGTCCATACTTCATTATTCAGGTTTGATAGACCATAGTCACTGACCTTAGGGTAGGTCACTTTGGATACATTATCCAAATGTATTTAAACATGTGTTTGAGCTGCTCTTAGACTAGTCCTGGTTCTGGTTCGACCAGTCCTAGCACTGGCTCGACCTGTCTAAGAATTTCCTAGACCAGTCTTGGAATTGTTCAAATTTATCGGATTTCCTGGTTCGCTCACGACCAGTCTTGAAGTCTGCACGACCGGTCGTGGAACGGCCTCGACTCGAAGCTCGACCAGTCGTGGAGCCTCGGCTCAAACTCCAGCGACTAAATTCACTGTTGCTCGACCAGTCGAGAAGGGGTCTCGACCGGTCGTGGAGGACCTTGACCAGTCGTGGACTGCCTACGACCAGTCGTACATCGGTTTTCCTGAATCCGCGCAGAAATTCAAAAATCTGTTTCTTCTAAGACCAGTCGTGGGAACTTCTAGACCAGTCGAAGACGAATTTCTGTAACTATAAATAGCACACGAATTTCAGAGTTTATTCATTGAAAATTCTATAAAAGCAAGGTTCCACTCTGAGATAAGTCGTGTTTAAATTTAAGCTAATTTGCGCTTCATTCTAATTCCTTTTGTTAGCTTTTTATATTTGATTTTATTCTAAATTCCAATCCTATTTGAAAAGGGGAAATCGTGTATTCCTTCTTCTTGGAATTAAAATCAAATAGAGCTAGCCCTTTGAGATTTCATTTAAAATCAATTAGAACTTAGAACCTCAATAATTTGAGTATTGGACATTGAACTATCATCTCTACTCTGATCGGTTCTTCCGGGCTACTGCAAAAGGATAAGATCCAGGTATTTTACAATTCCTGTAATTTCTGTTTTGGTTTTTTTTGAGATTTGCCAGAAAAATCTCTATGTGTATGGGTTATCTGAGGAGAGCCAGAAAACTCAGATTGAGGGTTTTTCTTAATTATGTAAGCCCAAGTGACAAAGACACAATTGTGAAGGTTTTTGGTAAACCTGTGAAAACCAATTTTATTAGAGAACGCTAATATCCCCTGTGTGAGGATATTAGGAGTGGAGTAGCATTCTGTGTGGCTGTTTGAGAACAGTTGGTGAACACACAGGCGAACCACTATAACTTCTTGTCTTGTGGATTGAATGTTTTCTTTTATCATTCAGTTCTATTTTCCTTGTGGATGTGAATGTTGTAACAGTTTGAAATTACAAGCAAGTGTGGGAATGTTGTAATAATTTAGTGATTTATTTCTACAATTTATTTCCAGCAATTCTTTTTATTGATTCAAGCTTTAAATTCCAAATTGTTCCAGCAAGGTTGCCCTGCCATTTTTATGGTGTATGGTTGTCCCTAGAACAAGACATTTGTAAATTCAATTTATTCAGTGCAGTTTGTATTTGTTTCTTTATTCCTCTTTGATTTGTGTATTTGATACAAAGACATTTCTAGACATAAGGTTGTCCTACCATAAACACTGAGTTTTTGGTGAAAGGTTGTCCTTAGAACAACGTTTGTATCAACCACTCAATTTCAATTGTTTGAGGTTGTATTTCATTTCTGCATTACAATTTATTTAATTAGTTCATTGGCTATCATATTTCGTTAATTCCGCTATTATAAGTTTTTATTTGGCATTGTCCTATTCACCCCCCCTCTAGGACATTTAGCTTGGCCATTTCAAACATGGTATTTTCGAGCGCAGCTGCTTGAGAACGGAGGAAGCACTGCATCCGCTTCCTCACTTCTTTATATAGATCCCTGACTTGCCTAGAACCTTTGGATGGGACTAAGGGGCTAGGATGCAATCCAGCTACCGGTTTTCTAGAAAATAGCTAGCGGATGGGAGGTTTTTGGTGTCGGTTCTACACAAGAAACCCTAGCTCATGTGAGAAATCAACAGACGGCTGAGATCCATCCGATAATGGAGGGCTGAGATTAAGGGAAAGGAGCTCATGCGGATCACCCTGCTGGCGTGAGAGAAATTTCCATTTTTAGAAACATGTGTTAGTAGGACAGTTTTGCGCCAGGATCTGTGTGCTTGCGTGGATGTCTCATCACGTGGGAATTACTAGGTTTTGGTCGAGCCCACCGCCCGAGCCAGATGGACGGTCTGGATCATTGAGATGGGCCATCGTTTGTGCGCCACGATCGAAAATTTCAGACATACGCTCGTCCGCTGCCAAAATGCAAAAGATGGAGTTCTCCCCTTTTATGGAAAATCTCAGGTCAGACCCGATTTGACTAAGGTGGTGGTCTTAGTGCACCTCGAGTTCACCACCTACGGTGCACACACGAAACACCTACGGGCCTACTGAAATGTCTTTGAGAAATCCACTCCGTTCATTAGCTTTGGAGGTCTCATTTGAGGTCTCGAACCCACAATCAGACGGATCTAAGATTGAGGTGGGGCTCACAAAGCGATTTGGGTCAAATAGGTGGGTTCCCGCCAATCTAATGGTCAGATCAACCCAAGATTGAACGTCAACGGTCGAAAAGGTCCAAGGGACCATTTATAAGGCTTTCATCATTTATTATTAACCAATATATATAGACTTCATTACTTTTGTAAACTACTTGTAATTAAAATAATTAAAATCTCCTACATATATATAAATAAAATTTTAATATTAACTTACTACTAATTACATGTTGTTGTTCACACATTCATTAATATATATAGTTCATAATATAAAATATCATATTTAATTAAAATTATACGTGTATTTAATAATATTGTTAAATAATATACAATTCCATTTGACCCTTGTATACATACTTATAAAGATATTCAATGCTACATTATTATTTATAATTTGATTTTATGTTGTGAATTTATTATTCATTATGTTTATTTAATACACATTATTTTCATAATATCTATATACATTAAATACGTACATATCATTTTAGTATGAAATTTTAAATCTTTACAAGTACGTACACTTCATAGTGTATATATTTAGGTTGCATTATTTATATATTTACATTAAATTAATCTATATGGTAACACTCAAGTATTGTAAAGTACGGGGCGTTACATGGACACCATAGCTTACGATACTACGTACTACCATCCCGACTTCACACTCCAGCATGGTCATTCCATTCGCACTACATGTTGCATGACATCTGTGGCATATGGCAATTTGGGTTATTGTGCTTATGCATTTATATGGACTAGGTATGGCCGACGCTATATATGTTACTCATCAGGAATGTATATTGCATTGCATCCTTTGCATCTGATATTTGGCTCTCTATGACTCCTCATTTGCATAGTTGATTTGTATTGCATATTCTAATATTGTATGACTCATGGTCTAATCAGCATTCCGTTTACTCCATTATCATATGATATATGATCTTGTCAATACTTCTGTTTACTCTGATAATTCATAATCTTGTTAGCATTTCTATTTACTCCGACATTGTATGATTTATGGACTATCAGTATTTTCGGTATTGTATGATTATGACATTGTATTGAATACTTGACACTTACCTTCTGCACACACTTACACCACCCTCTAAGCTTTCTATAAGCTTATGCACGATAGATGCGTGCAGGTGATGTTAGGTTGTAGCAGTGTTGGGCTTGGAGCGTGCAGCGATCTTCTGGAGCCTGATTTTCGATTTATGTATTTTTCCTTTCAGCATTGTACTCAAATGATTATATTAGTGGATATGTGATGATGATATTGCCTTTGTGAATTGCGTAATCTTGTGGTTATGCTTATTACGAGTTAAATATGCATTGAGCAAAAAAAAAAAATCTTCCTTGTAGGATTCCAAGATCGGAATCTGGCATATGGATGCTAGAAGCCGAGAACGGGGTACTACGGAGGCTGTCGGCACCGGAATCGGCGATCGGGATTCCTGTGAATCCGATTTTCGGGTTTGGGGCGTGAAATAACCTGTCAAGCTGAAAAAACTCTTCACTTCAGTAACTGAACCAGGCTGCTCCCAGTCCTGAACTGTGGCTACCTTAGCAAGGTCCACAACTATCCCTTCCTTGGACACCACATGTCCCAGGAACTTGACTTCTTCTTTCTAAAAGTCGCACTTCTTGTACTATGCAAACAACTGGTTCTTCTTGAGATTATCAAAGATTGCTCGCAGGTGCTCCTCGTGCTCCTCCCGACTCTTGGAGTATATCAGGATGTCATCTATAAATATGATGACGAATCAGTATAGATACGGTCAAAACACCCTGTTCATCAAGTCCATGAACACGGTCGGTGCATTCGTGAGTCCAAACGATATCACTAGGAACTCGTAGTGCCCAAAACTAGTCCTGAAAGCTATCTTCTGCACGTCCTCATCCCTGATGCGCAACTAGTGATACCCGGACTGTAGGTCGATCTTCGTAAAATACTGTGCCCCCTTCAACTGATCAAATAGATCATCAATCCTGAGCAAATGGTACTTGTTCTTCACCGTCACTTGGTTCAATCTGCTGTAATCGATACACATTCGCAGTGACCCATCCTTTTTCTTTACAAGCAACACAAGTGCTCCCTAAGAAAACACACTTGGTCGTATGAAGCCCGCATCCAACAGATCATCGATCTATTTCCTGAGCTCCTCCATCTCACATGGAGGCAAGCGATAAGTCGGATGAGATATATGTGTCGTACTAGGCACTAGATCGATGGTAAAATCGATCTCGCACTAAGGGGGTAATCCAGGTATCTTTCTGAATACATCTGAGAACTCTTGAACTATAGGGGTGTCCTCAAGTGTTGGACCATTAACATCCTCTAGCAAGGAAGCGTAATAACTAATGTGATAGGACTAACTTACCTGCACTGGAAATGTAAAGGTTGTGCCCTCAGGTCCATAGGCTTTCACCACTCTAGTATCGCAGTCAATCTCTGCCTTCACCTCCGTGAGCCAATCCATACCGAAAATGACGTCATAATGATGTAGCGGGGGACTGTTCTGCTCCCTACGTCTATTGAACAACCTTTACACATCCTAGTAGCGTCTGAGAAAGTCCCTGTGGCGGTAAGGATTCTCACCCCAGCCATAGAACTAGTTTCCAACCCCAGTCGCTTGACTGTTGTGCATGATATTATAGAAATAGTGGACCCGGTGTCCACTAATAAGAAGACTGGTCTACCTTGAATATGCGTCATGACTTCAAAAGCCAATGGTACTACAGTTGCTGTCTCGGATGCCTCAACTACAAGTAAGTGCACACGAGCCTGTTGAGAACGGTTCGGTTGCGGTACCATAGGCCGTTGATGCGGCATAAATCGAGATGCAAGCGGCCGAAAAGATGGATGTACTGGTGCTGACCGTAAAGGTGAAGTCTAGAAAGGTGGTGGCATCTGACTGTTGATCCTCTAAGGGGGCGTAAAGTTGTTGTCCCTCATCCTGGTGAAACAATATGTGTCAGCATGGCCCGACCTCTGGCAGTAGGTGCACCATATATCAGGTCGCCTTGGCTGTGTCGATGGAGCTGTAAGCCTGGGAGGCAAGTCAGTATGGGGCCTCTTGCCGAGGAACAGCCTGATCGGCAACTCTGGACGCGGCCTAGGGACAGCCTGTCCCCATCCTGCTCAGCTCGCAGAGACATACCCCCTAGCTCAGCATAGGTAGATATGCTAGCGCAATACATCTTCGAGCATATCTTGGGTTGCAGGCCCTCAGAAAACTGTCGCATCCTCATCGACTGGTCTGTCAATATCAAGGGAGCATATCTAGCCAACTCCGTGAACCTATTCTCATATTCTGCCACCGTCATCCCTCCCTGACGGAGGTGAAGAAACTCACTCTCCTTCTCATGTCGATACGTGAGGGAAAAGTACTTCTCATGGAAGCGGGTCTCCAAGTCACCCACATCCATACATATCCAACAACAATAGTCCAAAGGACACTGTCCCACCAGAGGCTGACCTCCTTCTAGAACATGTAGGTGACCAGTTCCACTTATTCTGCCTTAGTGCATTGCAGCGGCTTCAGCATCTTAGAGATGCGGTCAAGCTAATACTCGGCCTCCTCGGGTCTGTGAGTACCCACAAAAGTAAGAGGTCAAAAGCACTGGAGTCGCTCAAATAGGCCGCTAGCACCCACGTTGCCAGCAGGGTGTACAAATGGTGTAGGTGGAACCACACCCATGCCCTGGGGAAAGGCCCCTGCGATGGTGGCGAAAAACTGTTATTGTTGCTGCATCAAGAGCATCATCTACCCCAACCTATCAGTAGGAGGAGCCGACTGAGGCACGTGCGGCGTCGAAGTAGATGCACGGTTCTGCTCAGGAACCGATGGTACAATAGGTGTCGGCCCATTAGTGGGGCCAGTGGCTGGCTGAGAATCTGGCATAGTGTCATGAGTCAGGCCCAAACTGGGGTCCGTCTGGCTATCGCTTAGGGGAGGTGCCCCGTCAATCGAGTCGCCAAGAGTGAGACATGCCATACTCTGGGTGGCCTTAGGTGGCATTCCCTATATATAACATAGGGCTCAACCCAGGTCAAATTTAACATACTCACAAACTCAACTACACAGCATTCACATTACAGCTCAAAGAAACTTCATGCATTTCATTTAATAAAATTATCATAGTACATGAGATGCAGTGTTATATGAATTATGACAGAAGATGCATGTGAGCTAATCTAAGTAAGGTTCCACACACTAAAACCTACAAACCGCTCTACCGCCTAACTAAGCCTATAAAGGCTATACATAGAAACAAGCAACCAAGCAAACTGAAAGATGACTACATGTACGACTAGTCGTCAGAATCTGGCGATGGCAGAGGTGCACCCTTATCCAACACACAACACAGGATAACCCTCAAAGCGCAAGATACCTTATTAAATTTTCGCTTCACAAAGGCCTGAGTCTCTTCAACCTTAGCTCAAGTCTCTGTGATCTCCTATCTCAGGGCGACTTGGCCCTCCTCAAGTTAAGAGCCCGATCACTGTCGCGCTCATGTGTAGCGGGAGGAGAGCCCTCATCAGAGCCTTGGGCCTCCTCTTCTTCTTCCTCACTCTCTCCTCCGTCACCTACTTCCTCTGACTCGTGTTCTTCCTCTATCTCATTACCTTCTTCCTCTAACTCATCTTCTTCCTCTATCTCATTACCTTCTTCCTCTTCACTTTCTGTCTCATCCCCATACTCGTCAAGTCGGGCTTGACGTTGTCGAGGGCCAATCTTCATGTTGTTGAGCGTAGTCTCATTAATGTAGTGGATCAGAGCAAGGTCATCCATGTTAAGTATGTAGGCAAACTCTCGAGCAATCCTGCATACGAGTCGGCCAAATGGAAGTGAGACATCATTCTTAATAGAACACATAGTCTGGACTATCTATAGCAGGGCGAACGTAGGTAGACATAGCTTATCTCCCTGTCTAGCTCTATACAAGAAATCCACCATAAATCGAGTGCATTCGGTACGGTTGCCCCACCTAGGGTACACGTTATACGTGAATATGTGGTGAAGCAAGTAAAAATCGTCTGTTAACTCCGTCGACGGGAGACTTCTGCCTTCCTTCCAGTGAGCTAATCGACCGCAGAGGTAATGTGTGTGGCGATCTCTTTCTCGTACGTTCTTGAGATCCTTATCGCTAGCGTGCACCTCTCCAGGCGAGATTCCCATGATCCGGGACACCAAATTTACATCAACTATTGCTTCCCGCCTTCCCACGGGAATCTTGAACTGCAGAGGCTCCAGTGTTGGGTCCCGTATATGGGCGTAGAAGGCTCAAACAGTGTTCTCACATGCGTGAGACTTGCCCTCGAATATGGGACCCCACCCGACGTCCACCAGGTAGTCCATCATCGGATACAACCCAGATAGCCTCTCGTCTACATGAGCTTCAACCACAACCCTACGGCCGCCAAATGGACCATGTTCGAAGCCCGCCGGTAGAACTCTCTCGAGCGGGAGTCGGGGATCGAGATCCCTCTTTAACCTTCACTCTTGGGCAGTGCTTGTGCTAGCTTTGGCGCCCACCTTCTTCCTTAGATTGGTAGGGCAGGTAGGTTCGGCTTCATTCATAGGAGCTCTCTTCTTTCCTATAAGGGAAAGAATCATGGAGAGAGAGAAAATGGCAGCCACAAGCCCCAAAACAGCCATGAAAACCAAATAGCCTTATAATGAAGGTGGATTTGGAGGCCTTTGAAAGGTGAGACACAATGCGATGGACTTTGTGCCCAAATGAGCAAGAAATATGGAAGATGGGAATAGTAGAGATCAGGTTTTAGGGAGAATGAGAGAAAGAGTGTAAATGGTGAAGAAAATGAAGAAGATGTGAGAGTAGGGAAGAGGTTTGGGAGAGAAAGATTGGATTTTTGGAGATTTGGAAAGCTTGGAGGGAGAGGAATAGAAGAAGAGAAGCAAATGGAGAGAATAAAAGGGGTCCCACACGATTTCATAGGCCCCATAGCCTTCCACATGCGTCGGCCAGACAGGCCCGGACGAACCCGGGCGCGGTGTACCGCAGTTGGACGGTGGCTACCCCACTCCCGGGGTGCCGTATGTGTGTGGGGTCTGCTATAGATCCCCTCGATTTACATCGTTTAGGTCCCCTAATCCATTTGAGTCTTTTCGGGTCCCATTACACGTATATTCATGCGTTTCGGGTGTTCGAGCGTGGAATTTGTCAAATTATTATCTAAAACCCATCAATTGACAATCTGGAAAAGATCTGGGGTCACCATGCATGATTACAGATGCATACGGGCCTTGATTTCTAGGGTCAGTTTTGCTGATTAGCGAAACTGGGAATCCTACGACTGTTTTTATGTTTCATCACTCCCTACTAGATCAAAGTACGTCAGTGTGCATCATGATACCATAAGCCAGGTCCAGTTTAATCCAAATCATGCTTTGAAACCAACTTGTAACGCCCTGAAAATCGAGGGTCGAGCAGGAGCCTAACTCACGAGTTCCAGCACATCACTTATGCAACATAGATGATGATGATTAAATGTTGTCTGTATTAGTGCCTTAAACATGAGTGGGATTATACCAAATCAGCATATCATACTCCAGAGACAGTTAAATTACACAAGCGGAAGTCTGTGATAGATATATAAAATAAATAAACTATTGTAAGTCTTCAGAGTGTGAACATATTACCAGGTTAAGTATATACATGTATACTCCCAAAATGGACAAAATGAATATACATGGGTATTCCAAAATACAAGATAACGAGTGTATGATATCTAGTCAACATCCCTGTAACCTCGTCGGTCAGAACATGGTCTACATAGACCCGCCCGATAGCTGCATATAGGAGAACTCCTCATCATCATCATAAAAGTCTAGCTCTGCCTCGCAAGTATCGCCATCATCTGCAACTACAAAAGAGTCTGGTTGGTGTTTAAAACACCATCCTAGAATGTGGGAGTGAGTGATCAATTTAGTGGAGCTATAAGGCAAATGTTAACATGTTATCAATTCAGTCAAGAAGTAATGATAAAGCAGTACAACACTCATGTCCTAAGTACTCTTGTTAATGCGAAGATGATATGCGATAATGATGTATGCCCTCGCTTGCACTCCCTCTGCGATATAATCTCACGATCGCGGCATGCAACACTCCTGTTGTGCTCAACTCCAACGCCAAAGGCACATGTAATGCGGTGCATGTGCGTGATTAACCAAGTTCTTAATTATGCTTCTTCATACAATAGTATTGGGAAGTTAAGGTACCTCCCTTTATATCATTGACCCAACATTGATCCATCTAGGGTTGTCAATCCTAGTAGTCACATATGATAGGCGGTTTCAGGTCGATACGGAGAGGCTCGTCACCTCAGCGCAGGCATGGTTTATACTCTAGTTTACTATGGGAAGGCTCGTCACATTAATGTAGACCTAGTGTATACTCGAGGTTACTACGAGCTCGTCACCTGATCGTAGGCCGACAACTTGAATATAGTGTTCCATACCACCGTATTTGGCTCACGAGTCTGGGTTGCTCATTGGACACTACGGGGAGGCTCGTCACCCCAGCGTAGGCCGACAGCACTACCACAGTGTCCCATACCACCATGCCCAGCTCATGAGTCTTAGCGGATCGAGGTACCAAGGGCTTTGTACTGGTAAGTTGGTACCTTAGATTCAAACAGTAGTGTCCATATATGGTGAACATACAATGGGTCAATCGGATTACTTGACAAGCTCGACTGGTACGAGCACACGCTGAGTTAGTCGACATGGAGCGCGTAAGCACTCCGCGTGGCCTAACCACTATGGATAATCAGCGTACGACTTAGATTCCTCGAGCATGTCTTATGTGGCAAAATGACCCCGGCCACTAACTCGAGAATCATTTCCGATTGCCTGGACCATGCAATAGTCTCAATCATACCTAAACACATCAGGCATTCATCTTTAATAGTCAATAGCATGTGACAAACGTTCAACATAAATCACAGTTGAGCATTGTTAACAAACACATACTACACATGTTGTCCCACATAAGCATTTCATCTATAAAGCATGTAGTAGTAACTAGGTTAGATGGAGGAGATGGTAACTATGAGTAAGGGAATTGAGAATCATATCTCAACACCCTACTAAAATACATTTTAACAACCTTTTTCTCAATCAGGCATTTTATCAAACACTTAGACTACATATACAAACTTGCATGTAATAATTTAGTTATAACATATATTGTAGCAAATCGTTTTACAAGGAGTTACCACAAGCACAACAATCATGCATTCTCAATCAAATAATCATAGCAAGTATACATCATAATTTCTTACTCATTCAAACATTTTAACACACACATGGAATGCATTTTAAATTCAACATAGTTTACCTATATATGTAACATACAGGAAACATCAAAACTAGGCACATCTGACATCAATCAAGTCAATCATAAATCATCACTGACATTGAAAGCCTTGAAAACCATAACCTAAATGTTTATAGTCCGCACCTTTCGTCAGTAGACTCATAACGTACTCAATTCGAGCACTAACTCTTCGTCTACGGCACAACGACAACCTATAACATGAAATAGGTTAGCTATTTCACCATTTGCTCTATTTGAATCCGTAAAAAAAAAATAGGGTTAGGATTTCTTACCCAACAACAGGATCAGAATCGCCGGTATAATGATACGGAAGCGGTGATTTAGCTTGTGGAGTGGTGGGATCGATTCTCAGTATCTCTCCCTCTCTCTCACTTCTCCTCCCTTTCTCCTTCTCTTTTCTCTCTCTTCTCTCTCCTTGGGTTAGGAATTCATTTGGAATGAGAGAGGGGTGGGTTAAGGAACTTATATGGGCCCAAAACTGATGAGATTGGCCCTAGGGCCATGGAATACTTATGTTATAGCCAAAAGTTAGTTGTTTCGATCCAACGGAGCTGATCTGGAGGTCCCTTTTCTGCATACGGTCTGGAGTAAGTCCCTTGATGATGGATTTATACCAGGTTAAGATCTTGGTCCGATTGGATTAGTGGATATACCGCGGGGGACCATTTTCAGTTCAACGGTCACCAGTACTCGATCAGGGCCACAAGTGCACTGACCTGTGTTGGAGATTTTCCCTGATCCAAGGGTGTAATTGGGTTAGAATCTGACAGTCTGAATCCTTAAATTTGGCCTGCAAGCGAATGACTCAATTTACTTAAGTTTCAGTTCATTTCCTAAAGATATTCGCGTTTCTCACACACTTCGCTCCGGGCTCAAGTTGTGCATTTTGGGATACTATTAGGACTTGATTTCCGAGCTGGTTGTCAAGTCCAGCAAGGCTGTCATAACCATATAGTTTCACATTAATCGGACTTTCGACACACGGTCCTAGCCCGATACGGAGTTTTAATGCGCTCCTGAGAGCAACTGGGTTTTGAGATGGACCCTAGGTTTTTAGGTAATGTAGCGTTAGCGATTCTTCTCGTTTTGGGTCTTATAGATCGCATTTAAAGCGGGTAGAGCTAATTTCATAGATAATCTAGTTTAGTACTTGGTTAATTCTCATCTAATTTATAAACGATTTAGGTCCATAGTAATTTCTGCCTGAGGTGGTACTCGGGTCTTTGTACGGATTTTTTTTTTCTGGGACCTTACAATAAATTAAGATTATACTAATATTTAAGAGTAGACGAATTTCACTTATAGCAATGGTATCGGAAGACATCACTTAGTAATGGACTTGTTGTTATCTATCCATGTATCCTAGAAAAAGGTTTAGCCATCCTTTTATTGCAGCTTCAAAATTACTATCTAAATATTTTCCATTCAGACATCCTCCAGCTAGTAGAGAATAAGAAAGTAGGCCATCGTTGCAGTTGTTTGGATGGCAAACTTCAACCAGATCAACTGCATAGATTCAATAGAATTGGAGTTACTGACAGACCATCCCCACGAAGATGGTCTCTCTTCTTGGACATCCAAAATAGAATACGCACAAAATCATCAAGTCGACTCAACCCAGATTGGGTCTAGTAATGGGCAACTTCTATTACTGATATTGCAATCATTTTCTTTTAAATTAAAAAATACTGTGGAAAAAAAATACTCAAAAAAATCACAGTTAACAACTTTCTAAATGAAGAGAACTTTCAATACTCAACTGAGTTCTGATCTTCTTAGCTCAGGTATGGGCCCTAAGCCCCCAATCGAGTACAGTGCAACTGCTGTGTTTTTAAACCTTGCTTTGAGATGTGTAGTTCTTTGTTTAGCATAGGATTTTTTTTTCTGATTTCATGCACTCATGTTAATGTCAATGTTTTCTATAAAGCACATCAGTATCGTTACGATGGTGAAATTGTTGTTGGTGATTTAGGATGATATCGAGTGTTTCAATTCCAGCCAAAGAGAATTCCTGGCTAAGGAGAATAACTATTGTAATGGAGAATGAGAAATGTCATCCTTTCCAAGTTTATACTCAAAATTCGGTGATAATAATGAAAGGTCGAATGCCTACAACAAACTACCTTCAAATTTACATCTAACTAGCAGACTATAGCTATTTTGGATGCTGACAATCTTTGGTAGTTCCTCGACCTTTGCAGAATGAACAAATTAACTCCATCACTCCATACGAAGTTTCATTCGAAACACCAATATAGCGTACCTGAAACCAGTGAATGAATTACAAGACTACTACAAACTTCCTGAATTGTGTGGAAGATATTTGACAGAGAAAGCGGGCACAAACAACATCCAAAATCATCACTTTTATCAGATTGATGACTGAATATTTATAGTTTTGAAGTACCAGAATAGTAAATCTGTTCAAGCCAATAACCAATTTCTATAAGAATCCTGATTCTGATGTTATTGAGAAGTTTAGGGGTTGTTTGAATCTGCCCCCAAATTGGGACAGGTTCCACTTTTTCGACATAACTAATGCAGGGGCATTTTCACACCAGGCTCGAGTGGGGTTGCTTGTGGGATGCAGGGGCACATTCGGGGTGGGCGGGGCCCAGGTCTCGTGTTCAAGACTCCTCACCGGGGGTGATTAATGCGCATTTCACACCGGGCTCCAGTGGGGTAGCCTGTGGGATGCAGGGACACACTCGGGGTCACTACAAGAAAACTAGCCTTTGCCGGTGGTCAAAACCGCCGGCAAAGGCCAAGAAAACCGCCGGCAAAGCCTTTGCCTGCGGGTAGCTAACAGCCAGTAAAGCCTCAGTCGGTAAAGGCTTTACCGACGACCAGGACCTTTACTGACAGTTGTGTTGGACACCGCTAAATCGTTAGTTTTTGTTGTAAAAAATGGTCAAAAGCTACGGATAAAATCCGTAGATAAACATGACTAGCCCACAGTACGACCGTAGCCATTGGTACCATAGCCACGGTAAATGCATAGCCTGCTGAGTGGGGTTCAGAAAATCAGTTTCACATTGTCTTAAAAGCCAAGCTGGTTGTCTTTTAACCAGAAATTAAAAGACAGGTGTGAGGGGGAAAACTAATTCAAGGAAGATACAAGCAGAAGTAACAAAATTTGATTATACTGCTTGAGAAGGTCTAACTCCATTTTCTTGCTCGCGTCATGAACCTCACCCTGATTGAACACATAACTTACTGAGTGCAACAGCCCAACAATAATTTAAAGTACAAATTACTTGTGGTCCAACCAGTTGGACTTAAGACCTTCTCTTTAGTAATAAAATCCACAAAGAAGTCGAATATACCCACAAACCAGTTTAATACGGATGTTATAACCTGAAAACATTTTATAATGAGAAATTTTCAAAATAAATAATTGTGATTAATTTACAATTAATTATATGTAAAAATACTGGTAAAAAAATATGTATTTCATTAATGAGTCTATCTGAAATCTATGTTGGGTTTGCTGTAAGAGTTATGGATCATTACAAACTGAGGTCCACTTAAAGATAAGGTGCATATGAGGGTCTTTATTCACAATGGTATAGAAGGATTGCACTAAGGAAAGACTCTAAAAGGGACTGTAAATTTTCAGTCCATTTTAGCAAAAATGTGATTTTGATCAAGAAAGGGGCATTGTTTTCTTCTCTTTTTTACAAAACAAGGATCCTGGGCTAATGGGCATTTCTAGCATGAAAGAAAGATGGGGGAAAAGTAGATGATGGGGATTCTATTGAAACAACATAGACATGCATGTTTTTCTCAGATTCAAACTCAGAAGAGATATATAAACATTGAATACAAAGAGAAAGATGTATGCAATTAAAAAATAATATAAAAGAACCTCTAGACTCAAATAGCACCAAGTTCTTGATTCTATTACCAGCTAACCTTGCAATCTATGAAACAAAACAAAGTCAAAGTGTTTAAGCACAGAGATAAAGATGTGAGTCGGTGGGTGAGGGAGATCAACAAGCAATGATCAAAATTAAGTAGCAAGATCAAATCCTAGGCATATTAGTACGTGTACGAATCTGAGAGTATCAGTAAGATGTAAGGCTAGGGCCATTTCCTTTTAACCAAAAAAAATCAAAGGGTGATGAGGACAGAATTCACCTGATCTTGGTTGAGGTCTTGTGAAGAGATCTCCTCACAGACATAACCAAGTGTTTCAAAGGTGGCCTGCTTCAAAGAAGTTGGCTTTTCTTGTTGGGTCATGTTGCAGAGTAAGCATCCAATGATTGTGGTAAAAAAGGATAGTTAATTTGGTTGGTGCTAGAGGTGAACGAAGTGTCAATTTAAATGTACCTGAAGGAATCAAAGAAATTTAAAACACGATTAAATCATTTTGTAATAGTCAACACATGAAACATCAAGAAAAACCTACTCATCATAAATGCAAGCAACCTAAAGTTGAACTGATGTTAACAAAACCACTCAAGTGATTGCAACCTATCAACCACACAAGCTTTTTCTTGTAAATATCTTCTTACCTGCATAGAAACTGAACACAAGGGTATATATTGATCATGGTCTGGTAGATGCACTAGTCTAGTTCTTATGGACCTTTTTGTCCTGGCAGTCTTAGATTCGTATTGAACCCGTTGACTTGAACGAAGAACACTTGGAGCTTGTTGGTTCATATGAAAGAATGAATTAGATTGTTGATGATGATCGAATAAATTAACCAAGCTCTGTTTATATTGGCAAGGGTGGCTGGTTGTTTTAGTCCAAAGTCATAAACACAATATACCATCTTTGACTGTTGGAGAGAAACTAGCCGTTTTTTGGCAATTTCTTACCATTTTGCGCTCCCACAGCTCCTATATAAGGCAAAGAGGTCTCTCTCGGATCTCTTCCCGACAGTATTTGTCAACTCCTAACACAACCATCTAACCCATCTCATTTAGTCACTGTTGCTCCGCGACTCACACCTGTCTCATGTTGATTCATGTAAGGTCGCCCAAGTGACTAGCACCTCTATAGACAAACCACCTCATATGCCCACACCCTTGCACTGAGACCATACGCGTGCGCGTGCATTTGTTCTAGTGAACAAGCAAGCCTCAGTACTCCTCTCTCTCACCAAACAAATATTAAAGTACTCAATACCTTACTTATAAAGTATTTTTTTTTCTTCTGTCATATTTGATATGGGACTATTCCCAAAGGCGAAAAAATCAAGCCTTTTCACATACACTAATATTAATATTAATATATATATATATATATATAATTCTTTTTTTATTTAAAATATTTTTAACCAACATCATTTTTCATGACAGGTAAATTACCACAAAACTATACCCTTTTGGTTCTTGTAAGGAATTTCCTACCTAATGTTGCATGTGAACATTGTTTGGGTGAATCTTGGGAACCAACATCTTGACATGGCAGGATTTTATTGTGCCACATGCCATGGCCAAAGGCATCAACAAAACATGTTTGAAAGTTATTCCAATGTGAGCCCCATCTCTCACTACAGCATATGGCCCAATCAAATCTAGCTAGCCTACACTGAATATTGGCCATACATTGCATGGAGCCCTTGCAAGAAAAAAAAAAGTCGAAGAGGCTAATATGTTTGGTGGGCGACCCCAACACTAAGAGTTAGCTTGTGAAGTTTTGTAAGCCCCACATGATTTATGTATTTTATCAATGCCATCCGTCCATTTTACGACTCATTTTAGGGCATGTGCCAAAAAAAAAAAAGCAGATTCAAAGGTTTGTTGGATCATTTAGGCATGAGCCGAAAAATGTCAGAAACCACGTACATGATCATTTAAAAGCTGCATCAAACTCACATTTTATAAAACTCAGCATCATGTATGCCCTGCAATCTTGATGCTACAATAGATCTGGGATGCTCACCTCCTGTTCAAGTTTGAACAGATGCCGACTGAAGTGTTGTTGCAATCTCTCATTTGCATAGTTTATACAAAACTTTTCAAAGTTGTTCTTCTAGAGATGAGCAAAAAAGAAATGTTATTAATGGAAACACCAGGGAAATAAATAATATTGCATAATCAGCACAAAAGACATACATGAAAAGATTCAAATACGTAGATGTCAACATCATCACTAAAATTACTTTAAGCAGCCTATGAGCCAATGTGAACTGCCTCTGAATATATGGCATGCAGTAAGATAAGTGATAAACAAAAATAAACCATAATCTGATCCATTAACAATACCAGCTATGTCTTCAACAAAATCACAGATGATACGCTAAGTCACTAACCTAGCAGTCCATCTGGAAAGCAGCTACTGTGTTTTGCGAACTGGTTCAAGAGCTTCAATCATGACTACGTTGTTTCCCCTGATAACCTGGAGTAGCACACAGGATCTTACATCTACATATTGAAATATATGAATCAAGAATCTGCCCATTTCCAAACTACAAAATTATATACCTCATTCAAGCATGGCCAATTGACTAAAGTTGGTTGTAAGTATAATATAGCTAAAAACTAAAAAGACTACTGAAAAACATCTTAAACTACTGAAAGATCAATCAGCTTGACTCAAATTTCTAGTTTAAAACAACGTTTATGATAGCATAGAGAGAATATAGCAACTTACAACTTGCACTTTGCAGCTTCCTAAAATATATAACAGATAATTAGGATGAAAATTGTTTTTTTATTAAGCCACATTAGGTAATTCAAAATGGTAGAATAAAAGCAGATTAAAGTGCAGTATCAGTGTAATAAAAAAAAATGATAGACTGCTAGTGAAATTGGGTAGATTAGCTTTCCCCATGTGTGTACATATCAGTGCCACATCTAGGTTATATCATGAGCCATATGCTTGCGCAAAAAAATCTTACCAAACAACAACAATCAGACCAACAAATACTTGTTCCAGTTGCATCCCCAGTTGTTCTGTATCGTCCATAGGGTCTCATCAAAGTCTCTGCACATACAATTGCCACCTGAATATATACTTCCCAAAAACCATTTCCAAGTGGGAACCCACCTACTTTTGTGAGCGGATCCTTACTCAAGACAATCCCTCTAGCGACAGTAACCCCACGGATACTAGTAAGAAGAACTTCGATTACGTCCTACAAATAAAATTTACTATTTAACACAATACATTGCATCATTTGTATACCACATCTAATTAAGAACACAATAATCTCAAAACATAATAAAAGAACTATTTGATTTGTGTGAAAATTTACCCCGGTACTACTGCAAGTCGTAGTCTTTCCCTTTTTATCTAAGTGTCCCTACAAATGATAAATCAATGTCAATCATCATATACCGACTAAACTCTATATAATATAGGACATAATACACATGTAAATATATGCATATATATCATATAATTACCTGGCTTGATGATGAGGCCGGTTGGTTTAGGTTGAGATTAGCTGAATTATCTGATACTGTGGATTTCAGATTTGTCCTAGAGGATATCAGCTGCGCCACGGATTCTTTAAAAGATGAAAATTCTGATTTTAGGGATGATACTTTCGATTTTAGGGATGAAACTTCCGATTTTAGGGATAAAACTTCTGATTTTACGGATGACACTTCAGTCTGCAGTCCCTCATATTCTTCATTTCTACTCTGAGCAGTGGAGGCAATCCTTCATTGGCTACGTGTTGTTCCCCACAAATCAGTAGGAGTGGGGCCTAACCCATAAGTGTGGACTCAGCCATGTCGATCTTCTCCCATTACATGAGAGAACAAGTCATTCCTTCCTATGCTATTCTATGAGGTATCGAGCTGCTGAGAAATTTGTTCATTAAGTTGTTCCTACAATAGAAAAAATATCAGTTTAGATTGTACAACGATAAATGAGAGAATTTTTTTTTTAAAGTATAAAACATAACAATTAGATGCATGGATATACCATTACTCTTAATGAAGCCTCATCCACAGGCCTACCACTCTTGCACATATGGGTCAATATAAACACATCTGCCCGGCTTGGATCCTCGCCACTAGCCATTTTCTTCCTCTATCATTATGTAAACAAGTTATATATATGAAATAGACCAACATGGTTGATTGAGTGATTAAGAAAATTTACCTTTTCCTCACGTATCCGTACAAAGCTCTTTGAGCCTGCAGTGTGGCCGATTAATTGTCTTTTTCGATTATCTAAACTTGTTTTACTACGAGCCTATATGTGAACACAACGACAAAGTAAATTATAAGATATCAACGAAAGATTATTATGTAATTCTAAAACATAAAGCAATCAATAGTTACTCATCACATACCTTCCCCTCTTCAGAGTTTCAAAACTGAATGAGTGCCTTCCACTGATCCTCTTTGACCCGCTCATCAAGGTCCTTGAGCCGCTCCTCGTCAGTCTCATGAGGAGAATAGTAGAGTTTTTTCAGTTCACCTTTCCAATCCTTCCATTTTCTACCAATTGATTGTAACACACACTTCTTTGCATCCGCGTCAAACTCAAACTTGGACTGTATCACATATTAAAACCAGACAATCACATAATGAACAAAAAATGGGAAAAAAAAAAGAAAAATGAAAAAAGAAAGCATTGTCACCATTACCATAACAAGTCCCAGCATATCATCTTTCTTCTCATTCGACACTGCCCTCCAATCAGTAAATGTAAGGGGTGCATATTCCCCATTGCGTGCTATAGTCCCTAGGAAGTTTGTCAACTTGTTAACATTGTCACCAACGGGTTGTCCTTTAGTGTTGATGGGAATAGGAATGCGTTGTCCTTCACGCATCTTCCAAACTTTGAGGCATCGTGTGTGACCTCTCTTTTTTATCGCACCCTGTGAATCTGTTAAAACAACAACATTAATATGGATACTCGTATAGTTCCTTAGCATAAAAACACACGAAATAATCGATGCATAACGTACCACTAGAGGGACCCATTGTAGCTTGGGTCACTTGAGGCTGGCTAGGTCTTGCATCAGTCATAGGACCTATCAATCGCCTAGTCATGCGTTTAATGCACATCATGTCTAATACTTGTATATGTCTAGTAATATGACAGTATGACAATAAAATATTCTTCATCTTTAGTTAATGAAAAGACATTTAAATTTCAAAAAACAGTAATAATAATAACAAAATCACATGAAAAAAACATTTAAATTTCTTTTTCATATATCAGGGCAATATGGTACATAAGAAATCAATTATTTGTTGCGCAGCACGCCAACAACGCAGTGAGCCTAGATCCAATCTTAAGCCTCACCCACAAACAATAAACAAGAAGAAATATAAACTAGAAGTAGATCAAAGCAATCCAAAACAAACCACAAGACAAGATATACGTGGAAAAACCCCAAACTAGGGTAAAAAACCACGGATGCAAACTTCCATTAAGAAGAACAAAGATTACAAGGCAATATACTAACCTCTCCCTTGGAAGAACATAGAAAACCCTTTACCCACACCTTAGAATTATTTCTCCAATATCCAAAAATTCACCTAGAAAAGCCCTAGGAACACCTATATATAGTTTAGGCAACTCCCCTTTCCGCATCCCAATTGCGAAAGGACTTGTGACACGAAATTCGCTCAAAATCGTGGAATAAATCTGTGTAACTACGACCAGTAGAGCAGACTGCACTACCGGTCGAGCGACCCCTACGACCGGTCATGAATGGGTCACGACCGGTCGAGCACCTCGGGATCAAAAAAATAATGCTCGCTGGACTTTGAGTCGAACCGATCCACGACTAGTCGAACCGGACCGTACGACTGGTCGAGCATGGCTCACGACCGGTCGAAGACGGTCCCAGATGTGGCTCCACATCTTAACAATCTCCCACTTGGAGACACATCACCTTAAACCTTCGTCTTCTTCATCTGGAGTGCACCACCTCCCAGTCTTCAAGCCTGAAGACCAATCAAAGCTGAACAGAGCAGCTTCTCTCGTGTGACCGCCTTGGTCAACATATCCACAGGATTCTCACTTGTATGAATCTTCTCCAGAGCAATCGTTCCATCTTCCAGTAACGAACGTATGAAGTGATATCTGATGGCAATATGCTTGGTCCTTGAATGAAAGGCTGAATTCTTAGCCAAGTGTATTGCACTCTGACTGTCACTGTACAACTTGCAATCTGCTTGCTTCTTACCCAACTCTTCCATGAAACCTTGCATCCATACCATCTCCTTGCACGCTTCTGTAGCCCAACATATTCTGCCTCTGTCGTACTGATAATATTATCTTCTGTAACTGAGAGATCCAACTGACTGCAGCACTACCTAGAATAAAGACATAACCTATAGTGCTTCTTCTGTTGTCGATATCTCCTACCAAATCTGAATCCACATAGCCTTGTAGCTTGATTTTCGATCCACCATAGCACAGCCCTACACCCTTAGTACCTACCAAGTATCTAAGGATCCACTTCACAGCTTCCCAATGTTCCTTCCCGGGGTTGTTCATGAACCTGCTAACAACTCCCACTGCTTGAGCAATGTCTGGTCTCGTGCTCACCATTGCATACATGAGACTCCCAATAGCTGACGCGTATGAAACTTTAGCCATGTAGTCCCATTCCTCCTGCGTCTTTGCACCTTGCTCCTTAGATAGCTTGAAGTGGTTGGCTAATGGAGTGCTAACCGGCTTAGCACCTCCCATATTGAATCGATTAAGTACCTTGGCTATGTACTCTACCTGTGACAAAACCAGTTTCTTATTTTCCCTGTCACGCTTTATCCTCATGCCTAGGATTTATTTTACAGCTCCTAAATCCTTCACAGCAAATTCTCTAGACAGTTGTCTTTTGAGATCTAAGATGTCCTTCATGCTTGAACCGGCCACAAGCACATCATCAACATACAAAAGAAGGATGATGTACGACGTATCAAACTTCTTTAAATAGTAACAGTGGTCAGCATGACATCTCTTATAACCGTTTCCCCACATGAAGCTATTGAATTTCTTGTACCACTATCTCGGGGCCTGCTTCAGGCCATATAGACTCTTCTTCAGTCTACACACCTTGTTCTCCTTTCCTGGTGCCACATATCTTATCGGTTGATGCATATATATCTTTTCTTCAAGGTCCCCATGAAGAAAGGTTGTCTTAACATCTAACTGCTCTAGATGTAAGTCCTGTGTAGCCACTATACTCAAGACCATACGAATCGTAGGCATTTTTACTACAGGTGAAAATATTTCAGTGAAATTGATACCTGCTTTTTGTTAAAACCCTTTCACAATTAATCTGGCCTTGTACCGTTTCGAACCATCGTGCTCCTCCTTCAGTCTGTAAACCCACTTGTTATGAAGAGCTTTCTTACCCTTGGGTAGAGTGACTAGCTCCCATGTACGATTAGATTCAAGAGAATTCATCTCATCATCCATGGCCTGCTCCCACTTAACCCATGTATCTGACTGTAATGCCTCTTCAAAACACTCTGGCTCACCATTTAGCTGTCAACAGTAGATAATGTAAGCAGGGTGAGTATCGAACCGTAAGCCTCCTCGCCAGAGTAGACCTCCCCACAACCGGTGTCTGTGGCTCTTCCTTATGTGCATGATCATCCTATGGCGCTGTAACACCCGTGTCTGATAACTCTTCCAACTCTACGAATTTCTTTTTCTCGGCCTTATTTTCTTGCACACTATCCTTATGCATCACTTTTTCATTGAAGACTATGTCCTTGCTTCTGATGATTTTTCTGTTTTCTACATCCCAAAACCTGTAGCCAAAATCATGCTGCCCGTAGCTTATAAACGTACACCTCTTGGACTTCGCATCTAGCTTATTTTTGTGCTCTGCATCAATGTGAACATATGAAGTGCAACCGAACACTTTGAGATATGCAAGGTTCACTTCTTTTCCAGTCCATGTTTCTTCTGGTAGCCCACCGTCCAATGATGCTGAGGGACTTCTATTGATGAGATAGGCGGCAGTATTCACAGCATCTACCCAAAAGGTCTTGCACAACCCAGCATGTAACCTCATGCTCCTAGCGCGCTCAAGGATGGTCCTGTTAATGCGCTCAGTCACACCATTCTGTTGCGGTGTCCCTGGAATCATTTTTTGATGTTTGATTCCACTTGCTGCACAATACTCCTCAAATCTCTTATCACAATATTCTCCCCCATTATCAGATCTGAGACACTGTACTGTTTTACCTATCTCATTTTCTACCATAACTTTTGACTTCTTATATACATCAAATACATCAGATTTATGCTTTAAGAAAATGACCCACAGTTTTCTACTAGCATCATCAATAAAAGTAACAAAATAACGTGAGCTACCAAGAGATAATACCTATGCCAGTCCTCACACATCAGTGTGTACAAGCTCCAACAGATGCATCTTTGGAGCGCGTCCCGTCTTTTTGAAGCTTACCCTCTTCTGCTTGCCATACACGCAGTCCTCGTAGAATTCCAAGTCAATAGACTTCAGCCCCGGTAGCATTCCTTTAGACAATAGCACTTTTATCCCTTTCTCACTCATATGTCCTAACCTCTTATGCCATAACTGCTCATTCACTCCAGTTGATGCGACTGCAAGTGAACTATACGATCCTGAAGTCACGTACAAAGTACCTTCCTTTTTGCCTCGAGATATCACCAAGACACCTTTTGTGATCTTCCAGAAATCACTAGTGAATGTCGTCACATAACCGGTATCGGCCAACAGCCCCATTGAGATCAAGTTACGTTTCAAACTCGGTACATGTCTGACATCCTTCAATTTTAAGATCGTTCTATCTTTCTGATTTACATGAATGTCCCCCTTTCCAACAATACTGCACGGCTCATCATCACTCAGGTAGACTCTCCCAAAGTCACCTGACACATAATCACGTAAAACTTCCTTACACGAAGTGACATGAAACGAAGCACCCGAGTCTATAACCCAAGACTCATTCCTTGCATCAAGAGACAAGATCAACGCCTCTGTGTCACTCTCCTCAGATAAATTCACTAAATCCTTCCCACCTTGAGAGCTTCCTTCTTGTTTCTTGAGTGCCCTGCAATCACGTTTCATGTACCCCTTCTTGCCACAATGCCAACACCCGTCTTTGTCTTTCAGTCCCTTGGACTTCTTCCTCGACTTAGAACGCCCATGTTTATTGCCTCATTTGTTCAGCGATCTTCCTCTTCCTTCAACGTTTATAGCATTCCCTGAATTCCCTGAAACTCCTGATGCCTTCCTTCTAAATTCTTCACTGAGAATTAAACCAGCCACATCATCAAATTTCAGCTTTGTCAATCCTGAAGAATTGCTCACAGCAATCACCAAACCATCCCAACTATCTGACAGACTGGATAAGATCAATAGTACCCTGACCTTATCCTCAAAAACAATGCCAACGGATTCCAACTGGCTCGTGACTGTATTGAACTCGTTTAGATGTTCAGCAACGCTCCCACCATCTGACACCTTTATGTTGAATAGTTGTTTCATAAGATGAACCTTATTGGATGCTGAGGGCTTTTCATACATGGTGGCTAGGGCTTCCATTAATTATTTTGTAGTTTTCACCTTGGATATATTGAAGGTGACACTCTTAGACAAAGAGAGTCAGATCGTTCCTAAAGCTTTCCTATCCAGTAAAAACCATTCATCATTTGTCATCTTTTCTGGTTTCTTCTCTTTTCCTCCTAGAGGAATATAGAGGTCCTTCCGATACAGATAATCCTCCATCTTCATCTTCCAAAAAGTAAAGTTTGAACCATCAAACTTCTCAATTCTTGTTTTCCATTCTTCTATCATCGCTCTCAATATAACTAAACCAATAGCTCTGATACCAGTTATTGTACAGCACGCCAACAACGCAGTGAGCCTAGATCCAATCTCAGGCCTCACCCACAAATGATAAACAAGAAGAAATATAAACTAGAAGTAGATCAAAGCAATCCAAAATAAACCACAAGATAAGATATACGTGGAAAAACCCCAAACTAGGGATGCAAACTTCCACTATGAAGAATAAAGATTACAAGGCAATATACTAACCTCTCCCTTGGAAGAACATAGAAAACCCTTTGCCCACACCTTAGAATTATTTCCCCAATATTCCAAAAATTCACCTAAAAAATCACTAGGAACACCTATATATAGTTTAGGCAACTCCCCTTTCCGCATCCCAGTTGCGAAAGGACTTGCAACACGAAATCCGTGCAAAATAACGGAACGAATCTGCGTAACTATGACCGGTCAAGCAGACTGCACGACCAGTCGAGCGACCCCTACGACCGGTCATGAATGGCTCACGACCGGTCGAGCACCTCGGGATAAAAAAAATGATGCTCCCTAGACTTTGAGTCGAACCGATCCACGATCGGTCGAGCCGGACCGTACGACCGGTCGAGCATGGCTCACGACCAGTCGAAGACGGTCCCAGATGTGGCTCCACATCTTAACATTATTGTACATAATGCCATCTCCATCGGGATCAGAAAAATCGATATCATCTGTTTGGTCCTCTACCATCTTTTGGGTAGGGAATAAAGGTGTGACAATTGTTGTACCATCGATATCTATCCTTTCCCAACTAATAATGTCATCACTCAATTTCTCCAAACTTTGATTATTAAATGATGAACTCTCTAAGTTGGTGTTAACATCATCTGCAGACTCTTCCCCATGCATCTCAAACAAATCCGTAGGTTTCATCCTCACTACAGCATGCCAATCTTTCTCGACGGGGTCTTGCACATAGAACACCTGCTCAACTTGAGATGCGAACACAAATGGTTCATCAAACAACTGTTGACCAGTATGGCATAGCCGTATTCACAAGCGTGAACCCAAACTTATCCTTCTTCACACCCTTGCCCTGAGATAAAGCATCAACCCAATCACACTTAATAATACAACCTTTCGATCACCACAATATTCCAGTTCAATGATGTCTGTCAAGACAGCATAGTAAGTTACATCTCTTGCAATAGGGTTTTTGTCATTAACACTCGCAAAGCTTGATGCCTTTGCAGTCACCACAACTCCACTATGTTGAGTTTTTCTTTTCTTCTCTCGATCTTTAGTGTGAAACCTGAAGCCATTTACTATAAAACCTTCATATATTCTTGGCATATTAGGACCTCGAGCTAGCCATCTAAGGTCTTCTGAGACCTGCTCATTCTTTGCATAGCGCAATTGTTTAACCTATTCGAATATTTTTTAAAAATGTTAAAACAGAAGCACGTGTCTAGACAATGAAAATAAATGAACATGCACATGTCAGTCAACTTATTGCATCGACTACTTACATGATCGCTAAACCATTCATGAAATGTTTCATTGTGAATGCATTCTATATCCCTTGGTCGTGCGCGAAGATTCTTCTGCTTAACAACATTCATGTGTTCTCTGTATATAAATTGGTTCCAGTAAGAAACAGTGGGAAGTTATTTTCCACATGTATAAATTAAGTGTCATAGTTGTCTTACACAAGATATGGGATGACTGCGCTACTGTTAAACAGAACATATCGATGTGCTTGTGTAAATGCAACTTTATCCAGTACACAATCTTTAGCCTTCCCTAATGCATGGCCTATTCGTGGAAAAATAGATGATTGTTCTGTAACAGTGTTACCATAATCATCATTCCATATTAGTCAGTTGAACCTTGTCTGCACATTATGTAAGTACTCGAGCAGAAAGTTAAGCATTCTTCTGCCAAGTACCCTTCTGCAACTGAATCCTTGGGCCAACTTCTATTACGTACATAGGACTTCAATGTGTGTAGGTACCTATGGTCACCAATATTAAACAGTTTAGAAATATATGGTCGATTAGCATGACTAGAATAACATGGAAAATAAATTTAATTTATAAATATTAGCACTCACCTCTCGATGGGTTATATCCATCGGTATTGTACTGGTCCTATTAGTTTGGCCTCACCCACTAAATGAATAGGCAAATGCACCATAATATCAAAAAAAGCCGGTGGAAAGATCTTTTCTAGATGGCAAAGTGTTAGCACAATTCGAGATTCCAATTGGTCAAAATCTTTTACTCGGACTACTTTGGAACATAATTCCCTAAAGAAACTGTTCAATTCAAGCAAAGTTGAGCTCACACGCTAAGGATAGTGTTATTCATATCACTAATGGAAGTATTTGTTGCATCATAACATGACAATCATGGCTCTTAAGTCTTGAAATTTTGTGCTCTTTGGCTGCATAACCATCTGGAACTTTCACTCGCTTCAAGACTTTGCAGAAATCATCCTTCTCAATTGATGAAATAGAAAAGCATGTAGGTGGAAAATATATTTTATTTGATGAGAGTTGTCTCGGGTGTAATGTTTGTCTTATACCCATATCTTGCATGTCAAGACGTGCTTTCATATTGTCCTTTGTTTTCCCTTCGATGTTCAACAATGTCCCAAGTACATTGTCACATACATTCTTTTCAATATGCATCACGTCTAGATTGTGATGCAATAGATTATGCTCCCAATATGGCAAATCAAAGAAAATGCTCTTCCTTTTCTAGTTATATCTTTCTTCCTCATTGTCTTCTCGTCTTCTCTTATGCCCATGACTACCTACGATCTTCTTCCCAAAGGTGACATTAATTCCTTACAACTGAACCAACACATCAGACCCAGATAGCGGAGTTGGCGCCTCACAAAATTCTTCCGTGATCATCAGTTCTAAACTTATGATCAGGTTCCAAGAATCGACGATGACCCATATAATAAAACTTTCGACCATGCTTTAACCATTTAGATGAAGTGTTTATTGCAACAAGGACAAGCGAGGTGTCGTTTAGTGCTCCATCCAGACAAGTTTGCATATACAGGGAAATCACTAATAGTCCACAACAATGTCGTGCGCATTCGAAATATCTCATTGCTTGAGGCATCATTGTCTATGTCAACCTCCCACAATTCCTTCAACTCATCTATCAGAGGTTGCATATATACGTCAATGTTACACTACAAGAAAACTAGCCTTTACCGGCAGTCAAAACCGCTGGCAAAGGCCTAAAAACCGCCGGCAAATCGTTTGCCTACGGTTAGCTAAAAGTCGGTAAAGCCTCAGTCGGTAAAGGCTTTACCGGCGGTCAGGACCTTTACTGACGGTTGTGTTGGACGCCGCTAAATCGTCAGTAAAGCTACGGATAAAATCTGTAGCCAAAGATGACAAGCCCACAGTATGACCGTAGGCATTGGTACCGTAGCTCTTTAAAACTTTGCTACAGATTATATCCGTAGCTATAGAGGTCATGGCCAAAGACAATCCGTAGCCATAGAGAAAATCTTTCTTATCAAAAAGTTTTTTTTTTTTTTTTTAAAGAAAAGGTGACCCACATGTATCCTAGTTTTTTTTTTTGTTTTTTTTACACCAATCTAAACAACTAACATACCTTAGTTAATGTCAATGATCTCCTTGTTGCCAATGATTGCCATTGTTTCCAAGGGACTGGTTTATTTTGTCGATCTTTGGTGAACTGTGTAGCAATAAAAGGAATCAACACCAGTTAGCAGTTAAAATTAGCTCACACTCCAAATCACCATTCATTATGTTCCGAGTGGCTGTGACATGTAAAACACATTTTTTTTTTATTGTTTTTACACCAGTCTAAACAGCTAACATACCTTGGTTAATGTCAATGATCTCCTTGTTGCCAATGATTGCCATTGTTTCCAAGGGAGTGGTTTCTTCTGTCAATCTTTGGTGAGCTGTGTAGCAGTAAAAGGCATCAACACCAGTTAACAGTTAAAATTAGCTCACACTCCAAATCACCATTCATTGTGTTCCGAGTGGCT
The DNA here is from genome assembly GCA_021015155.1 of Magnolia officinalis. Taxonomy (NCBI): domain Eukaryota; kingdom Viridiplantae; phylum Streptophyta; class Magnoliopsida; order Magnoliales; family Magnoliaceae; genus Magnolia; species Magnolia officinalis. Next base: position 24,725,858 of record JAJHSJ010000019.1, read on the forward strand.
GTGACATGTAAAACACAGATCTGTCTTGAAATTGATTTCCTTTTAACAGTTACATAGAAAACTACACTCATAACCTGAAAAGGCCAAGCTATATGTCCTAGAAGGGGGGGTGAATAGGACTATGCCAAATTTAAAATAAAATCAGCGAAAATAGAATAAACCAATATCCTTACAATTATGAATCAATTCACAATGCTAAATTTAAATCACCTTGATAAATAAGTATTGAGAGATTGATACAAATTCAGTTCTAAGGACAACCTTACACCATAATAAACAAGGGCTTATGGTAGGACAACCTTATTTCTAGAACATCTTTTGGATCAAGAACTCAATTTTAATAGAAGTAAATAAATAGCAAGGAATTGAAATTAAATGCAGAAGTATAAATCTAAATTATTACAACAATCCCCACACTTGATTGAAATGTAAATAGTTACAACATTCACATCCACTTGTACATTCCACACAATCGAATGATAAAAGATATGAAAATTAAGCAAGCATTCAATCCACAAGACAAAGAGTTATAGTGGTTCGCCTGTGTGTTCACCAACTGTCTTTCAACAGCCACATAGAAAGCTACTCCACTCCTAATATCCTCACACAGGGGATATTAGCGTTCACTATCAAATAGGTTTTCACAGGTTCACCAAAAACCTTTACAATTGTGTCTTTTTCACTTGGGCTTACACAATTAAAAAAACCCCTCTTTTCTGAGTTTTCTTGTTCTCCTCAGATAACCAATACAATGAGATTTTTCTGGTTCAACCTCAAACAAAACCAAAAGTTAAATAAATTTTACAGAATTGTAAAATACCTGGATTTCTCCTTTTCGTAGCAGCCCGGTAGAACCAATCGGAGTAGATGATTGAATGTCAAAGTTCAATTTCCAATACTCACATTCATAAGGTTCTAAATTCTAATTGATTTTAGATTTAACTTGTTGGGCGTAGCTATATTTGATTTTGATTCCAAGAAGAAGGAATAAGATAATTCCTCTTTACAAATAAGATTGGAATATAGAAACAAAATCAAATTAAATAAGCTAGCAAAAAGGAATATTAAATAAGCACAATGTAGCTTAAAATAAACACAGACTTATCTCAGAGTGATCACTTGAAAATTCTTGAATTGAATCGAGTTGAAGTGTGAAAACTCTGAATTTCGTGTTCAATTTATAGAAGCAGAAATCATTCCTACGACTGGTCTTAGAAATCTTCGACTGGTCATAGCTCTAACAGATTTTTGAAAAATTGAGCACGATCTTTGAAAGTCGTTCCACGACTGGTCGTGAGTAGCCTACGACTGGTCGTGGGTCACCTACGACTGGTCGTAGATCCCTACGACTGGTCGTAGGACCATAGATTACATTGCTGGACTTTGAGTCTTAGCTCTACGACTGGTCGTGGACGAGTCGAAGCCACACCTATGACCGGTCGAAGGACCTCCAGGACTGGTCGTGGGCGTACCAAAAATTCCGAAAAAAACTTCAACTACTTAGGACTGGTCGTGGAATTTCTTGGACTAGTCGAACCAATGCTAGGACTGGTCGAACAAGAGCTAGGACTGGTCGTAGAATAGACCAAACTTATGTAAAATAAACATTTGATTTATGTATCCAAAGTGAGCTACTTAAAGGGTCAACCTAAGGTCATTCAAACCTGAACCATGTCGTATGGACATTGAACTTCAACCATTCAACGAATGTAGATTTATTTGAACCATATCAGGCTTGAAATCTTGGACTTGCTGCAGCTTTAAATTTGAGATCTTCATCAGCATAAAAACTACTTCATGCGTTGCTTATTAGTCTTGAAGACATTTCTTGAGTTGTTTCTTAAGACTTGATCTTCAACAAAGTAGCTTCTTGAGACTTCAACATTGTAACTTCTTGAACTTCAATAATGTAGCTTTCTGAGACTTCAACATTGTAGTGTTTATGCAGTGTCTTGAACACATATAAATCACCATACAAGCACAAGACATAGATAGATGTTTTGACATATCAAAATTTGACAACCAAAGGAGCATGAGACCATAGCACTTACATAACCAACTCCAGATGGAAATTTATTTCCTTTTAACAGTTAGAGAATGATTGAAAGATTAGACCAAAACCAATCTAATGAAAGAGATGATATGACATTCAACCAAAAAAATAAAGTGCTAGAAGTGAAATTTCTTTTATTAAGATAATAAATGCATATAAAATATATATAATTTACTATTAAAATCACCTAGACCCAAACTGGACAGTACCTAGACCTGATTTTTAATCAGGTCCTAAAGTTGAGACCTGAACTGATTCCAATTGCTTAATGGGTCCCATAAATGAGACCCAGATGTATTAACATTGGGTTGGATTCATCAGGTACCCATTGACAGCCACACATGCAATTGAGTGCAGTATTAGCCACATACCAAGTTGGTACAAAAACTCTCTTGATTGTACTCATGTCTGGTCTTCTCTAAAAGCCCAACCATGGAGATGTTTGCATACGTCCCTTTGGTGAGCAATCTCAATTCGCAGATATGGTGGTCCCCAGCACTGATTTCTTAGTAGGAAGCTTCTTCAGCCATTGGATGAAGGACACCCATTTGGATGTTTATGCTATTGCCCCAACAGTAGGGTAGTTTTGAATCAAACAGCAGGCCACATACAAATCCATCACTAGCAATTAGGCCTGAGAATGGGAATTCTAGAATCAAGAAGCTGTAGAGTTAAAACAAACATGTTCACTTGCTGTATAAAAAGAAAGAAAGAAAAAAGAAAAAAAAAAGACAATACAATGTGAATTTTAAAGACAAACATTAATTTATTCTTCAAGAGCTAATACGGGATTAGTTACAATCGAAGTGGTCAACCAAATAAATTGAGAGATACATGGTAGAAAAGTCATCAGTAATACAGGCAATTACTGTGGCTATAGACAATAACCAAAAGAAGAGCTGAAAGAAAGCATTGACAACCATGCCTACCTTCTCCTTTTGTAGGGTACGAAGATGTGTCTTTGAAGATGATGATCAATTTGGCTTTACATTTCCATCTGAGGACCTCAAAACCTTTTAAGGAAGAAAGAGAAAGAAAAAGAAAAGAAAAGTTTAAAAAAAAAAAAGAAAAAGAAAAAAAAGAACAACACAAAATCACAAGAAAAATGGAGCAACGGGTTGTAACAAATCATAGAGAAATGGATACACGATTCAGATTGCAGATATTTAGATTGTACCAAAAAGATATCACAGGGAAGTAAAAAAGAAAAGAAAAACACAAAAACATAGGGAAGAAAAGGCAATTGAGTTTCAAAATCATACAAAATCCTGCAGTTGTTGTTGAGACTGCCACAAGGTACTGTGAAACCAATTGGATGATATGAACCTTAGCAGGTCAGAGATGAAAATCTGGAATATGATGATCTGCTTAAATGGGGATCTACAATGATCTCTCTCGTAGTCAGATTTTGAATTGATAGATATCAGAGACACTGATACCATGTAATTTTACTGTAAAAACTATACCATTCCATCGGTAGTCTCCAATATATATGTAGTGTTGTAAATAATATCTACAGATGATATGGACCTAACCTTTTCTAATTTGATTTGAAACTAAGCTACAGATAAGGGATAAGATTACATGAACAGAATACACAAAATAAACAGCAGCAATCCCTAGAAAGGGATTCGACAATGCAAATCCCTAATTAGGGATTTGTCAATGCATATTCCTAATAAAGTCATTTTCATCTCTCTCTCTCTCTCTCTCTCTCTCTCTCTCTCTCTCTCTCTCTCTCTCTCAAAAAAAATAAATAAATAAATAAATAAAATAACCTCATCATCTTATTGTTGGCAGTCTTATCCATACCTCACAACAAGACCAGATGTTGATAGCACAGAAAGCAAGTTCCTTCCATTTCTAATGGCAACAATTTAAGGGGAACCTAAATGGTTGAAGGCCTTCCTGCCTCCATATTCCTCCACTTAGTTGTATATCGGCAGAAAATTCATATGCTGAATGACATGTGCATCCACATATGGATGTGAATTTCTTGTAATTACAGGGAGTTCCAGTAACCCAAAGCTCTATCAGGTCGACCGTGATATATGTACGAAATCCACTTTGTCCATCAATTTTTCCAGCTCATGTTGGATGAGAGCCCAAAAATGAGGCAGGTCCAAGACTCGAGTCAGCCACACCACAAGAAAGTGGGGATCAAACACGCACCGTCGAAACCTTGTGTGGGCCCACAGTGGTTTTGAATCAGGCTGATATTTGTGTTTCCCCTCATCATAGTGAGCAAGAAAAAAATAGTGCTTAAACATTAGCGACAGCGACAGCCTTGAATCGAACAAATAGTGCCTAAACATGAACTATAGAAGCAACCCGGAGCTATTTTCTAATTTCTATGGAACATATGCATAGAAGAAAAATGGAACCAAAACCTCAAATGATAAATTTAAGATATCTTTCCTTGTTATCCACCACCAAAAATTTAAGGGATGACTGAAAAACACCAATTGGAGAAAACCCAGAATTTTTCTTGTAGTGACAAGAGAAACTGTGAGTATTACCACATATTTCAAGAAAGGTTTTGAATTTCCTGTATTCACCACCACCATTAGCTTGAATACTTTTGGTTATACACTCAATGATATTCTCAATGTTCAATTTAAATCTTTGAAAAAACACCAAATGCAGAAAAATACCATGTAAATCTACTAATATTAATGAAATGTATCTGATAGTGAAACCGAGTACATGCATCCCCAGGTACCAGGAACTAATAATTGCAAAAGTTCATTACCTACAAATACATTATAAAAAATAAGTGTAAGACTTCTGCCAATCTAAGAGGAGGAACAAGAGTTCACAGATTTATCAATGGAGACAAGAAGTTGAAAGTGAGAAAGCTGATGATGAACCGTACACATTGTTGGAAAGACAGGACTTGGATGATACGCGCCAGAAATTTGCAGTTGCCTCTGCATGATATAAATCTCCTTTGCTCAAGCTACTCGGAAGAAATCTCCTATATAGATGTACCTTTGCAAAGAAAGCATAAAGTGAATACCAATTAGCCAGATCCTAACTTAGATGTCAAATGCATCTATGTGCATGTGATAACAATATAGTGATTGACCAGAAGAAACTGCAGACAAGCTGGGTATGTGACCAATTTCTATGTAATTCTAAATCAGTTTTTTTTTTCTTTCATAAATGAGTGGCTCACCTGAATCGCATTTGAACTGATATGTTAACGTTCTTCTTTTATTTCCCACAGAAAGAAGATTTTGTGCAATATAAAATATTCATTGCAGTGTATATGGATTTTAACTTGAAACTAGCAAGCTCTGAAAGCAGGGTAAAAGTTGTTCAAGGGAAAATAAAAGATTAGACAATGGTAAAAAGATACTATTACCTTTTTCTGGTGATGATGATAAATTTTAGAAACACATTGCATAAGAGAAAATAGATACTTGCCTGAACAAGTAAGTTCATCCACATGATATTTGTAATGAGAGTTTTCCTGAGAAAACAGATAACAAAATGTTATTCATCAAAATTATAAAGAGAAAAGGCTGGGAATGATTAAAAACACTATCAATATCCTCATCCTTAATATCATATAGGCTCAGAATCCTGTAAAATGTAACACATAGAAGGCAAATTTGTCAATCTACTTCCATGAAACAACAATTTTCATCTAGTGTAGAAAAGTGAATAAGATAACAATGATAAACAACTACAGTAGAAAGAAGTGCCGAAAAACTTCCACATAATAAGCAAAATGATCAATGCAAGTCATAGTATAGAAACTAACAAAAAGAAAACCAAATTGAGGAATGGTCCAAAGTTCATGGACCAAAAAGATCACCAAAAATGAATTTTGATGGATTAAAAAGTTAGAGAAAGAAAAAAAGAAAAAAAGAATAGAAAGAGCAAAACAAGCTTACCATCTCTAAAGAGTTACATTCCAATAGAAAAGCACAAGGATAGAAGCAGAATTGCCAAATCAGGTAACCATACTTGACCTGACCAATTCTAACCAGAGGGTCAGCCCAAGCCCAATCCAGCTTAAAGAGGACATAACTGCAATTTTATATTCATGAAATAGTAGCACGCATTAGTAGTTAAAATTAGCTCACACTCCAAATCTCCATTCATTGTGTTTCAGACTGCCAAACAATGATTGTTGATTTGTCAGGAAGTTGTCCCGTGCGATCCCACTTTGCAATATGGTGAAAACAAACTGGCTGATTCTAGAATGTGATGAGACATGTTCAGAGTCAGTTCAAAGAACACAAGAGATACAGATATTCTTATAGAATTCTCTATATACAAAGTATCTACTACATAGCTTGTAATGATACACATCTGATAAATTACAACTTTTAGCTGTTCAGAAATCCAGATTGTCTAAATTGCTGACCCAATTGTAGATGAAGCTATACATCACTGTCAGATCTTGCGGGTTTGGTGGTATCATAGGTCCCCACAAAAGAAAAGAAAACTAAAGGAAAAGCGATATAGCTTTTGATTACTTGCGTTGTCACCAACAAAGTCAGTAAAAACCACATCATCTTTAATTAAAAAACAATCAGTTGGTGGCCAAATATCAAGTTATGAGCTTACATAACAATATCAAGAGCAAATCTCAGAGCTTTAGAAGGCTGTAGACGTCCTTTCTTTTGAAGGTAATTTGCCAAATCTCCCTAAAATCCACCGAAGTACAAGAATCCATATGGTTTAATGACATACATAAATGTTACCTAAACAATGCAGTCTTCAAAATAATATTTTAAGTGATGCCATATGTATTATCAACATCGATGTAAACAAGTAAAATGTATGGGGAAACTGCATTAGAATGGAATTATGGGACAACTCAAAGAAATAAAAAAATTTAGATCACAAATAGGACAACCAAACTTTTATAGCAAACTGTAGTAACCAAGTGTGCTATTAGAAAATTTCCATATGAATGTAAAGATGCTTACTTTTGGATGGTACTCTGAAACAATCATCATGGGTATATTCTGAGTAACAGCTCCCACAAACTGAACCACATTAGGATGCCGAACCTTTTCTAACAATGTCAGCTCATTTTTAAAACTAATCACTACGGCCAAGTGACTTTGTGCATTTGATTTGTCAACAAATTGATAACAGATCAGAAACAATTAAAAAATAAGAAACAATTAAAAAATAACAGAAACACACTAATTCAGTTGCACACCATGTAGAACATAATTCGAGAAAGTGGAAACAACATAAAACATTCAAGTAACAATTTTTGAATGATAACTCAATGGTATTTCACACCAAATTAGATTGATCAATCATGAAATTTCATGATGTTTCTTGTTGAAACCAGATACAGCATTAAGTAACAAATTTTGAATTGCAAACATCCACTTTAATCAAGATGAAATAACAAAGAGAAATAATGTAATGAGGAAATAGCAATCAAATTGCAGTTATATTTCTTGGAGGCCCAACTTGAAAGTAACATAATGTAGACACTGAAAAGCCGGCTTCCACGTTGTTGTGAAAAAATGGGTTGTTGTGGTGATGATGTTGGGGGTGATTAAGCTGATTTGTGGTTGTTGGAGTCGCCACTAGCCAATATTACTCAGAATCTCGCGGTCCGCTAGAACCCACGGAATACGTAAGGTTGGAGAAATCCGAAGACTCTCCTACCTTAGATTGACTCCTGGTCTACAATCTGAGATTCCGAGTAAGGGACCTCGGTTACAAAGAGGAAAGGTGTTAGGCACCATCTCTGCCCGTACAAATGTACGGTCTCAACTTAGTGTGGTAAAATAATCTCAAGGAATGATAATGATGTTATGGTCATGATGAGACTAGTCACACGTGGATTTCTGATGTAGCAAGATCCGAGATTTCGGAAGGCTACAGAGCATACGTCCGACAATGTGTCTAGAGGGCAGGTGTGATGATGCTTATGCAAAAAGATAAGAAAAGTGGACTAGATCATTAGGAATTTCTGATGTGACAGGATCCGATGCACGGCAAGTCATAGAGCATACGTCCACTAGAGATCTAGAGAAGCAGGGGGGGTTGAGAAGAGAGTAGATGTCATGATGAATGCTTGTATGCAAATGGATCTTTGGCTTGATTCTTGAGTAGACTAAGATGTTGATTGAACCATGATCATTCTAGGCTAGGCTCAAGGTGTTTGGAAGGTTAGGGGAAAGACTGGAAGATGGTTGAAAATTTTGGGAGCTTGAAGGCTTGGGAGCTCCTTCCCTTCCTTCACTCTCCTCCTCACTCTCTCTCTCTCTCTCTCTCTCTCTCTTCCTCTCTTTTCCTCTCACTCCTTCTCTCTCACTCTCTTCCTCTCTTTTCCTCTCACTCTTTTCTCTCTCACTCTCTCAATGGCTCTCATCCATGGGTGAAAATGAAAGGGGAGAGGGCTATTTATAGCCCTTTCCAATGGTTTTTTAGTAAATAAAGGATAAGAGGGGGGCAAATGCTGATGTGGCACATGGTGATTGGTGGAGAGAAGAGGGATGCCACGTGGCATGTTCTCATTGGCTAAAGGGGTTGGTAAAACAGTAAATAATGAGGATGAGGAGGGTAAATGTATAGAAAAGTTGACTTTGGACGCTGGGACAGCTGTCCCTGCTCAGACCGCACGCGGCGGAATCCCGATTACCGCCGGCGGTAATCCGACAACCGCCGGCGGTAGTCCGACTATCGCCCGGACCTGGTTGAGTCCGGAACTCGTGTGACTGGCTCCGTGCGCATTTTCTGGGAGGAAGCGGTAATTTGACTACCGCCGGCGGTAGTCAGATTACCACCTCGATACGGTTTCCCTCGAAATTCATCTGGTGAGTCCTTTTTTGGGTCTTTAAAATGAAACAAAGTTCCTTTTGGATATTTGGCCCAAAATGGCTTGAAGTCAGCTCGATTGTTACCCGAAAATGATTCGAGAAATAGGTCGATTTTGGACATGGTCTGGATTGAATGATGATTCATGATAGTTCAGGTTAGGATTAGGGTTAGGTTTAGGATATGATCATGGTTCTCGGATTGTCTTAACAAAATCAAGATATTAGCCTGGGTGGGGTGTCTACAGATGCCCCTCTTTGACCGAGGTTGCGAGCAACCGAAGGTCAAAGCAAGTGGACACCCCACCCTTCTGGTCAGAATGAAGGGTAGCGATTCAAATCTATTGCTTACCTTTGTATCATTGTCAGTCGACTATTTGGGAAAAGATGACTTGCACATATCACGAGGGTTGAGGAAAACGTTGTGATTGCCTCCTGCGCATTCGTCGCGGCTTTACTGATCACCAATCACAACCCTTTCACATCAGATTGTTTACAGCATTGGAGGGTAAGTCTGAAAAGTAAGGGCCTCTGCGCATTTGTCGCGGCTTTACGAGGATTTTCGTACTGTTAGGTCTGTCGTTCCTTTGCTATGTAATCACCCTAGGAGTGTTCGGTCCATTTGATCATCAAAGTGGTTAGCTGCCCTGCGCGTTGGTGCGGCCTTACGGAGAACTCACTACGCCGACTTGGACTCGATCAAATGTTGCAAACATTCCGGGCTAGGTATGTGTAGGTAATCTGTTTGCCATGCAATCTGCTGAGTCTGACACTTTGGTTACAATGGATTGTCTTCACTTCGAGTTTGATTATTCTTTCCAGAGATAGATCCACTCATCTTACTAGCATTTGTACGACTGCCCAGTTATAGAGATCTGGCCAATCGTACATATATCATGTACGGACTCGATCGTCCTTCGGGGAAATCGGAAGAGATCGAGTCTTATTTAACTGTTTGCACTGTTCGCAACTGGAGAATATAGAAGATTCGACGCGTGTGTTTTTTGAAAACTATCCTCTTTGGAGCTAGGCTCCTTGAGGATTTTATTTGAAAATATTTTTAGATTTTTTGAAAAAATATCCGTTCGATCTCGCGGGTGGGCGTCGTCGTTCGGTTTTTATTTTCGCAAGTTAAGTAAACAGTCGCATTGCCTCCACTAATGAGTTGGCGGGGCTAACGGTTTTTATTTGAAAGTCAGATGGCCTCCACTAATAAATCAGTGGGGCTAATTTTTTATTTGTAAAAAGTCAGATGGCCTCCACTAATAAATTAATGGGGCTAATGTTTTTTAGAAGAGACAAACCTTTTGGGCTTATACTTACAGGGGGTTTATTTTAGAGTTACCTAGTATTTTTTTTTTATATTTTTTGAAGATTTTGAGATTTTTGGAAAATTTGGAGGTTTTGTGGACCTTTGAAAACTTTTGGGATTTTTAGAATTTTTATTTTATTTTATTTTATTTTATTTTATTTTATTTTTTGGAGATTTATTTATTTATTTATTTATTTTTATTTTTTTGTGTTTTTTTTTTTTGTTTTGGGATTTATATATTTTTTTTGAGATTTTTTTTTTTTTGAAGATTTTCTAGGGTTTATTTTTTTTTTTTTTGGGATTTTTTTGGGATTATTTTTTTGTTTTGTTTTTTTTTTTTGCTTTTTGCTTTTTTTCTTTTTTTTTGCTTTTGATTTTTTTTTTTTTTTTTGAAGGTTTGGGGATTTTTTTTTTTTTTGAGAGTTTTTGGAACAAAAGTTTATTTTCGAAATTCTTTGGGGTCCTTTTAAAGAGTTTAGAAAGACTGAAATCTATTTTTAGAAATTTTGGGACCTTTTTGGAGATTTAGAAGAACTGAAGTTTATTTTTTAAAAAAATTTTTGGACATTTTGGAGGTTTTAGAGAATCAGAAGTTTATTCTTGGAATTTTTGAAGACCCTTTTTGAACCTTAGAGGAAACAGAAGTCTATTTTAAGAAATTTTTTTGACTTTGTCCATCGGTCCAAAGGGAGGACCGGTCACTGGGGGTGGGCATGGGGGACAGCGCGCTGCCCCATGTCAGATTGTCGGCGGCGGCAGTCGGACTGCCGCCAGCGGTAGTCCGGATACCGCCGGTCCGTCAGATGGACCGCTGGTCCGTTCCTCTTCGCTGGTCCGTCCGATGCAGCCTTCTTCCCATTTAACCTGCTCGTCCGATCGTCCAGGGACGCATTTGTGGTCTCTGGAGCAAATCTTGTTGATCCATTGCCCCTTTTTGTTTTTGATTTCAGGTATTCTTGGCCGTTGGATCCTCCTTAGGCTTTTGGCGGGCCATCCTCTTGAGGAGATCTTGCACTCTTCCTCTTCTCTTTTTTCTTTTTTTTTTGGAGGGCCACGACAGGACCGTTGATCAGTTTTGATGAAATCTAGACCATTGGATCTTGCAAGATTTTGCATATTTTATTTTTGTTTTATATATTATTATTTTTTTTATTTTTATTCATGTTGCTGGCTGTACATATATATTTTTTTTGTTTTTGTTTTTTTTATTTTCATTTGCTAAAGTGGGGTGTGATAAGAAAGGGGCCCCACCTTTTATTTGATCTGATCTTTTTTTTTTTTTTTTTTGGGTGATCTGGACCGTTGGATGGGTGGATGGATGATTGATCTGGATGATGGATTTGGATCCTGTATGGACGGATGGATGATGGATGATCTGGACCATTAATTTGGACCATGTATGGATGAACGGATGATGGATGGTTGATCTGGGCAATGGATAATCTGGACCATCAATCCGGATCATGATGGATTTGGATCATGTATGGGCGGATGGATGATGAATGATCTGGACCATTAATTTGGACCACATACGGATGGATGGATGATCTGGGCCATTGATTGAATGATCTGGATCATGCATGAATGGTGGATGAGTGGTCTGGATGAATGATCTGGACCATTGGATGAAATAATCTAGATCATGTATGGATGATTTAGACCATTGGATGAGTGATCTGGACCGTGAATGATCGGGACCATGTGTGGATGATCTAGGCCATTGGATGAGTGATCTGGACCGTGAATGATCGGACCATGTGTGGATGATCTAGACCATTGGATGGGCCATGTATGAATGATCTGGACCATGTATGAATGATCTAGACCATTGGATGAATGGATGATTTGGATCATTGGATGGATGGATGAATGATTTGAATCATGCATGAATGGATGGATGATTTGGACCATGTATGAGTGTATGGATGATCCAGACCATGTATGAGTGATTTGGGCCGTATGGATGATCTAGACCATGTATGGATGATCGGTCTAGATGATGGATAATCTGGGCCATGTATGAATGATCTGGACCATGCATGGATGATCTGAATGATCTGGACCATTGGATGAAATGATCTAGACCATGTATGGATGGATGAATGCTCTGGATGATCCAGACCACTGGATGAAATGATCTAGACCATGTATGGATGATCTGGATGACCTGGATCATTGGATGAAATGATCTAGGCCATGTATGGATGGATGAATGATCTGAATGATCCAGACCACTGGATGAAATGATCTAGACCATGTATGGATGATCTGGATGACTTGGATCATTGGATGAAATGATCTAGGCCATATATGGATGGATGAATGCTCTGGAACATTGGATCATGCATGGATCTACTGAAATGGCCCCTCCTTTTTTTTTTTGGAATGGACTTGATCTTTGAGCGGGCCTTTGATTTTAAAGTGGCAATGACTTTGGAGAGGATTTAAGCCTTGGAATGGGTTATTTTGGAAAACGGGCTCTTGAAGGTGGGTTTGTGGACATGGGCCTCCGAGATGGGCCTTTCACCATGGACCCTCTCTTTTTTTTTTCTTTTTTTTTTCTTTTTTTTTTTTTTCTTTTTTTTTTTAAGATTGTCCTTGAAAGTGGGCTTTTGAGATGGATCTTTTGAAGTATGGGCTTGACATGGAACTTACCTGTAGGCTTTGCCTGTGCAGTATGCCCCGTCGAGGGAGGAACGATGCTGGTCCGTCTCAGCGTTCGACTGATCCATGTTTTGTGCCGCGGGAGGGTCGGCATCTTTCCGATGTAGCTCGGGAAGGCGGTGCGCCTGCGATTCTTAGAGGACGTGGGGTCAGAAGGCATTGGCCTGACTGGTTTCACGATCCTCAGCCCTTGTTCTTCGAGGTTCTGGAGCGTACTCCTTTCGCTCATCTTTTCCGGGTTCGTCTAAGTAAGACGAACATGTCGCTCTTATCTGCTTTGACCGAGCGATGGCACCCTGAGACACACACATTCCAGCTGCCTTTTGGAGAGTGGGGGATCACCCCATATGACATATACATGCAGCTGGGTCTCAGATATGATGGTGGATCTGTGCCTTTTGAGGAGGATCTTCCAGTACCTACTGAGGATGACTGGATGGAGATGCTAGGGATGATGCCAGATGCCACAGAATTTTCAGGACATCGATTTAGACTTTTGTGGCTTTCTTCAAATTTTGCCAGACGCATCCCTGGGACTGAGGCTGCAGCTGTAATAAAAGCTCGGGCCTTGATTTTATACACCATGGGAGCGATGATCTTCTGCCATGGGAATGAATTAGTGAGTTCCCGTCTGTTGTCGCTCGTGGCAGACATCACTTTCCCCATGCCGTACAACTAGAATGCAGCCCTCCTGGCGCATTTGTACGAAGGGCTGGACAAGGCCAGTCGCTGCATCAGCCGCTCCTTGACTGGTTTTTACCCAGTCATTGAGGTACTTTCTCGAGATCCTTTCTGTCGTATTTTCTTTGAGGATGGTCTGGTGTGTCTTCCCTGATTTCGGTGTGACGTAGGTTTACTTTTTTGACCACTTTCCTCACCTGGCACCCACTCTGATCAATCATTCGCCTCCATTCCCACGCATGATGTTGTGGTACAAGGATAACCATAGCCGTACACGTTTGTTTTCCGATCTGGCTTGGAGGTCGAATGTTGATGCCCTCGTTCCTGACGATGTGAGTGACTTGTCTTGCCCTATATTGCCCATATGTTGTTTTCCGCACGTCTGACAATCTTTACCCTTTCCTCCCCTTTTTGTAGTTTCATACTCGGCCATATCTTCAGTCGAATGCAGCTCTCACTCCTGGTGCACAGGAGGCTTTCCAGACCTCTCGACGACGCCGCATCCTAGAGGATCCGCGGGTGACCAAATGGTATCTGGGAGAGAGACTTTTTTGGCAGCTGACTGGCAACCCTTTGGTCCCGCTTAGTCCGCCATCCGAGCCATCTGATTGGAGATCTGTGCCGCAGAGAGAGTTGGCCGCTGCTTTGGAGGGCTACGAGGCCAGTGCCTTTGTCGATCCGGACAGGGAGTACAGCTCTTGGAGTGAGCAGTATGGCATGGGTCCGATTCTTCAGCCTGGTTATGCTCCTGGTGGTGGCGCCCGCTTTGCTGGAGGAGGGATCTTGGGACCACATTTTCATAGCAAAGATAATGATGCTTATTTTCCGGATGATGATTAGTTCATCGATTGTATGATCTCCTTCATTTGATATGAAATTTCAGTTTGTTTAGCACTGTCTTATGCTCTCACAGTCGCATTTATCCAATTGTGCACATAGGAGCAAATTACTTGTTCCCGACCCTTTGGAGTGGATCTGACCCGGACTGCACTTGGAACTGGACCGGGGTGGTAATCGGACTGCCGCCGGCGGTAATCGGGATGCCGCCGACGGTAGTCGGACTACCGCCCGTTTACATTTGCTGGTTCTGCTCACTCTGTCAGGTGCTGCAGTGATTCAGTGATGACACCTCTGTTTCGGAACGGTACTCTGAGTGCCGCTAGCGGTAATCCGATTGCCGCCTCCGTCCATCTTTTCTTCCAGCGAGCCATGTTCTTCCCTGTTCATTCCTTTTGTCTCTTCCTTCGGTATTCTCGTCCGTCCGTTTTCTGATCGTCCCTTTTGTCTCCATTTTGTCCTTTCCTCTTTGTCTTCATCCATCCCTTGTTTCTTTCTCCTTTTCTGATTCATCATGGCCAGTCATGATGATGGTTTAGGTGTGTTTATTTATGGTGAAAAGGTGGGTGGCTCCATAAATGATGAGGAGTTTATGGGGGTAGATGGGGAATTGATGGGCCCTTTTGAAGGAATGAACACCATTCATGGCTTGGATCCTTTTCCTATTAATGGATTAATGGGATTGGATGGTTTGATTGATGGAGGGATGGCTATGGATGGTATGGGTGCCTTGGATGATGGAGAGATGGCTATGGGTGGTGTGGATGGCTTGATGGATGGGAGGATAGCTATGGATGGTGTAGATGGCTTGCTTGATGGAGTGGCTATGGGTGCTTTGATGGATGGGAGGATAGGTGTAGATGACTTGATGGATGGGAGGATAGCTATGGATGGTGCAGATGGCTTGCTTGATGGAGGGATGGCTATGGATGGTATGGATGGTGTGGATCAGATTTTGGTGGATGACGGGCTTCCTCTTGGTGTTTTAGATGTCTTGGATCTGGTAGACGATGGACTTCCGACAGGCGGCCTGAGTCAGATTTTTGGCGCAGATTTCGAGGCGATGGTCGGTCAACAGCTCCTAGCGTCGTACAGGATGTAGCTCTTACGCGCCACTAGGCTGCTCCAGACATTGCAGCTATTGGGGCTTCTTCATTTCAGACACCTCCTGACATAGCAGTTGTCGGGGATTCCGGTCCTCCTGTTGAGGCTTTTTAGGATACACTGCGTGATGCGATGGACGCGTCTGGCTTTTTTCACCATCACGAGATTGACCTTTTAGATGAGGGCATGCCCATTTTTGATGACCTATCGGTGGAGCCAGGGATTCAGATTGTTGAGGGTGTGCCTGTTCGGACTTGTTGACTGCAGCCGTGTGGCACTTGTTCTGAGCGATTACATATTTGGATTGACAGTTTGACCGAGTCTGAGATCTTCGAGTTGGACTCTTTGGGCTTTCGAGAGGTTCTCCACTTCCACCGAGTTCGCTTTGACTGGCGACTGTTGAGTGCGGCGCTGTATGATTGGGTGTCATCCCTGAACTTGTTTTCCTTCAATGATCTAGAGTTGGGTCCATCGTTGGAGGAGTTTGCGCGTCTGTCAGGCCTTCTCCTGACCCGGGAGGCGTACATTCCTTCGTCAGAGTCGGTTCGCCCTTTTGATCTGATTGTCTGGTTCGAATTTCCCGTTGATCTTCCTACTGCAGAGGGCGGGGTTGGTGAGCTTTCTCTGGAGGTTTTATATGACCGCTGCTCTACTGGCCGTGGGAGACCCGGATCTGATCGTCAGCTTCAGTGCCTGAATGCACTGATATTTTGCACCTTGGCTGAACTGCTCTTTTCAGGATGGAGACGATCGTCGCTGGTAGTTTTGCTAGATGTCTTCGGATGTGTCCTTTATCGCAGGAGCATTGTTTCGGTAGTACTGGCCGAGCTTTTCTTTGAGTTGACTGAGTGTTCCCTTGGACATACCCGCATCCTCAGAGGCTGCTGCCCATTTCTTCAGGTACTTTCTGCTCTTTTACCTCTTTCTCATGCATCCCATTTTTTGTTGGAATTTTGAGCTTAATTTAAGCTTCTCCTAGGTATGGTTATGGGAACACTTGTACATAACTCCTGTGCTTGCATTTCCTGATTCTCGTCGTAATGACGTGCTGCGCAACCTTCCGTGTGGTGCTGAGGCCACGGAGTCATTATATCGCCGCATGTTTTCTGAGCTTCGAGGGTGGGAGATCAGCTGGGAGGCTACTTGGCTTTGTCGAGCGCCCCTGATCTGTAGCGCGGCTCGCACTCCTTTACTGTCGCTCGGCCTTCGGGGATGCTGATCCTATCATCCCATACGCTTCCTTCGCCAGTTTGGTTTCTGGGAGGACATCCCAGAGTTTGCCTTTTCTAGGTTTGGACATTCGTCTCTTCCATCTGATTTGACATCCTTGTATAGGCGAGTCCGGGTTTCCTGGCAGGGTTCTTTGGATGCGACGGCTTTAGGCCTTGAGTCTTGGGCTCCACCTATTACGATGGTACCATATCAGCGATGGGTGGTAGAGTAGTCGTTGTATCGTCAGGTCCCAGGCTGGCATTTAGCAGATGAGGCCGCTGATCAGGATATGATAGGTGACACTGCTACATCTTCCTCCTGTGTTATTGATTCTTTTGAGGCCTTTGAGGAGCGGCCCTTCATTGATCCTTCATTTCTGCTAGCCACACATGGCCACCTGATTAGTGAGATTGCTGTGCTTCGCCACTCGTGTGAGGACATGGCCCGCCGATTAGCCGTAGGGCGGCGATATGATGAGAGCATGCTTGTGGCACATCGTCTGGATAGGGATGAGATCTTCTACCTGCGCATGGAGATAGAGAGGCTCAGGGAGAGATTGTTGGCATATGAGAGGTAGGAGCTTACCTGCAATTTCTGCTGTTGATTGACTGCTTATTTTTTATGCACAGAGAATTTTGTTTCTGGAATATAAAAAGAAAAAGCAATGTACTTGCAAAATGGTTTAAAAGAATGAAATATTTTGTTCGTGCCATATTTGCTCATGTTTGGATTTATACTTTGGATGACTGGGATCAGAAACTTGGGCTCAGCCCACGTTGTGTACAGTATTCTAGGCTGTGTTCATTTCGAGTCTTGGTTTCTTGAGAAGGTGTCCAGGATTGCATCCCCTGGATTTGAACAACATCTGATGGAGTACTGATCTGAAGTTGATCCTTCTTTGTATCTCGTTGTGACATTTGCTGCCTTGGCTTCTTCTGTTCCTGCATTTTTATTTTATTTTTTATTTCTTGCCATTTTTACCCGTAGCGCCCTTTCAGGTTTTCACTACGTCTGGCTCTTCCCGTCATTTTTGCCCGTAGTGTCCTCTCGGATTTTCACTACGTCCCGGGTTTTCGATCTTGCCTGCCCCTTGGCAGCTTGTGCTATTTTTACCCTTGGCACCCATTCAGGTTTTCACCAAGTCCGCTACATGCCTGCTGTTTTTACTCGAGCCGCCTTTTCAAGTTTTCAACTCGCCCCTTTTCCTTAGGCATGCCTTTATTCTTTTTTTTTTTTTGGTTTTGTTGGAGTGCTAGGAGTGATGGGGGAACTTCCTTCATTGCTGGCCGATTGGCTACCTGCCTGTCCTTGTCTCTAATCACAATCGTAAGCTGCTTGAAATTATTTGGAGATACAGGATAGATTTCTAGGGATGCGGGATGGATTTCTTCACTTTCTTTTTGGGTTTTCTTATTGAGGTTTCTTTTTGTCTTTTCCTTTTTTCTTTTTCTTTCTTTTTGTTTTGTTTTCTTTCTTTCTCTTTTTTTTTTTTTTTTTGGAGACATGATGGGTGTTTCTGGAAAGGGTAGTTGGTGGATATATACAGTTTTATTTCTGGTAAGGAGGTGAGAAATGCAGCATTTCGATTGTAATCGTTGACAAGGTTAGGTAGGGTTACCCGTGATAGATTTTCACATTGTCGGCGTTGATGGGCTCGGGAAGATCCTTGCCTTTCAGATTGGTGAGCCGAAGAGCACCTCCTGGGAGTACTTCTCGAATGATCAGTGGTCCGTCCCACAATGGTTTAAATTTTCCTCTGGGATCTGGCAAATGAGGCGGCAGGATACGTTTCATGACCATGTCACCGACTTTGAAACTTCTCTTCCGGACTCTCTTGTTGTAAGCTCGAGCGATCCTTCTTTGATAGCATTGGGAGTGGCTTAGCGCCCGCATGCGCTTTTCATCTGCCAGATGCAGTTGATCGTACCTTACTTGTTGCCACTCGCCTTCCTCGACTTCACTTTCCAGTAGTATCCGCAGTGATGGGATTTCAATTTCGACTGGTAGTACTGCTTCCATTCCGTAAACGAGTTCATATGGAGTTGTGCCTGTAGCAGACCGTACAGACGTGCGATAAGCCCAGAGTGCATAAGGAAGCATTTCTGACCAGTCACGATATGTCTTCACCATCTTTTCGAGTATACGGATGATAGTCTTGTTTGCGGCTTCCACCCCACCATTCATTTGAGGACGGTAGGGGCTTGACCGATGGCGTTGAATTTTAAACTTGTCGAGGAAATCACTCATCCTTTTGTTGACGAACGGAGTTCCATTATCAGTGATAATGGCCTGAGGGACCCCATATCGGCTAATGATGTTATTCTTTATGAATCTGACCACATGAGATGCTGCGACAGTGGTATAGGATGCTGCTTCTATCCATTTAGTGAAGTAATCTATTGCCACCAGGATGTATTCATGCCCATTTGAAGCTTTAGGGTTGATCTTGCCTATGATGTCGAGTCCCCATACAGAGAAAGGCCATGGTGCCATCAAGTTGTAGAGTTCGGAGGCAGGCGCATGTATCTGGTTTGCGTGCTCCTGACACTTGAAGCATCTCCTGACGTGCTTGCAGCAATCTGTTTCCATTGTAAGCTAGTAGTAGCCGAGTCATAGGATCTTCTTTACCATCATGTGTCCGTTCATATGCGGGCCGCATAGTCCTTCATGAATTTCTGACATGATGTCGGCTGCCTCTGTCTCATCCATACAGTGGAGAAGGACTTGGTTGAAGGATCGCTTGTAGAGGATACCCCCAGTGATCACGAACTGAGCTGCTAGTCTTTGTATTGTGCGGCGATCAGTCAGAGCTGCTCCTTCTGGGTACTTCTGATGTTCGAGGTATTCTTTGATGTCTGTGTACCATGGTTGATCATTTGGGGCAGGTTCAGCTTCTTCAATTTGTAATCAGAATGCAGGTTCCTCCTGGAGTTCGACAGTGAGCTCCCATTCAGCCACTCCTTTTGGGATTTCAGCATCGAAGCGAGGGTAGCTAGAGCGTCCGCAAACTGATTCTTGACCCGAGGCATGTAAGAGAATGTGATCTCTTTGAACTCCTCGATCAAATTCTCCAGATAGACATGATAAGGAATCAGCTTCTCATCCTTGGTCTTCCAATCGCCATTTATCTGATTGATGATGAGTTGCGAATCTCCGAAGACTCGTAACTTCTTTACGTTGAGGATGATGGCTTCTCTTAGACCGGCGATGCATGCCTCATATTCAGCTACATTGTTGGTGCACTGGAATGCTAGTCTTCTGGATATAGGAACTGGGACGTCTTCGGGGGAGTAGAGTATGGCGCCTACTCCACTCCCCTTCAAGTTTGCAGCTCCATCGAAGAAGAGTGTCCACTCTCCTGCCTTTCTTTCCTCTTCTCCCTCGATCTGGAGGATGTCTTTGTCAGGGAAGAAGGTCTTAAGGGGTTGGTAGTTGGGCAGGGAGTGTGTTGCCAAGTGATCGGCCAGTACTTGCCCCTTGATTGCCTTCTGGGTGACATATGTGATGTCAAACTCAGAAAGCAGTAGCTGCCATTTTGCGATTCTGCCCGTCAATGCTGGTTTTTCGAATAAGTACTTCAACGGGTCCATGCGAGCGAGCAGAAGTATCGGGTGAGCGATCATGTACTGCCTTAGCCGTTGTGTTGCCCAGACTAGGGCGAGGCATGTCTTTTCTAAGCTGGAATATTTGGCTTCGTAGCTTGTAAACCGTCGGCTTAGATAGTAGATCGCTTACTCCTTTCTTCCCGTATCGCCGTGTTGGCCGAGGACGCATCTGATTGCTTCCACTGCGACAGAGATATACAGCAGAAGTGGCCTACCTGGAGTAGGCGGCACGAGCACTGGAGGATTTAGCAAGTATCTTTTGATTTTGTCGAAGGCTGCTTAGCAGTCATCATTCCATTCTTTTGGAGAGTTTTTTCGTAACAGCTTGAATATGGGTTCGCAGACCGGAGTGAGTTGTGCGATGAATCGGCTGATGTATTGGATTCGCCCGAGGAAGCCCCGAATTTCTTTCTCAGTCTTGGGCGGTGGCATCTCGATGATGGCTTTGGTTTTGGTCTCATCCACCCTGATACCGTCTTCGCCAACAATGAAGCCTAACAGCTTGCCTCCGGTTGCACCGAAGACACATTTTTGTGGATTGAGGCGGAGCTTGAACTTTTTCAGCCTGTCGAAGAGCTTTTTGAGATCTTCAAAGTGTCCTTCGATCGTGCGAGATTTGACAATCATGTCGTCCACATAAACTTCCATCTCCTTGTTTATCATATCATGGAACAAGGCAGTCATGGCTCGCTGATATGTAGCTCCTGCATTTTTCAATCCAAAGGGCATGACCCGATAGCAGAAAGTTCCCCATGGCGTGATGAAGGAAGTCTTCTCACGATCTTCGACGGCCATCTTGATCTGATTGTAACCGGAGAAACCGTCCATGAAGGAGAAAATCTTGTGTCCAGCAGTGTTATCTACCAGTGTGTCGATATGGGGCAGAGGGAAGTCGTCTTTAGGGCTTGCTTTGTTGAGGTCCCTAAAGTCGATGCACATTCTGACTTTCCCATCTTTTTTCGGAACTGGTACGATATTTGCGAGCCATTCCGGATAGTTGGAGACTACCAGAAATCCCGCGTTGTATTGCTTGATGACTTCATCACGGATTTTCAGGGTCCATTCTGGCTTCATCCGTCGTAGCTTTTGCTTGACTGGCTTCATTTCTGGTTTTGTTGGCAGATGATGCCCACCAACTCTTCATCGAGCCCTGGCATGTCCTCGTAAGAGAAGGCAAAGTTGGACAACCTTGGTTTCAGAAACTCCATCATCTTCTGCTTGTATTCTGGGGGAAGTGATTTCCCGATACGCACTTCCCTAGGGGATTCCATCGACCCTAAGTTCACAATTTCGAAGTCATCTGCCACAACATTGGCCTTTGTTTTGAATTTTTCGAGGGAATCCTCGAATTCAAGAGCGGTATCATCATTTCCCACATCCGGGGCTTCATCCAAACCCATGAGTTCGAAGTCCAATTCTAGATCGAAATCATATGAGTCGACTTCAAACTCATGCTTGTTATGAAAAGCGTTTGGCACAGTGATTTTTGAAAAATTTTCTATTGTTTTTGTATTTTGGAAGTTTTTTGACGTTTTGTGATTTTGAGGAATATATGATGTTTTTGTTTTTGAAAGATTTTTTGATGTTTTGTGATTTTGAGGAATATGTGATGTTTTTGTATTTGAAAGATTTTTTGATGTTTTTGTGTTTGAAAGATTTTTTGATTCTTTTGTGTTGCCAAGATATCCTGAACAGGACGGTGTCGCAAACCATGATTGGTCTTGTCCTGGTTCGGAATACCAATTGCTATTTACATTGGCATTTTTTTTTTGAGGCCGATGCTAGCTAATGGTTCGCTAGCTGATTCGATTGTTAGGGGGATGGCTGACCATACAGGCTCCTTTCCCTTTTCGATCTTACTGATCTGCTCTGTCTGTTGCTGTGGGTCACCTGTCTCGATGACCATGATGTCTGCTGGGCTGGGCTCAGAGTCAGAATCTGATTCGACCTCTGTGCCCAGGAGTTGGAATTCCTCTTGTTCCTCGGATTCCGGGATTCGGATATCCGTCCAATCTAAAGCAAGCCACTTACCTTTGTCAACCCAATGAATGGGCTGCTTCTGCCCTGTGTTCCCCTGAATGGATGTCTCCCTGTTCTGGCCCACCTTGCCTGCAAAGGACATTCCCAGTTTTGAGTCACTTGCGGATGGACCCGTTTCCATGCCCCTAGTCTCGTGCGGTGGATCTGGGGGTTCTGCCCCTAGCCTTGTGTGCTCCTCTGATGTCCTGAGGATCCAATCCCACCTTATTGGTGGCCAGATAGATTCCTGCTTAGTCTGTTTTGTGAGTCTAACTGCTTTGAATTGGTCCTCAAGAGATATCATTTTGTTCTCATGAACTGTCCCAGCTTTGACAAACTCGATGGGTGTACATTTAAAAGGTTGGCCTCCTTTTGGCTTCTCAGCCTGATCTTCCGATGTCGACTGATATCCCAGTCCCTGTTTCTGTACATTGGCATGTGCTGGTTTCACTACCATACCTTTTTCATGGAACTTGATACGGTAATTTAGGACCAATCGTTCAGCAAGGGGAATGACGTATTCAGCAGCTAGAGGGCGAGGGTTAGCGATCGCGTTCACTTTTTCGAATTCAAAACTGTGATATGGAATGTCGCCCTCTGTATGCTGAATGTCAATCACTGGAATGTCAGTCTCTCGGATACTAACCGTCAGCGGGAGGATGGTTTCTGGCTCAGCCAGTATTGAAATGATTCGATTTCCCGAAGGGAATTTAACCCTTTGGTGGAGGGTAGATGGAATGGCTCCAACAGCATGGAGCCATGGCCGCCCTAAGAGAAGGTTGAATGAGGCAGGGATATCGATGACCTGAAATGTGACAAGGGTCATGTCTAGTCCAATTTGTAATTCTAGGTCGATTTCCGCCTCCACTTACCTTCGGGAATTATCGAAAGCTCTAACGCTCATGGTACTGGGTCTGAAGGAGGATGGTTCTATCCCCAACCGTTCGACAGTCCTTAAAGGGCAAACGTTGAGACTGGATCCATTATCGATGAGCACAAGTGGGATCTTGAAATTCTTGTGGTGGGCCACTATGTTTAGTGAGCGCCTGTGCTCACGACCCTCAGGTGGTAGCTCATCATCAGAGAAGGTGATGGCTTATGGTGCGAGAAGTTGGCTAATCATGCTTGCCACCATTTCGGGAGGCACGTCAAGAGAGATATGAGCATCATTCAAGGTCTTCGCAAAGATTTCTCGATGTGACCTTGACGTGCATAGGAGTTCCCAGATGGATATTTGTGCGGGGATGGTTTTGAGTTGGGCTGCTATGTCATAAGCAGCGTCAGTTTTGCTGATGGTTCCTGACAAAATTCCCTGGGTTTCTTTTAGGTTCTGACTATCTCTCCTGAGGTATCTCCCATTGTTACCCACCTCATCGCATTCTGGGTAGTGCCATGGGACTGCTTTTGGGTTATAGGAAGGAACCGCTCTTTCTTCCAAGTATACCAATGGTTCTTGAGGCTGAGGGGTCATTACTGGAGCAGTTTGTGGTAGACTCAGTGATATCTCTTGAGGTGCCACCAAGTTTTGATTAGTTGTGGCCATGGAATTTTCTTCTTTCCTCGGATGTGGGGGAGGGATCCTTTGGGCGTGTGCCAGTTGGTGAGGCATCAGGAATTGCGGGGCCTGAACTGAGGGTGCCCCTTGCAAGGTTGGCAGAGTTAGATCAGGGAGACCTATCGGGAAGATGACAGGTTCAGAATTCAACCTTTTTGGATATGCCGAGGATGGAGTTGAGTGTGTCCCTTGGAGGGTGAGGTTCTGAGGGTATGACCTGTTGGGTGCTCCTTCCAAAGTCAGGAGAGGCTGAAATGTTGGTGCTGCTTCAAGAAATATGAGAGGTTGAGTAGCTGGTGCTGCTTCAAGGGACACTTGTGGTCCAGGCGATGGTGCTTGCTGGTGTCCCCATGTCCGATTGGCTGTGTCGGGCATGATTGCTTGGATAGAATGATGTGGATAAGCATGTGTGGGTTGACCTCCTTCAATGTGATTAATGGTAGAGGTGCTGGATGTGCTGGATCCTGCCTGATGCGAGGGCAGGGGATTTTGGAGAATGTTGGCTTGAACTGTATGGTTGGCCTGTGGGGTGATCGCAATCTTCTGACTTTCGATCAAATCTTGGACCGCGTGTTTCAAAGCGAAGCAGCGGTCCGTTAGATGGTCAGGAGCCTGATGATATGCACAGTACTGATTTTCATTGTAACCAGGAGGCAAGGGATTAGGTGGAAGTCGAGGCTGAAGGGGTGTCAACAGTTGCTTTTGCATGAGCATTGTTAGCACTTGGCTATATGATTGTGCTAACGGGGTAAACTTCCTCCCTAACATTCCTTGCTTGTATGGTCCTTGCGCATTTCCCCTAGGCTGTTGTGATTGCTGTTGAGATGACTGTGCCTGATATCCTTGTTGGGTTTGTTGGGGTTGGTACTGCCTATTTTGTTGTGGCTGGTACTGCCTGTCCTGCCGTGGCTCTGGCGGTGTAGCATACTGGTTGCCTTGAGTATTAGCGATGATGTTGTTAACTTCAGTAGTACGCTGCATGGGAGCAGCGCTGTTTCCATTCCCGTATCCAACAGGTTTCCCCTCGACTTTATTTCTTTTGATTGAGGGGGCCTGATGTGGCCACGGGGAGATGGTTCCAGCTCTGATCCCAGCTTCTACTTGTTCTCCGGCTCGGATGAGTTGGGAGAAGTTTACGTACGGATACGAGATCAGATATCCTGAAATGCTGGGATGTGCTGAATGCACAATCATGGATATTTGCTCTTCGTCATCGATGGGGTTTCTGATTCGAGCTGTCATAGCTCGCCATCGTCCTACGTATGCTGATAAGGATTCATCTCTTTTTTGCCTCAGGACAGCCAAGTCAGCTCTCCTTAGAGCCATGTTCAGGTTGTACGAGAAGCTGTCAATGAATGCTTGGGAAAGTTTTTCCCAGGTTCTGATTTGGTGGCTATCTAGTGAGGTGTACCAATCCAGAGCGTCGCCCTTGAGGGATTTCTGGAAAAGTCTTATCAAAGCTCCATCATTCCCTGTTATCGCATTGAGCTCCCCACAAAAGGCTTTTAGATGTGCTGTGGGGCATCCACTACCGTCATATCTTTTGAACTTTGGTACCTCAAAATTTGGAGGTACCCGGGCGTCTGGGAAGGGACAGAGGTCCCTGAACTTGGTGGATAGGTGATCCACTCCTTGTTGTCTTTGAAGCTGGTTTTGCACCATTTGTAACTGCTCTCGTAATTCCTCAATCTCTGACTTACTTTGCTGAGGGTATCTTGCCCCTTGCTGTAAGGCTTGTGCTACTTCTTCTTCATATGGATCCAGAATGGGGGTTTGATGGAAAGAAGGTGGGCTCCCGGTGGCGGGAGGTAGCTGGAATTGAACACCACTCCCTTTCGGAGGAGGGTGGGATGTTCAGAAATGGCTCCCTCTTGGGGTATCTGCTAATTCCGGGAGGTTACTCCCGTTAGGGGGAGTGAGCTGGACTCGAAACTGGCCCCCTTCGTGGGCATCCGCCAGTTCTTGTCTGTGATTTGCATGTGCTGTGACCGGATTGTTGTGATCTGTTGAGTAGAGATGTGGGGAAGGGTTGCTCCCGATTGCTTGCTTTTGTTGGTCTTGTGCTGATTCTTCTGGGAGAGGGAGCACAGGATTTGCTAGAGGAATGAGAGAGAAGGCAAAAGGAGTCTGAGGGAGTGAGCTGTTCTGCACACTAGGCTGGGTCATTTGTGTATTTGGTGTGGCACTTGGCACCAGGTGAAGCAGTAGCTCTTGCATTGTTCGAAGTAGTAGCTCTTGTGTGGTGACGTTGGCTGGCAACTCTGTCGGAGCTATTGGTAAGGGTACGGGTGTAGGCATGGGTGCGGGTGCGGGTACGGGTGCAGGTGCGGATATTTCAGGAACTAGTTGGGGTGCCGGCTCTTCTTCATGGGTCGCTTGAGAAGTCATAGCTGCACGAGATCGAGTGGTCATGGTTCGAATCTTTGCCTAAACAAGTATGAGCCAAAGATTTTTTTTGTTTTGTATGAATGCGGTGATGAATGTCCCTTGAGATTAGTATACCACACGTTGTCGAGTCGGGTCTCAGCTAGTGCATTCTAGACTCATCCCCAGTGGAGTCGCCATTCTATAGACACTGAAAAGCCGGCGTCCACGTTGTTGTGAAAAAATGGGTTGTTGTGGTGATGATGTTGGGGGTGATTAAGCTGATTTGTGGTTGTTGGAGTCGCCACTAGCCAATATTACTCAGAATCCCGCGGTCGGCTAGAACCCACGGAATACGTAAGGTTGGAGAAATTCGAAGACTCTCCTACCTTAGATTGACTCCTGGTCTACAATCTGAGATTCCGAGTAAGGGACCTCGGTTACAAAGAGGGAAGGTGTTAGGCACCCTCTCTGCCCGTACAAATGTACGGTCTCAACTTAGTGTGGTAAAATAATCTCAAGGAATGATAATGATGTTATGGTCATGATGGGACTAGTCACACGTGGATTTCTGATGTAGCAAGATCCGAGATTTCGGCAGGCTACAGAGCATACGTCCGACAATGTGTCTAGAGGGCAGGTGTGATGATGCTTATGCAAAAAGATAAGAAAAGTGGACTAGATCACTAGGAATTTCTGATGTGATAGGATCCGATGCACGGCAAGTCACAGAGCATACATCCACTAGAGATCTAGAGAAGCAGGGGGGGTTGAGAAGAGAGTAGATGTCATGATGAATGCTTGTATGTAAATGGATCTTTGGCTTGATTCTTGAGTAGACTAAGATGTTGATTGAACCATGATCATTCTAGGCTAGGCTCAAGGGGTTTGGAAGGTTAGGGGAAAGACTGGAAGATGGTTGAAAATTTTGGGAGCTTGAAGGCTTGGGAGCTCCTTCCCTTCCTTCACTCTCCTCCTCACTCTCTCTCTCTCTCTCTTCCTCTCTTTTCCTCTCACTCCTCTCTCACTCTCTTCCTCTCTTTTCCTCTCACTCTTTCTCTCTCACTCTCTCCCCCTCTTAGTGGCTCTCATCCATGGGTGAAAATGAAAGGGGAGAGGGCTATTTATAGCCCTTTCCAATGGTCTTTTAGTAAATAAAGGATAAGAGGGGGGCAAATGCTGATGTGGCACATGGTGATTGGTGGAGAGGAGAGGGATGCCACGTGGCGTGTTCTCATTGGCTAAAGGGGTTGGTAAAACAGTAAATAGTGAGGATGATGAGGGTAAATGTATAGGAAAGTTGACTTTGGACGCTGGGACAGCTGTCCCTGCTCAGACTGCACGCGGCGGAATCCCGATTACCGCCGGTGGTAATCCGACAACCGCCGGCGGTAGTCCGACTATCGCCCGGACCTGGTTGAGTCCGGAACTCGTGTGACTGGCTCCGTGCGCATTTTCTGGGAGGAAGCGGTAATTTGACTACCGCCGGCGGTAGTCAGATTACCACCTCGGTACGGTTTCCCTCGAAATTCATCTGGTGAGTCCTTTTTTGGGTCTTTAGAATGAAACAAAGTTCCTTTTGGATATTTGGCCCAAAATGGCTTGAAGTCGGCTCGATTGTTACCCGAAAATGATTCGAGAAATAGGTCGATTTTGGACATGGTCTGGATTGAATGATGATTCATGATAGCTCAGGTTAGGATTAGGGTTAGGTTTAGGATATGATCATGGTTCTCGGATTGTCTTAACAAAATCATGATATTAGCCTGGGTGGGGTGTCTACACATAACTACAATTTCAAGTCCATACCTTCATATCAACACAATGCATACAAATAACTTGAAATCACAATTTTGTTATTTAAACTTTATTTGATGAATAATCATGGTTGAATTCAACAGTCCACACAAACACGCCCAAAAAACCAAAATCGTAATTTCCTTTCTTGGCAGTCACATCCCTTTCTTGGCAGTCACATCGACGGTTTCGGCTCCATATTGCAATCACATAAATTGTAAGTCAGACATCCGAACAAGCATAATTCTGCATTTCGAGTGCTACTTCCACCTTATGAATACTACGAAACATCATTAATTTTCCTTATTTGCTATCGACTAATATGAATGTTTACAGTACATTTTGCATGTGCATCCAAATGTAGCCTCAAGGTTTCTATAACAAGAATGTGAACTGTGGAAGTTCTCCATAAGAAGAATGTGAAACGTGGAATAAAATGTATCATGATCCTCGACACTGGGACATGCATACAGTTTGTAGAAATGAGGGCACATGGTCCACTGATCCAGACCGTTAGTCTGTTGGGCTTCACTGTAGATAGACAAGAAAAACCTGGCCACCAATCTTGGCCTTAATTTTTTAGTTGAATGTGGATAGTTGATGCATTTCTCTTCTTACCCATCTACTTGCATGCCACCAAAATTCAAGGTTGGGAATATCCTATCAAGGAGATTTCACAATCCATCAATAGTAGGGCCCAACAGACCAATGGTTTGGATCACTGAACCATGGGTCCCGCTTACACAAATACTTCTCATACAGTACCTTTCTGAGATTACCTGATTTTTAGGCCACAAGACCTAAACAATGTAGTATTACTGGTATGTGCCTTGGAAGCCAATTTGATGATCTTATTCAGTGAATTGATGATCTTGTGTCCTTTTAAGACTTTTCCTTAGTCCACAAGAAAACATGTGGGCCATCAAGCACATGTGTGGGATATTTAAGCTGCGCATCTGGTGGACTCTACCATGCAGATGGCTGGCCCTAATATTAGGCTTGTCCACTCATCAGGCCTCACATGTATGAATGTGAAACATATCTGTGTGCGCCACCTGATGAGTCGATTGGCCCAACTATTGGACTAAGTCATCTATTTAGTGAGGCCCACCTAATACCTAGGTTGTGCATATGTCTACAAAGCTGTGTGTGGGCATAGCAAAGCACCCAAAATAGTTTGTTATATTGCAGACATATCAATTAGAAACACACTAGCTCGTTCTTGGACTTGCATTTCTTGTTGAACAGAATTTATTCTTGATACGGTGAGTGAATTAGTAGCTCTGAACTCTTGTAGTCACTTTCAAATGCACTTTTAGGGGAAAAAAAAAAAGAAACTTTCCTTCTTTATTGCTTACTAAGAAATAAAACTTGCAAATGTAGAGTATAGAAAATTTTAAAAAATAAAAAATAAAAAATTGAATCTGATGGTATCCAAACCACCATAAGGAATAAGTAAATTAATCAGAATGCTAGAGTGCCTATCCATAGCAGTACTTGATACATACCTAGCTATATGCTACTGTAGGCAAATATTCAAACAAAATCCATAGGAGCAGTGATGAAAATCTCCATTTTGTCTAGATTGTGAAAAAATAATCAGGTTTCAAGGAATATCTTGAAATTTTGCATTAAGCTCTATCACACCTATACCCACGAGCCACCATACATCCTTTAATATCATATGCCATTATGCATATGCCATTATACATTACACACGGAGTTAAAAGGAATGATAATGTTGTGGGCCCCACCATGATGTACGTGTTTTATCCACGCCGTCCATCTATTTTTTCATATCCCAGGTCATGACCCCAAAATGAGTCGGACAAAATCTCAAGCGGACCACACCACAGGAAACAATTGTGATTGAACGCCCACCATTACAAATTTCTTAGGGGCCATAAATGTTTTAGATCAAGCTGATACTTTTGTTTTCCCTGTATCCATGTCTGTTTGACCTAATCAACAAGTTAGATGGCAGATAAATATTACAATGGGCCTTAAGAAATTTTTAACGGTGGGCATTCAATCACCCCAATTTTCCCTTGCTAATAGCTCTTTGTATCATACCGGAAAAGATCTGCTACAAATAGTTGCATGGGGCATAACACAAATGAGACTGTTAGCATGCACATACTCAGGCCTGTAAGTACGATTTCAGCGAGAACAAAAACTTGGCAAGCCCCCCAACCAACGGTTCATGATAGCATCCTATTTTGGCCAATCAACACATGGGGCCCACACCATGATGCACGGTTCATGATATCATACAAGCTTTAGCCAATTCTGTTTAGATTGTGAAAAATTAAGCAACAGTAAATTTGTTAGGGATTAGACAATGCAAGTCCCTAAAAAGGGATTCGACAATGCAAATCCCCAACTAGGGATTCGACAATACACATCCCTAATTAGGAATTTGTTATACAAATCCCTAAGTAGGGATTCAACAATGCATATCCCTAATCAAGTATTCTAAATTGCAGAAAGCAACAGCGAGAAGGAAAAAAAAAAAACCTTAAATCATACATGAGAATCTGAGATTTACGACTAGCAGAAGGTCGAACTGCAGCAGAGGACCGAGGAGATAGAGATATAGAGGACTAGGGTTTTGAGAGAGAGAGAGAGGGAGGGAGGGAAAAGGAGAGGCGGGGAGAGAAAGAGAGAGTCGGCCGGGCGAGCACAAATGATTTAGGGCGTCCCCTTTTTTTTTATTGGGCCATTTACCTGCGGCCGGTAAAACCGGCAGCCGGCAAAGGGTAACCCCAACCGATGCCTATGGGTCTTTTTCATGTAGTGTTATTACCAGGTCCAGAAGGTCTAGGAATAAGCAAGGACAACATGAGATACGGTTGCTTCATGCACATCCATGGTGGTAGGTTATATGGTATCAGAATAACAAGCCATGTGCTATGGGCAATACTCATTGTCCTGAATGGATTGAAACCATCAGTTACTAACCTGAGTCTAACATTGCGTCTGTCCGAAGAAAATGTCAGGTGGTCATGGTCAAAAGTTTTCCACATTGGGGAGTCAGTAGGATGCCTTAATATTTCATCGTTGGTGCGACTCTCGAAATGCCATTTCATAGAGGAAGCTATTTTTTATGACATGAACAATCTCTATAACCTTGGTTTCAAGGGAAAATGGCATAATATCTTAGCCGAAATTTTTTGATATTTTGTTAATGAAGAAGTTGCCTCGTCATCTGACTGATGTTCAACCGTTTTCCATCTACAAGCACCACATATAGCACATGATTGCTCACCAGCGGCCTCCTTCTAGTACAACATACAATCGTTGGGACAAGCAACAATTTTGTCATATTTCAAGCCCAAGTCCCCAATGATCTTCTTGGTTTCATAGAAAGACTTTGGTAAAGTTTTACCCTCGAGGAGTGCCTCCTTCAGCAGTTCAAGCAACATGGTGAACGATTTGTCACTCCATCCACCGAGACACTTCGCATGATATAGTCGAACAACAAAAGATAGCTTGGTGAACTTCTTGCACCCTGGGTACAATTC
Source organism: Magnolia officinalis (assembly GCA_021015155.1). Lineage (NCBI taxonomy): Eukaryota > Viridiplantae > Streptophyta > Magnoliopsida > Magnoliales > Magnoliaceae > Magnolia > Magnolia officinalis. The sequence goes on from JAJHSJ010000019.1 coordinate 24,757,388, forward strand.
CCGATCAGCGTCTTCCACCAATTTGAAAAATTGTTATACTTTGGTATTAAGCTCCGGTGTAGGTCCATATTCTGCATCACTCTCTTGACCATCCGGTGTATGTCCAAATGCATCTTCCAACAATCCGTGCATATCGTCGCATGGATCCGGATCATCACCTTCAATATTTGTAGTAGCAAGCATAAAAGAAGACGTAGCTTCTCCATGAAAATGCCAATGGGTGTAACTCATATTAAATCCATCACACTCAATATGATCGTATGCTTCTTGTCGAGACACCCAGTAGTTGTTGTTGCATTTCTTACATGGACATAGGATCCTCCTTCTATTGCTTGCATTTACAAATGAAAAATCTAGGAATTCCACAGCTCCACTTAAGTATTTGTTGCTCACCCTAAACCATCCAATGAAATTGGAGGAGATGTCAAAAAAAATGCATCTTAACCAATGGGCAATAACAACTAAAAGTAATTGAGGTACCTTGACATACGAATCTAACTCTTATCCATCACTATGTTCCTCAGCCACTCCGAAAGACAAGTTGGTGGAAATACAATGTGGGCTCGACAAAGCTTCCTACGAAAGATTAACTAGAATGAATCACTTGATGATTCACTATTGTCAAAGATTTACTAGAATTGACTAAATCAGTCACCCAACCAAGATCGGATAGATTGTAATGCTTTCATGTTCCCATTTAAATGCCCACACCAAAATTCCGGCAGCATCTCCCCATGTCTCTCTAGATACGTTAATCTTGCATTTTATTCTCACGTCAAGTATCCGCACAATGTGAGGATATTTGACATTAAAAATAAATTATAAAGATGCAATGCAGAACAAGCATGACCGTTTAAATTAAGGAACCGAAAGCATTCTAATCTATCCAACCTTAAATGGTCATAACGGCGGTTCCCACCTTCCAGGGACCACCGCTCAATTAAATCCTAAATTAGTTACTCATCCAAGGTTAGATAGATTGTAATACTTTCATATTCTCATTTAAACATCCATGCTGAAAATCCAGCAGCATCTCCCCATGCCTCTCCAGATAAGTTGATCTTACGTTACATTCTGATGCCAAAGAAATTGATATATGTATGTATGATGTGTACATGTATGTATGTGTAAAACACCATTCTTCACAGAACCCAATTTCCTGTTTTTGCTTTGGGATATATATGCATGATTTGTACATATATGTATGAGTAAAACACTATTCTACACAAAACTAGTTTCCTGTTTTACTTTGGACATGTAACTATGAATGATATGTGCATGTATGTATGCGTAAAAAATCATTATTCACCAAACCCAGTTTCCTTTTTTTTTTGTTGACATGTATGTATGTATGTATGTATGTGTGATGTGTATGCATATGTATGGGTTATAATACACCATTCTTGACAAGACCCTGTTTCCTGCGTTGCTTTCACATTTATGTATATATGATGGGTACATATGTGTATCCATAAACTCCATTCTTTAGCCAATTTTGTTGTTTTTGCTTTTGGTATGTATGTGTATGTGTACATATATTGTATATATTGACTAGAGTTTGTATATGGGTACTTGTATTTTGAGCTGATTGATTCCTGTGGTTCTCATTTTTCTGTTGTTTGGATTTTTTTCCCTCTTTAAATTTCTGTTTCTTTTGCTTTTCGTTTTTCTTTTATGGTTGTTAATTTAAAGCTTCATGTTGTTGATAGCTTCCTTGTATATCTTTTGTGTGTGTGTACTTGGTTATTTTATTGGATTCTTTTGGTGTTTTTTCCCCTTCATTTTTCCTTTTCCATTTGTTTGCCTTGATTGATGCTTTTCTTGAATAACCCCTTCTTGTGGGTTGTGTTGATTATTTAATTGGATTCTTAAAAATGATTTTATATATATATATATATATATATATATATATATATATATATATATATATATATATATATATATATATATATATATATAGTTTTAGTTTGTTTCCCAATTCTTAGAAATTGATGCCTTTCCATTTGTTTTTTTTTTTAAATATCCATCTCTCTCTCTCTCTCTCTCTCTCTCTCTCTCTCATTGGATTGGGCTGGAATTAGTAATTTCATTTTCTATGTTTTCTTTTCTCTTGCTGATACTATTGATTTTTCTGAATTCTCATAAAGAAGAAAAGATTTTTTTTTTTTTTTAAAGATAAATGTGAGGGATGTATGACAATCCTAACCCCCAATTGATGGCCTTTTGTGGATGTTGGTACCTTCTTTAGGAAAAGATGACACACCAAATTTCCTTGGAAACCACACCCCCAACCCTCATCCTCGCATCACCTTTCGGGGGAAATTGCATCCAAACAGCCCCTGACCACCTTATTTAGGAAACCATGATCCAACCAAGTACCTTATTTTGGAAACCATGCCCCCAACCCACCATTCTCATCCTTTGGCATCGCCAGGAATCCCACAGTTACAACTGCATTTCACCCTAACCCACTTACAAAAACTACTCTCTCAATCACACTACATGCCTTACTCACTTCACAAGTACAACCAACCCCACACCTCATACTCTCCCTTCTGTTCTCTCACAGGACCTGCCACAACCCACTGGTTACAATTACTTGTTAGAATTCTCAACCAATGGGCCATCATTGGCCAATAGTTTGGATTCAAATCGGATCAGATTGGATTATCATGTATGAGATGTATGAGTATGCTGCAGGCCCTACTTAAGTGATCGTAAACATGATCCAAGGGGTAGCAAACACATGTATGCTCATGGTACGTAGAGTCCAGGATTGTGTGGTGTTTTGACTAGTATGGAGTGTTAAAATATAGGAGTTTAAATGATAGCTCAGGACTCCCCTAAAGTCATAAGCACTGGCCTTAACTGCCGTATTCTGGAAGTCATTTTCTATGTTTTCTTTTCTCTTGCTGATACTATTGATTTTTAGAATTCTAGTTTAATTTCTGTTAAGTTCCATTCATTAAAAAATTTTCAATTTTTAGATAAAAATTCTCATTTGGTTTATGTGAAAGTATATGCATTCAATGGCTATGATATTCACAAAATAAGATTTCTTGCATGCTTATTCTACTATGTATAAGAAATTTTAGATCTAACATTTCCATACAGTTATAATGATACCAAGACTATCGAACACTGCTATTGTCTATATCTAGCATAAGAGGAACATCAAAAACTAATGGATATTTGATCACTCAATTACCATAACAGCCAATATTTTGTACTATGTTTGGATAGTGTGCTTCCAATTATATAAATGAATAATTGCATATCACATTTAAAAAAAAAAAAAAAATTTTAAAGGCAAAGGACAAGATCAATTATATAAATGAATAATTGCAGATCACATGTACTCTTGTAACCATCTTCCTGAGATCTAGACAGCTCATCTGTTGTGCCATAAGCCAACAGTTAGGTTGATCGGAGCCCCTTATGGGAGAATTTCTACTCATTGTATGTAAATCATTGGCTAGACTTTTTTCTAACCATCGGTTTCTAATCAACAAAAATCATCAAATCAAAGGATAAATTCATCCCACCGGCGTAAGTTTATAGGTGTAGCCCATCCAAATAGGGGCCTAGCAGATGAATGATCTCGATCCTATACATCTTTGCCACTATCATATGAATGTAGATGGAGAGCTCAATAACTATTCTGCATATTAGTCATTATGTTATTAGTCAGATTTTCTTCCCACGCAGGCATTATCTCTGAAATAAACATCCCAAACCGCAATGGAAATCAAATACTGCACATATCAGTTTCTTAAATGCTACCTATTACCAAAAAAGACATTATCTTTATTCTTTTCTTTTTTCTTTTTTCAATTTCACTGTTTTTCCTCCCAATCAAAGAACTACACCAAAAAACGATCTCCTCCCAAGAAATTTCAAATCCCTCAATTAAAAGAAAATTTTAAAAAATAAATTAATTAATATTCAAAAGATCTACATCATCAAAGCACAAATGAAAAACATCAGACAAAATTTTTAAAAAATTAAAAAAAAAAAATCTTATGAAACGATCTCAACATCAAAATGCAGCTCTAAAAATCCCCAAAAATCATTGTAGAACACAAATGTGACTCAAAAAACCTAGAAAACATAATGCAGTTCGATGAAACCCTAACCTTACAATGCGGGAAGACAAGATCGAAAAGATTGTGTTTGCTCTTACCTTAAATCGATAAAACAGGAAGCGAGAACGTAAAAGAAACCCTATATCCGATGTGAACGCGATAACCAAACGGGTCCGCCTTTGAAAACATTAGCTCGTTGAGATCTGCGAATCCAAAGGAGAGCTCTCTCCTCCAGCATTTAAAGTGAGAGAGAGAGATAGAGATGGAAAATCAGTAGTAGGGTTTTCTGAGAGAATCGAGGGAGCGAGTTGGAGAAAAATTCCAGAGCTTTTACCTTTATCGCTGCTACTGGGTGTTGCAAGAAGGAAAAAAGGAAGAAGATAAACACGAAGGACAAATGTCATGGAAGCGGATTGGGAAAGGGAGGCGAGAGAGAGAGGGAGGGTGAGGGAACATGGGAGATCGAGAGAGGGCGAGGGAAAGGGAGAGGCTTTTGGGTTTTGGGAGATGGTCGCGCGAGAGAGAGAGGGATTTGTTTTTAGAGATGGTACAGGCGGGATTAGGTTTTGGGGGATGATGGATGGCTTTTTCCGTACTTAGTTTCAGGAGAACGAGGGAGAGGCAGAGAGAGGGAGATACGGCGCAAATGGATAGGCCTTTATGTTTTTTTTTTAATAGAAAGCGACCCTTTGTCCGCAGCCGTTAAAATGAGTTGTGGGCAAAGGGTAAGCCCATCAGTCGGCTAAGCCCTAATTTGTTATAGTGGGTGGGCAGCCCATGTGAGGCGGTACCCATGTGATTTGGGGCCCACGAGTGGGGTTCAGCCGAGGTCTTAACCCATGAGATATGGGGCCTAGGCTATGAGATAAAGGAATTAATTCGTCATACTCTAACAGTTCGAGCTTTTAGAGCAAGTGGTTAAAAGGGAAACTTCCAAACATGCCACTGATGTGTAAACATGTTTGTTTTGTACACCACTTCCAATAGACTGCCAAACTGATGGAGCAATTTAAGTTGTCCATTGGATGATACCTTCCCTTCGTCAATTAGTTCCTGAAAAGCCTTGAGTTGCTCGGAAAATGGCACGCTTTCCCTCCACCTCGAAGGATCATATAAGAACTCACCAAACAATGCCACATAACAATCTGGCCTAAAGCAAAATGCCACTTCAAGAGAGCACATTAGAGGAAGTTACAAAATGAGAACTAAATACTCGAGATGTTGCACATTCTTCTGAACTGAAAAACATGGAAATCATTTTGAAATGAATTCACGAAGCATTCATTTAGTAACATAAGACTGACCAATGTATTTGCAGTAAATCTATGTAGTCAGTAGAGAGGCGATTAAGGCTTTTTTCCACACTCTCTTTAATGTTAACAACATCAACACGCAAGACCTTTTGCATTGTCATGGATATAAGCTGACCAGTCTAAGTGACCACAAACCTTTGTGGTCACAATCATCTACATGTGCCAAATACCTTAGTCAATACCAGTAAAAGTGCCTGGTGTTGCAAGAAAAGTTCAAGTTTCTTTTTGGTTTTATGCTTTAATTTCTCATTGCTTATAAAAGGAAAACCTTCTGAATTTCTTAAAATGTTGGATTGTGTTCCGTTAGCTACTATTCATGGATAGAAAGTCAGTACCAAATGAGGGTATGGGATGAGCAAAAAGGATATGTAATATGTATGAAACAGATCTTGATGTGTTCGGTAATCTCTACCCATCTTTCTTTCTTTCTTTCTGCCCTGTGTGTGTGTGTGTGTGTGTGTGTGTGTGTGTGTGTGTGTCTATGCACACCTGTGTGCTTGACCTAAAAAGTTGTTATTTATCAATAGAAGATGTATGATACAGTTTCTTTTTTTCACAAAATTGTTTGAAGAACAAGTTCCAGAAAGCTGAATTATGCATCAGTCCTATCTAATGTCTTAGTGAATCACTATCATACTGTAAAGAGGAATTCACTTTATATATACAGACCTTATCATGGGGACTAGACTTCATCCAACGACCAATATAAAGATCTGTTCTTCCTTGCGTCTCCTTCCTCATTGGAATTGGGTACTGTCAATAGAACGGGCAGCCATACGTATTAAAATGTGGCAGTGTTTGGAGGTTAAGCATGTGTTGGAAAATTACCAAAACTTGAATTGAGTGAAATGGCTAGTCACCCAAATTGCCACTATGCTTGTTTTTTGTTTTCTGGGGGGGGGGGGGGGGGGGGGGGGGGGGGGGGGGGGGTTCGGCTAAGGATTGCTCATGGCCCCAAAACCACCATGATTGGATGATCAAATCACTCTGATAAAGGCCATGCAGAATGCACACAACAGGAAAAATGGTATTGCTTTCTATTTTTTAGGTCCTTAATTATATGGCTTTGATTCCGATCATGGTGATTATAAGTTCATTTGTGATAAGTGGTGGGTCCAGCTTGGTTTCACAAAGAATTCGTAAGGGAATTCGTAAGGGAATAAGATATACAAAGAATAAGTACTGGATCATAAGCCTTCTAGCTAGTACTTCTTTGTTCTCATAGGGCTGTACAGGCCTATGATGAGACATTGCAGAAAAATCTAAAGGAAAAAAGAAAAAAGACATTAAACCACTGGATGTAATGCTTCAACAAATCTAGATCAATTAGATACTTTTTGTTTAATTTCAATCAACATTTGTCAAGCACATCATTGCAGCAAGTTTGGATTTTTGTAGCTTTGTGTCCATGACTTAGTCGTTTGATATTAAGTCCTTAAGTTCTCACTTAATGATTTCACCAAGCCATGACTGTCTCGTGAACACAGAGGTTTGAACAACTGTCAATAATCAATGGTTGCTTCGCCATTCGAGTTGTCGTTAATAATCTATATTCTCTTCATCTTTATTTACCTACTGATTATAATATTCATCAATTCAACAAAATCAATACATATCTTGATTTTTATTTATAAGTATATTAAATGGCTGCTAGACCGTGCAAGTTGTCACCAACATAATAGAAAGTCATTGCTTCAAAGGTAAGAACTCATATGAAGAACCAAAGAACCAACTATCTCCTTTTCAAAATCACCTAATTTATTGTAATCGATGATTGGTTGGACCATTGATCTTCTTATATCTGGTCTTAAATTGTCTATTTCGGCACCTAGGGTTATAAAGTGTTTGGTTCGATTTGAGTCGCATTCAACTCTAGCACGCCTGCACATAGATGCATGTAGTGCACGCAATTGAATATTAGTTAAGCATCAAACATTCGTTTGTGCCTGAATCGAAGCTAACGTGATCATCAAATGTCTAGATGTATGTAGTGTTAATAAATATTGATTTTTAATATATTCTTAATAATAAAATATTATATAATATATATATATATATATAAATGTTTGCAAAATACCTTTTTCATGGGTTTTGGGAATAGTCCCACATTAGAAAAAGAGAAGAAAAGTTTCTGGTTTAAATGTGGTGAGTGGAGTATTATAATATTTTCTCACCTAGTTCAAGGAGTATGGAGCTTATGTGTATGCACTGGAACACCAGCGCACGTGCTCAGTCTCAGGCACAGGCTCAGTGCGGGGGCGTGGGCATGTGTGGCTGTAGAGGTGCTAGTAGCGCACTTTGCACTTCGCACATCCGCAGTGTGACTAAGAGGCTAAAGCGGATGGCTGGCCGAAAGACTAAAGGATTGAATGAGGTTCCTCAGTATATATAGAAGCTGGAAATGTGACTGTTACAAGGAGGTGTAACTGCTCATTCAGTTGATTACTGACCATGCAGAAACTGCTACATGTGGCTAGCCCAACAGCTAGAAACAACTGATTGCTTGCCTCCAAGTGCACAGGTTCGTAAGTAGTATCCCGTGAATACAAGGTCGATTCCACAGGGAGATGAATTATGAGAGGAAAAAAAATCAAATGCTAAACAAACTAAGTAATAAAAATTAATCTGATGATTTGATTTTGGGATTTTTGAATGGATGTAATTCAATTGAATAAAATAACACCCAAGCTTCAAAGTTCCACACATACGTTAATGTTCCAAAATCATGATGACTTGGATAACACAACTAGGATCTGAGCACTATGGTCAGCCTAGTCGGAAAATAAAACAGTTTAAGTATTTTAATAAATGATATAAAATATTAGACAATTATGGATTTGCACCATTGACATATATTCTCAAGCGTCAGTGATTTTAAGTATTCAATATCTATAGGATAATGAATATCAAAGAAATATAACAGGTTGAGAACCTCTCCTATCTAGAAAATCTGATTGATCTAGGGTAAGCCTATCCATCAATGTGAATCTCATATGATGGAAACATATGGATCTCACAAGAGGATAAAAAATAAAACCTAAATAATAGATAACATGTATACACCATTCTTCTCATCATTAAAACAATTAATCATCATAATCTTAAAGAAACATTAAACCCATGTGCTTCCCTTCTAGCTTGGGATAGAAGGAACTTAGAAAAACATAATTAAATTGCAGAAATAAAAAGCAACAAGAAATAAAGAAAGAAAATGCAAATAAAAAAAAAGATCTAAAAAAATAACTTATAAAGCTTTAATAAAACTAAAAACTCTTTAAAAACCCTAAACTTTGCTCTTGAATGCCTTGAATAATGTTTAAGAATGCCCTAGGAACCCCTATTTATAAGTAGGGAACTCCAATTTTCGTATAAAGTTGAAAAACCCTAGAAATCGCCTCAAATATACGTATTTTTCCAAAACAGACTTCCCGCTGCATAGTTCGTTTAAAATAGACTTTCTGCTGTGCAGTTTTCCAAAATAGACTTCACAGCTTCAGAATACACTTTTTCAGGACAATTTCAGCATTCTTCACTTCAAATCTTCAATTTTCTTTATTCTTCACTCAATTTTCTTGGATTTTTGGCATATGAATTCTTCAATCTTGGTCTCCTAAGATCCATCTCTTGCCTTGGTAATTCTCGAGCATCAAAATTATGCTTTTAACACCATTTTTCAATCCAAACACTTAAATTCACCTTGCAACACATACATAAGTAAAATAGAATATTAAACGGATTTATGTTCGTAAAACCAAGATATAAATGGGAAAAATTATACAATATTTGAGTCTCAACAACAGCTAGCCAGTGTCTCACAACGGTCAGAAACAGCTGCATGTAGTAACCATTACACTACATGCACAACAGCTAGAAACTGTCAATAACGGTTAGTTTCTCCAACATTTAGAAAACATTTAATAAGATTTATTTCCTTGGACCATAACCCTCAGTCACCATTGCCTATATAAACTGGGCCTGGATGGGTTTCCAATCCATCACAACTCACTCCAGCAGAACTCATACGAACCATATCTACTCCACTCCTATAGACAAGAAATTCCAGCAAGACAGCAAGGTTCATCTGAACCATTGCGTGAAGATCAGACCAGCAGTGTGGTCTAGAATGGTTCATCTAAACCATTAGGTAAAGAATAAACCAGTGCAGTGGTCTAATACAAACTTCTTCTTCTTCTTTCTTTACTGGGATTTTTCCTTTTATTTTTCTGTCAGATACTATGTAACAGAGTTCCGTTAGTCGGTCTTCGTGTTTCCTGAACACAAACCTACACCAGGCTCGTCATATCCTATAAGCAATTTGCCTGTAACCTTTTCAACATACTCAATTTACTTGAGTAGGGGCAAATAATGCTTTAAAGACAACGTGTAGCATCCCCAAATCCAGATAGCCAACTATGTGTGCTCCTAGACCTATGCATATCTAGCTTACGAATAGTATAAAGAAAACCTAGATGTAATGAATCAACAAGAACGATAAAAGTAAGATTAGGTAGTGTATCAGCTAACCAAGTATGCAGTGAAAGTTTAATAGACTACGTAGAATTTCCCATTACAAGATAAGACTTCACGACACTTCTCATGAGTTTAGAACAATCGAGATTGTAGATTGATGGAAACATGTTTACGTGAAGTTTACACGGTTTGACTCAAATTCTAAGTCCTAGAAAATCTCAAAAGATTCCAATGCCCTGATCAAGCAAAGTATCGAGATTCAATGAGAATACAAATTGATACCAGTAAATCCTCTATATTGCACAGACGAATGATCTGGGTATCGGGCTCGAACTTACTACAACCATCTATCCGTATCACCTGGAACACAAGATATAGGTAATCATCATTTATCCGTATCACCTGGAATACTGGATATATGGAATCCTTAGAGACATGAAAGATGGCTTGTACATTAGAAGTACTAAATTTCAAGGGTGAAATTATGTTTAAGGGGGGTAGATTGTAACGCCCTGAACTTTTCAATACCCGAGTATTGAAAGTTCTCGAGCGTTACCAAGAAATTTGCTTAATATATGCACGTGTACGATACCAATCTAACTATCCATGCCAGACATCCTCACCCTAATACAAACCTAACCATTGGGAATTACCACCATTCAATAGATTCAACTATCTGATGGTTAATTTCAAGACAAGACCATCCATCACGTGATTTGACAAAAGTACTTCCTCATGAATGACACGACAAATAACTCCCTATCCGTAATAATTTAGATATACATTCTTTTGTAAGAATTTCTTAGAAATATGCCTATAACCACGTGGAGCCATTGGATTTCCCAAAACTCATGGATCAACAATAATTACGAAAATGCCACTAACTTAAACTCCTAAATTCTAGATCACATGGTTCCCACAATCCACTTTGTGTGAAATTTTATATCAAGCCTAATCATCATAAATTAACCACACACGTTGAATTTCAGCCCTCAAATCATAGTAAATTAGCTACTTGACCTCTACATACGTTCGTACACTTATCAGATCAAGATTCTGACCCGTCCATCTTATTCACACCATATGAATATGCTTAACCTACCATTAGAATTACAATCTGAGAAACTTACACATGTGAATAAGACACTCATATCTAATGATACACATATTTTATCCCTAATCACCCCAGAAGCCCACTTTATGTCCATCCATCTACGAAACTGACCGTACATCTACCTATATACAGTGTTAAAGTACCAACCATCAAGTCTTCATATTCTTAGCATGACATCTGGCCGTCCACTGTATTAGGATCCGCCAAGTGGGTCATCCAAACATCAGAATAAACTACTCAGTTTGAAGATCTTAGAATATAAGTCCAAACTACCGGATAATATTGCAACTAGACGTATATAAACGTCGCATTAAAACCCAGAGTAGTATTGTCCATTGAAGTGGCATCTTGGGCGTTTGAAAGCGATCAAGGCCCAAACTTAGGCATTAGAAAAAGCGCAGACAATAACAATTGTTGGTGAAATTTCTTCTCGTTTGCATGGTGCAACTAGGAGATACAGACGGTGGAAGTTATAATAAGGGAGAAGGGCATACGTGCAATTATAAGACTCAAAACTCACATAACCAGCAATGTTGTGATATGTTAAGTGAGGTTTTCATGGTACGTCATCTATACACTGTTACAACTTGTGGCCCATCTAGGACCTAGATTGGTCCCATACTTGAGGCCATAGCCGAATGTGGTCTTACAAAGATGATGAGTGGAGGGGATTTCTCAAATAAACATCATGATTGGACCCCACGGACTCCAACAAGGATTGGGATCCAATCCCACCCGCACTGTTTCCGCGTTCCTTCCGCAAACAGCAACAAAACCGAAAATTCGCATGGAAAATGCAGCGTGGGTTCCCATTCAATGAAGATCTGAACCGTCCAATCCCTACTGGAAGAAGATCCGACCACCATTAGAAGTGTCAGAAGGTCAGGAAGAGTCCAGCGTTGTTGGGATTTCAGAAACGCTACGCAAACACAAACGGCAGAACTTCCGGAACAAACCGGATGATAGACGACCCACCTATGGATTTTAGTTTCAATCCAGACCATTCAATCAGCAGATAAGGGATCTTCGACGGCTTCCACAGAGTTGGAATGATCAAGACAAATGGTCTCTCCATGTTAACGCAAGATGACCACACGATCTCTTCACAGTTTCGCAACGCATAAACAAAGCTTGCGCAAAATCAGGTTTTGTGAAAGTGGTTTGCTGGAATTCTCTGGAAAATACGCAGCACCCTATAAAAGGGGGCGTGCCCTCCAGCGGAGGAAGGAGAAAGAAAGGAGAAAACGTGAGAAAGAGAAAGAGAGAGAGAGAGTGAGAGAGAGAGAAGACGTGCAGCCAAGCAACGGTTTCGGTCAGGCAGGCCTCTGCCGTCCAGCAGGGGCGGAAGAACAGGGGAGGAAGAACAAAAGGAAAAGAGAAGAAAAAAGAAAAGAAAGAGAGAGAAAGAGGAAAGGAAAGAAAAGAAAAGAAAGAAAAGGAAAGGAAGAAAGGAAGGAAAAGAGAAAGAGAAGAAAACAGGAAGAAAGAAGGAGACAGAGACCAATCGAGTCGACTCAAGGTGACTCAGTGAGTCAACTCGCTGATTTGGGCTGACTCAACAGGTAAATTTTAATTTTACTAATCATGGTTACGAGTAAATCGCTTATCTGCTAATAACCTTATACTAGGTTAAGGTCTAATATCATCATCCTTCTAAGACTAAACCTAAATCCTAGGCAAAAATCCTAACCTTTTGAATCGTTTTAGAATTCAATCCCTTGGCGTAAACACAAGAACAAAAGAGGGCGATCTGACATCAAAGGTGAGGGTTTTATCCTTTAAGCTTACACTAATTTAAGTTGTTATATTTATCCTGCCTTTTTCATACCTTCCTATTATTTTATTTGACCTTGTACATGCCTTCATGTTACTTTATCTTGCCTTTTACATGTCTTCATATTACTTTGAATCTTCCATGCTATTATATGTTTCACCATCAATTATTGGCCTCTTTCGTGCCTTTTATGATATGAATTATCCTATCTTTTCATGCCTTTAATGATGTGAATTATCTCACCCTTCATGTTTATATTTTCTAGGAATTATCCTATCAATTGATTATGTTATTATCATTATGATTACTGGAATCATCATTACGATTACTAGCCCTTTGGGTTTACGACATGATGTCAAATAGAAGGGATTTCTTTGAATTTATGTGAGGCCATAGATGCATGCCTTGCCCCTGCCTCATCTTTTTATTTGAGTTGGCTCTGCCAATCGTCTCTTTATTTGAGTTGGCCATTGCCACTCTCCTTATTATGTTGGCCATTGTCACTTGTGTTGAGTCGACCCTGGTCGCTCTTCTCTTTATTATTTTGGCTTCGTACCGTTTATCTTTACGGATTGGGCATGAGTCTTGCTATTCCAAGACCTCCATACTTCAGTTTATATCCTTTATGATTCAGTTATATGTTTTAATATTCAATTTATCTCTGTAAGTGCAAGTGATGTGTAAGATGTATCACAACTAGTGATTCAAATATTCTATCATGGACGTAATGCACTCTTGGTTGAGATCCTCTTGGGGCATTAAATTTTTTAAGATTCAGATTCAGTTATATGTTTTAAGATTCAATATATCTCTATAAGTGCAAGTTATATGTTTTAAGTCATTTAATGTTTACCATCGGTAAAAGCGGTATAATTTTACCATAGAAAATTTTCCACTGAGAGTTGTACCGATGAATATTTTCGTTGCTAAAAAATAGTTTTCCGACGAAAATTTTCATCGGTAAAAGTTTTGTCTTTTTAAGGTAGAAAATTTTCGCCCCGAGTTTTACCGACGAACTAAAACCGTTGGGAATAATGTTTTTACCGACGAACTAAAACCGTTGGGAATAATGTTTTTACCGACGATAATGTTCGTCGGTAAAAGTGTTGTATTTTTAGGGTAATATTTAAATGATTTGTATGTGTGTGTGTGTGTGTGTGTGTGTGTGTGTGTGTGTGCGTGTGTGTGTGTGTGTGTATATATATATATATATATATATATATATATATATATATCTATATATATATATATATATATAGTTTAAATGATTTGTAAATCACATGAAAAAGAATATTGAAAAGTTTAAAAATTTTAACTATCGTTTGAGAAAAATTTTGAGAAGAAAATAATGCTTTTGAAGAAAAAAAATCGGCATTTTGAAATTTTTGAGAAAAAATTAAAATATGATAAAATTTTTGAGATTTTGAAAATAAAAATTCAGAATTTGTATTAAAATTTTTTTTTTTTGAAATATTTTATAATAAAAAATGATATTTTGTTAAAAGAGTAAAAAATATACATTTTGAAAAAAAAATGTTATTTTTAAATGGAAATTGAAATTTATCTGTGAAAAATAAAATTACTAAATTATTAGGCACATCCACTAATTAAACCTTTAATCATTTTTGGACAATCTGATCAGTTCAGATTGAAGAGTAAATAACTTCAGATGTTTAAATCAAATTTCACTGAAATTGTTGATCAATCTTGTATGTCCAATATCTTTCCCATATGTAGCCTGATTGAGGCGAGTAACTAGTCAAATTGAGAGTATTGATCAGTAAAATAGAGTGAATGGACCAGACATGTAAAACAGGCCAAATATTCTGGTCAAAACACCGTGGATTTGATGTGTCCCCTTTAGGTTATGAGATATTTCAAAAATCATCCGTATACGAAACTCAAGTGGGCCATACCATCTAAAACTAGGTGAAGACATCTAAAAAAATATAAAATCACTTGGTGGGGCCCACATGAGTTTTGGATGCGGTTGAAACTTGGTCTGACCCCTCATCTAAGTGGGACACATAATGAGTGGGTTGGATATGTGAATCACATTTAGGCGGGCCCAATATATAATTATGAATGTTTTAAGGAAATCCTTCTCCACTACATTTAGGTGAGTTACTCGTTACCTTTATCAGAGTAAACTCTGTGGGGTCCACTTTATTTATTTATTTTATCCACTCCATTCATTCATGTTAACAGATAATTTGAGGTCTAAAGAACAAAAAGGAAGCATATTCAAAGCTCAAGTGGGCCACACCACAAGAAAAAGTGTGATTGAACCTCTACCATTTAAAATTTCTTGAAGGCCATAGAAGTTTTGGATCAAGCTGATGTTCGTGTTTTCTATTCATTCATATATTTTTGAGATTATGAAGAACCTTTAACCATTTTTAGACAATCTAATCATTCCAGATTGAAGAGTAAATAACTTCAGATGTTTAAATCAAAATTCACTCAAATTGTCGATCAATCTTGTTTGCCCAATATCTTTCTCATATGTAGCATGATCGGGGCGAGTAACTAGTCAAATTGAGGGTAATGATCAGTAAAATAGAGTGAATGAACCAGACATGTAAAATGGGCCAAATATTCTGGTTAAAATTGTGACCTAACTTATTGACCATGTGAGAACCTAAGAATTGATGTTAATAGTTTTGTGGGCCCCACCGTGATTTGATTTGACCGCTTACTTTTTGTACACAGAAATCGAACAGGCTGCAAAATGGTCGTGGGTCCCACCGTGATGCATGTCGCTTATCCACATTGTTCATCCATTATGTCAGATGAATTTATGGCATGAGCCAAAAAATGAGGCATATACAAAGCTCTAGTGGACCACGCCATAGAAAAAAAGTGAATCAAATACTTGTCGTTAAAAACTTCTTAGGCCCATTGTTTCTTTTGGTGTGGGCCACTTGAGTGTTGGATCTACATAGTTTTTCAGCTCATGTCTCAAAATGTTGTGGTAAAACAGATGGACGGAATAGATATGTCATATATGTCACAGTGAGATCCAAAAATTTCAACTAACACTTTTGAATGGTTTCCAAAGTAGGAATTTCCAAACGGGTGAAAGGGTCATAATTACCCATTCACCCGGTATTTACACTTTCAATGAGAAATCAAATAGGCCCTTAGGTGAGTTGCTCAATACCCTTACTAGAGTAAACTCTATGTGGGGTCCACCATTTTTAATTTATTTTATCCACTCCATTAATCTATGTTAACGGATAATTTGAGGTATAAAGAAGAAATAGAAAGCATGTCAAAAGCCCAAGTGGACCACACCACAAGAAATAGTGTGATTGAACATCTACCATTGAAAAATTCTTAGAGGCCATAGAAGTTTTAGATCAAGCTGATGTGTTTGTGTTTTCTCTTCATTCATATCTTTTTGATATTATGAA
Source organism: Magnolia officinalis (assembly GCA_021015155.1). Classification (NCBI taxonomy): domain Eukaryota; kingdom Viridiplantae; phylum Streptophyta; class Magnoliopsida; order Magnoliales; family Magnoliaceae; genus Magnolia; species Magnolia officinalis. Next base: position 24,773,560 of record JAJHSJ010000019.1, read on the forward strand.
CATGTTGGATGTCAAATAAAATTACTGTGGACCCATGGAAGGTATCAACAGTCAAAATCATTATTCCACACTGTTTCAAGTGGCATGGTCCACTTAACTTTCGGATTTACCGAAAATTCGGGATCAACCCACGCCGTTCATCCATTTTTCGAGATCATATTAGAGAATTTTTCAAAAAATGAATCATGTCCAAAGATTAAATGGACCACACCACAAATAAGGGGAACAAATTGGCTACTCCCCCTTACACCATCCAATGACTAGTAGTTGGTACTCTGCGGGCCCCACCATGATGTATGTGTTTAATCCATGTCGTCCATCTATTTTTAAAGATCATCTTATTACATGAGACAAAAAATGAGGCATATCCCAATATGAAATGGACCACATTATAGGAAACAATGTTGAATGAGCGTCAACCATTTAAAACATTTTGGGGCCATAAAAGTTTTGGATCGAGATGATTTTTGTTTTTCCCCTTCATCTAGGCCTGTATGACCTAATAAACAGACTGGATGTCAAATAAACAGTATAGTTGGCCTTACGACGATTTTAATGATGGATAACCAATCACTATTGTTTTCATGTGGTGTGGTCCACCTGAGATTTATATACCTCTAATTCCACCATGATGTATGTTTTATATCCACACTTTCCATCCACTTGGAGAGATCATTTTAGGGCAATATCCAAAGAACAATTTAAATCTAAAGCTCTAGTGGACCCTAACACAGAAAACAGTGGGACAGTGTGTAGCAACCCCAGTCCTAACAGTTGATGATGAATGCTTAGAGACACAGAAAACAGATTGTCTTCGTCCCATTTGTAAAAGTATTGAATTTCGGGGACGAAATTCTCTTTAAGGGGGGCAGATTGTAACACCCTGCACTTTCAGTACTCGAGCGTATCATGAATTTAACCTATTATGTACACATATATAGTACCTATGTAGCCAACCTAACCCTACATCCATCCTCCAATATGAATTAGACTAATTAAGAATGATCTCCATCCATAAATCAAGTCATCCGACCGTTGATCATGTGGTCTGATATACGTACTTTCCCTTTACTAAATTGATGAATAACTCTTTATCTATAATGAGTTAGATGTAACTCCTTTTGTAAGAATTGTTTAGAAATGGGTATAGGACCATGTAGAACTATTAGATTTCACAAAACTCTTAGATCAGCAATAATTATGAAAATACCATTAACATAGACCCTTAAATTCTAGATCACATAGTTCCCATGATCCATTTCATGTGAAATTTTATATCAGGCCTAATTATCATAAATTAACCATACACATCAAATTTCAGCCCTTAAATCGTAGTAAATCAGCTACTTGGCCTCTACATCCGTCCGTACACTTATCAAATCGAGATTCTAACCCGTTCATCTTGTTCACCCCACATGAATATGCTTAATCCACCATTAGAATTACAATCCGAAGAACTTACACATGTGAACAAGTTACTCAAATCTAACAATATACGTGTTATACCAATAATCACTCCAGAAACATACCTTATGACTATCCATTTACGAAACTGACCGTACATCCACTGACATACATGGCCGGAGTGGTAACCATCAAGTTCCCTTATTATTAACAAGTCATTTGACCATCCATCATGTTTGGATCCGCCAAACAGGCCATGTAAACATCATGGAAAACCGATCGTCATGAAGATCTTAGGGTTTAGGTCTAAACTGCCCGGTAACTTGTCAATCAGAGTACAAATATTATTTTAGAATTTTGAAATATATTAGCCATTAAAAGAAAATCTTAGCCATCCTTAAGAGATCAGGGCTCAAATTTGGGTGATGGAAAGAGCGTGAAAAATAAAGATCAACTGTCAAATTTCATCACACTTGGATGGTAGGCTCATGAGTTACGGATGGCAGAAGTTTTGAAAAAGAAAAGGGGTAGAATTGTAAATAAGATAACACCACATGCATGGGACGAGAGTTACAATTGAGTATTCTCCTTACTCGGTGTGACCGTGCGGTCCACTTGATTAACTAAATTACTCCGTTTTCGACAGAGTGTCCTAAATTGATGTAACAAACCGGATAGACGGAATGGATCCCCCGAAAGGACATCACGAGGGACCCACATGATGCCATAGCCAATACACATCTATGTTACGTGTTTGAACAGAGACTAATGAGCATTTGTACGATGAACTGATCAAATGTGTTGTTACCCACCTGAAACTTAGAATTACCCTCTATTTAGGTCCCTATGACCCTTTTTTAACCGTTGGTGTTCAACTTCGAGGTGATCTGACCAGCAGACTAACTAGAATATACAATTAGAGCTAAAAACAAGTGAAAATTGGGAGTATGGCCCACCTAGACTTGGATCTACCCCTTCTTTGGTCAAGGGCTGTGATGAGGCCTCCAAAGTAGAATGGACGGAGTGGATTTCATCAAATACACTTGCGGACCCCATCTTGTTGATCACATGTGTACACAGCCTGTGCACCCGCTGTGCACTGGACTAAGAAGTCCAGTCAAATCGGGTCTGACCGATACAACAAAAAAATGGAGGTTTTCTCCCTCCTTTTGAATTCTTTCCGCCAAAATAAACGGTCGGACAGAGTCCCTCCTCGATGAACTGTGGCCCACCATCACGACCCAAATGGTCGATTTGAACCACCCATCTTAAAGAGGACCAAAAACCCTACAATCCATGATCGATTTCTCCCCACGGATCGCACACGTGTGCACACGATCTTAGCCACAAATCAGGCTAAGAAGCACGCCCATTTCCAAAAAAGGAAAGAAATCCGCTTTCTTGCTTTCCAGCTAGACGGATCCTTATCAAAAGCTCTCCCTTCATCCTAGCCATTGGAATGAGCTCGTCCCGACCGTCCATTTTCACGCAGGCTAGGGCTGTTAGTGGAAACTTATGCCTGTTTTTGTTGTACCAACAGTTTCTCTCTGTCACGGATTCAATCCAGACCATCCGTCCCTCATCCGACGATGCTGGGAGAGTTTAGAGCAACTGAAAATGAGAGAGGATCAAGAGCATTTGGTTTTTATCTGTTGCTTACCACCCTTTAAAAAAAACTTGGCCGCTCCTTTAAAGCTCAAACCCACCAGGAAGACCTCCACCGAGCTTCATTTTAATCATATTCCAAGCTCCCATAGGCCTATTTGCACTGTCCTTAAGCACCCTTTTAAAGAAAGGTGCGGACGTTCATGATCTGCCATTAATGGCGGGTCGTCTTCCTTGTTGGAAACTCAGCTGTTAGTTCCTATTGCAGCACCTAATCCCAGATTAGTTGCTAGGTGGACCATCTCTGCAGTGGTCTATGCAGATTTGAGAAGAAAGGAAGAAAAAAATGAGAAGATAGAGGGGGAGAAGATGCTGCACTCATGCCTGCTGTCGCACCGGGTCTCAGGCTCTGCCTGATCGAGTCTGGGTTCGTACAACCCCCCTTGCAGTTCCTTGTTTCTTTGTTGGACCTACGGCGGAAGAATAAGGAAGAAAAGAAATGAAGAGAAACGAGAAGGAGAAGGAAAGTTTGGCTGGATGGTGCACCGCCTAACTCGGTTGAGTCGTGCTTGAGTTGAGCTGGTCCAGGCATTGCTAGATGTTCCAGCAGTAGGACAGAGAGAGAAAGAGAGAGCGAGAGAGCAGGGGGTTTCGGTTGCAACATTCTTGTTGCAGGCGAGTTGGAACTCGATCCGAGTTGGGCCTGTCTTAGTCCAGCAAGCCTGCTAGCGTGCAGGATTGGGTGGAGAAGAAAGTGAGAGGGAGAAGAGAAGGAAGGGAAGAAAGAAATAAAGGAGAGGGGAGAATAGAGAAGAGAGAGAAGGAAAGAGTAAGGATGTGAGCCGACTCACTGTTGAGTTGGGCTGTCTCAACTCACTACAGAGTCATTGAGTTGGTGGGTTTGGTCCTACTATTACTGAGATTCCAGCAGGAGAGTAGGGGAAAAGGGAAGAAAGAACAAGAAAAGGAGGAAGAAAGGAAGAAAATGGGAGGGAGAGAGAAGATGGGCGTTATTACGCTAAGATGGCTCTAATTGAGTTGACTCAGTGGGGTGGAGTCTAGTGTTTTACTGGCTTCAATCTAGTTGATGGAAAAGAAGAAGAAGAAGAGTGGAGTGTAAGAAGAAAAAAGAGGAGGAAGGAAGAAGGAAGAAAAGAAAGTAGAGGAGCGTACCGAGTCAACTCGGCTCGAACCAAGTCAGCCAGGTGAGGATTTCCACCTCTTTTCATCAATCTGATTTTTCATTTACCTTTGCTATTAATATCGTTGTTAAGAAATATAAATAAATACTACACTGTCTTAATTAGTGTTGTTGTTATTATCAATTATAATTCTATTATTAATTATCAATCAGGATGATTACTATTAACATGCTACGCTAATATTAGTTATCATGGATGGATCTACCATTAATGATATTAGCATGGCATCCATCACTTGAGAATATTATTTTTAATAATAGGTTATACCATTTATTACGATTATAATATCAATTATTACCATGGCCACAATTATTAGTTATATCATTACTGTTAAAGTATAACTAATCATATTATTATTATACTATATTTAAGCTGCCCATACGTGCTAGTTCTACTCATAGAACTAAACCCTAGGATGAAAACCCTAAGTCCTACATCAAAACCCTAGAAACCTAAGTAATCCAAACTCTAGGTTAAGACCCTAACCCTAAATAGTGTGTAAGCTTGGGTCTAATCTTACAACTTTGCAATTGATGGTAGGAATTGATTCCAAGGAAGCACGCACTTCTTAGCAATGGCGCAGGCGGTTCAAACATAAGGTGAGGACTAACCCTTTGAGCTTTCCACTTAAATTCATTAACCAATAGATGATGCCTTAATCCTTTCCATTCAGTATCTCCTAAGTTACTTGATTTTGCTACTTAACTTATTATATGAATATGTGAATATGATAATGTGATGCGCACCTGATTCCTGTGGTAGATAATGAACATATCTCTTTAATTATAACATGCATAAATGATTTGGTGATAACATGCTATCTTTAGTCGAACATTGTTAATTAACTATATGTTGGTTAGTTACATTGAGTGATGTAATGAATGAGCTTGTCCCGAACTCCCCAGCTTGTGGTCCATATATCACACCTTGCCTTACATGGCTTGAACCACATGCTCGCCCTACGTGGCATGGATAGTTTATTTGCCCTTCGTGGCTTTGATGGGTTGTTGGTGCCCTTTTGTGGCTTGATGGTTATATTTGCATATCTTGTTGGTTTCCTAGCCATCTTGCGGTGTTCAATCGTACCTTGATTTTCAGGTGGAGCGGGTGTTCGCTTAGTGATTTCCTAGCCATCTTGCGGTGTTCACGTACGATATGATTTCTGGGTGGTCTAGAGTTTGTGTGTTGTTTGTCTCTTCATCTTGCGGTGTTCAGTCGTACCTTAATTTTCTGGTGGAGCGGGTGTTCGCTTAGCGATTACCTAGCCATCGTGTTCACGTATGATATGATTTTCAGGTGAAGTAGATGTTTGTATGTTGTTTTCCTAGCCATCTTGCGGTGTTCAGTCATACCATGATTTTCGAGTGGAGCTGAAGTTCGCTTATCGATTTTTTAGTCATCTTGCGGTGTTCACATACGACATGATTTTCGAGTGGTCTAGGGTTTGTATATCTTCTTCATCTTGCGGTGTCAGTCGTACCATGATTTTCGGGTGGAGCTGAAGTTCGCTTATTGATTTTCTAGCAATCTTGCGGAGTTCACATACGACATGATTTCCAGATGAAGAAGAGTTTTGAAGGTTGATTTTCTATTCATCTCATGGATTTCACTTGTACCATGATTTTCGGGTGGAGCTGCAGTTCGCTTATCGATTTTCTATCCTTCTTGTGGAGTTCACGTACAATGTGATTTTCTGGTGCAATAGAAAGTCGTATGGTGGATTAGTTGGGTATCTGGACATGTTTCCTTGCATTACGACTGCTATTACATCTTGCTTATGATGAGATGGTGTTGGTTGACTTAATTTTTGTAGGCATGCTCATGATTATAAATTTCTCTGCTTAATATACGTAAATTTATGATTGGCGTTCTATATTGAATCCATCATCATCGAGGAATCAGATAATGGGGAATTGGGGATTTTAGAAAATGGGGAATTGGAGATTTTAGGAATTTGAGGATATTGGGGACTTTCATATTGAATCCATCATCATCGAGGAATCAGATAATGTTGTGGTGGGCCCTGATGATTTCAAGACGTTCGATGGTTTGGGAGCATGGGACCGTTCATCGGTGGAGATCTAGATTTTGGAATCCACTTTCCAGAAATGGGTCCATGATATTCTTAGTTCTGGTAAGGTAATTAGTTTGACTTCCATACCTTTTTTGTTCACAAACGATTTACATATGTTTTCTTGAATTTGTTCCAAATTACGTGTTTTCTTCTGTTGTGAATTTTATTTCCCTAGAGTGTTTGAAAGTTACTAGATTGTGAATAGGAAATAAAACATGTAATAATAATTAGTAGATAATATCTGTTAATAATCGGCAACATCACCTGAAATGGGAGTTCCCTTGTCCAGCCACTCCATTTCGTGGACAGGCGAACCACGTAAAAAGCTGATAGATCAAACTATCCTGAATGCACTCTTGTAGATTGAATGGCTGACTTTTATTATTTCATCTGGCAGTTTGTACACCATAGCAGGGTCATGGCATTGTCCCAATTAGTAAACTTTTTGCTCTGTGGCATCTATGGGGGCCCATTGGATGAGTGGTTTTGATCAAGGCAACTCTTTAAAGTGAGGTGATGTGTAATTGGGCATGTTCATATGTTGCTGATAGGGAATTAAACACAATCTAACCTAATAACATATTCAAAAACTGATGGGTGTACCACCATTACATGCATGAAACAAAATTTTGCAAGTGGTTGAAACTTTGTTTAAAATGTATATGATGAAATATCAGCAAAGTTGGACCTGAATTAGTTATGAAATTTTATGACCATGGAGCATTGCATGTGACTCTATTTTAGGATTCTCCGTGCTCCTTTTCTCTTGAATTTTAAAAGAGGCCCTTTTAAGGATTTGAAATCCAGGATTTAGTAGATTCATCATGATTTGGATGGTTCAGGTTGCATGTAAGAATCTCCATACCATTTTTTATGAATTATGTTTTCTGATTTTTTTTCTTTTTATAAATGAAAATGGTCTAGCATCTAAGATAATGACACTTAGAATTATGTTCATTGTCATTCATTTCATCTCCAAATATTTGTGGCACATGTATGATATATCGACTGGTCAAACATTGTGCCCTCCAGTCTAGCATTCACCCCAAAAATTGTAGAAGTTTGATGATTTCAACTACCAATTCATAGTTGTTTTTCTTGTTGATTGATAATAAGTGGCTTGGATAACTTGGATACTGGCAACATCAGATGAGTCACCATTCTCACGGCTCCACAAGTGTGGTGATAACATGCCTAATAACTTAGATTCATGCACTATACCCTGATACTTTCATAGTTAGAATCCTAAAGGCCTGTTTGTTTTTTATTTTCACTGTAAATGAAATGCAATGAGCATTTATTATTTACAGTGTAAATGTCAGACTTCATCAGATGAAGTTTAGGGGCACAACTTTGTTAAATTATAGGATCTAATGAAGTAGGTTTATTGCATCTCTTTGGGCCCACCGTCGTTTCTGTATTTTACATGTCAACACTGTTGTTTATATTTTATCCCAAAATATGGTTATAAGACTGATGCTAATCCATTGTTACGAGTGTGTGGTGTTAAAATCAACACACACTTCAATCAAGTAGTAGGACGTGTACTAACCGCACCAAAGGTCTTTTCATTTGTTTGTTTGTGAAGATTTCTTGCATATACAGAGTCTTTGTCGTGATCTTAGTAGATGTGGCGAGCAAAAAGGAATTGTATGTTCTTTTATACCTTGTATTCTTCTTACTATGAATTTAGTTGTTTCGGCTATTTTGTTTGGACCCTTACAATTTGTTATATTTCAGTTCATTAATCAACCATTTGATTACTTTAAAGAGAGTCCTCAGTGGAGGCATTCTCCACCTACCGTTAGAGTGGAGCAGATGTAATGAATACTGTTATTTTTGTTCTACTTTACATTTAATGTATGATTTTGTGCCATTTCTGAAGGTCCATGGAAGAAAAAGAACCTGTCAGAATTTGGTATTATCACTCAATGCATTCCGCCTCAAAGAGTCAATGACCAATGCCTGAAAAATGTTCTTTTGAAGATAAATGCTAAGGTGAGCTATCACTGAAATATCATGTCCCTTCCCTATAGACTTTCAGTTGAAATCTCTCTATCTAGCTAACAACCTCCTTTCCTTTCCTTTCAACAGCTTGGTGAAATGAATTACTTACTTGTAGTTGAACACTCACTTTTCATTCCCCTGATTTCTGGAGTTCCCACAATCATCCTAGGAATGGATGTATCACATGGTTCCCCAGGCTAGTCTGACATGCTGTCAATTGCGGCAGTAAGATAAGATGTATGATTTTCCTTTTCAACTGTTAGTCACAAAGTGATAGTACTTGTTTCAATTTTCTTGGATGGATGATGAATGTATTTGCGAATGTAAATGAAAATAAAGAACTTATATATATATATATATATATATATATATATATATATATATATATATATATATATATATATATATGTTATCAATAGAGGATACCTTGTTTAGGGGGACATGAAATTCTTGTAGCTTATGGTATAATGCCCTAATATTGGTTGTATGTAACTAGTATGTAGCAGATAATACTAGGTTCAATAGTAAATAATACTAAAGAATACCTAAACCTGATCCATACCCGAAACCGACCATGATTCCATAAACCTAAACTTAAACCTATAACCTAAACCTAAACCTAAACCTATAACCTAAACCTAAACGTATGACCTAAACCTACAACCTAAATCTAAATGTATGACCTAAACCTATAACCTATAACCTAAACCTAAACCTAAACCTATAACCGAGACCTAAACCTATAGCCTAAACCTAAACCTATGACATATGACCTATAACCTAAACCTAAACCTAAACCTATAACCTATAACCTATAACCTAAACTCAATTCCCTAAACCTTAGCCTATAACTTAAAACCTACACCTAATCCTAATCTCAACTCCTTAACCTAAACCTAAACTTGAAAACCTAAACCTAAACCCGAACCCGAACCCGATTTCCTAAACCTAAACCTTAACCTATTCTCAATCCCTAAACCTTAACCTATAACCTAACCTAAACCTAAACTTATAACCTACACTTATAACCTAAATCTAAACCTATAACCTTAACCGAAACATAAAACCTAAACCTAAACCTAAAACCTAAATGTATTCTCAAATTCCTAAACCTAAACCTAAACCTAAACCTATAACATATAACCTACAACATTAACATAAACTTATAACCTACAATATTAACCTAAACCTATACTTATAACCTAAACCTATTCTCAAATCCCAAAACCTATAACCTAAACCTAAACCTTAACTGTAACCTAAACAAAACCTATAACCTAAACCTTAACCTATAACCTACAACCTATAACCTAAACTTATAACCTATAACCTAACCTTAACCTAAACCTAAAACCTAAACCTAAACCTATAACCGAAACTTATAACCTAAAACCTAAACCTAAGCCTAAAACCTAAATGTATTCACAAATCCCTAAACCTATAACCTATGACCTAAACCCAAACCTAAACCTATAACCTTAACCTAACCCTATAACCTAAACCTAAACCTAAACCTTAACCTATAACCTAAACCTAAAACCTAAAACCTAAACCCAAACCTAAACCCGATCCCAAACCCGAACCCGATTTCCTAAACCTAAACCTTAACCTATTCTCAATTCCCTAAAGCCATAACCAATAACCTAAACCTAAACCTAAACCTATAACCTTAACCTATAACCTTCACCTAAACCTAAAACCTAAACCTAAACCTAAAACCTAAATGTATTCTCAAAGCCCTAAACCTAAACCTACACCTAATCCTAATCTCAACTCCTTAACCTAAACCTAAACTTGAAAACCCAAACCTAAACACGAACCTGAACGCCAACCTGATTTCCTAAGCCTAAACCTTAACCTATTCTCAATTCCCTAAACCTTAACCTATAACCTAACCTAAACCTAAACCTATAACCTACACTTATAACCTAAACCTAAACCTATAACCTAAACCTGTAACCTTAACCTAAACGTAAAACCTAAACCTAAACCTAAAACAATGTATTCTCAAATCCCTAAACCTAAACCTAAACCTAAACCTATAACTTACAACATTAACATAAACTTATAACCTAAACCTATAACCTACAACATTAACCTAAACTTATACTTATAAGCTAAACCTATTCTCAAATTCCAAAACATATAACCTAAACCTTAACCTATAACTGATAACCCATAACCTATAACCTATAACCTAAACTCAATTCCCTAAACCTTAACCTATAACCTAACCTAAACAGGGTGTCCCGTATCCGTTACGATATAGGCGTATCGGCCGATACGTATCGGTAACGGTCGTGGTTGTTACTTGATTCGGGGCCGTAATGGTCACCCCCCTGATTTTGTAGCCATAACGGCCGTTACAGAGCAAAATGGCCGTTACTGCCCCGCAACGGCCGTTACGGTAAAAAAAAAAGGCCTTATTTTATTTTTTAAGGTCTGTTTTTTCACTTTTTTTAAAACTACTTTCTTCTAAACTCTTTCTAAATCATTTTATTGTTATTTTTGACCACTCTTAGCTTCATATTACAAATAAAAACAACTTATATTAAGGATTTTCTTAATTCGAAGCTCTATGGGCCATTTTCTAGAAATTCCTCAAAAATAGGTATTTATACTTTTTATTCAATGTTTTGTTGTTTTAATGGTAGAATATGATGTGTTAATCATAATAGAAGATATTAATGTCTATTTTACAGATTGTTGTTATCATTTTATATTTTTTTAATAATTTTTTTCTATTTAGGCACTATTTTTGACCTTTTTAAAAAAAAAATCAAAAAATTATTTTTTATTGAATGTTTTGATGTTTTAATGGTAGAATATGATGTGTTAATCATAGTAGAACATGTTAATGTTCATTTTACAGATTGTTATTATCATTTTATATATTTTTATGAATTATGAAAAATAATTGCAAACACCTACACATGTAAGTTATTTTCATATTACATTCATTCTAATATATCTATCATTGATAGTAGATAGTTAGAAAATTAAATATATGAGTTTTGTAGTCAAATCCAGGTTGTCTGATTCATAAATTAATTAGACAGTCCGATACAACTTCTCACCAAAGAGTGGACCGTTACACCACCATAAACATGTCCCAATTTATAAACAAATGCATATTTGGAATGCTTAGAATATTCTGAATTTAATCCATATTTCTTCATATTTTTTTGGCAAAATTTTTTTTTTGCACTGTTATGGGCCATTACGCCTCCTGTATCACCGTTACGCCCCCTATCCGTATCGGTATCGGAGGGCACTGTTATGCCAACCGATACCAATATGGGATACCTTGAACCTAAACCTAAACCTATAACCTATACTTATAATCTAAACCTAAACTTAAAACCTAAATGTATTCTCAAATCCCTAAACTTAAACCTGCACCTAATCCTAATCTCAACTCCCTAACCTAAACTTGAAAACCCAAACCTAAACCCGATCCCGAACCCGAACCTGAACCCGATTTCCTAAACTTAAACCTTAACCTATTCCAAATTCCCTAAAGCTATAACCTATAACCTATAACCTAAACCTATAACATAAACCTAAACCTAAACCAAAACATATAACTTAAACCTTAACCTATAACCTATAACCTATAACCTAAACTTATAAGCTATAACCTAACCTTAACCTAAACCTAAAACCTAAACCTAAACCTATAACATAAAACCTAAATGGATTCTCAAATCTCTAAACCTATAACCTAAACCTATAACCTTAAGGTAAACCTAAACCTAAACCTTAACCTATAGCCTAAACCTATAACCTATAACCTAAACCCGATCCCGAACCTGAACCCAATTTCCTAAACCTAAACGTTAACCTATTCTCAATTCCCTAAAGCTATAACCTATAACCTAAACGTATAACCTTAACTTAAACCTATAACCTTAACCTAAATCTAAACCTAAACCTGTACTTATAACCTAAACCTATTCTCAAATCCCAAAACCTATAACGAAAACCTATAACTTATAACCTAAACCTTAACCTATAACCTATAACCTAAACCTATAACATATAGCCTAAACTCAATTCCCTAAACCTTAACCTATAACCTAACCTAAACCTAAACCTAAAACCTACACTTATAACCTAAACATAAACCTAAACCTATAACCTTAACCTAAACGTAAAACCTAAACCTAAACCTAAAACCTAAATGTATTCTAAAATCCTTAAACGTAAACCTAACCTAAACCTAACCTAAACCTAAAACCTACAACATTAACATAAACCTATAACCTACAACATTAACCTAAACCTATACTTATAACCTAAACCTATTATCAAATCCCAAAACCTATAACCTAAACCTAAACTTGAAAAGCAAAACCTAAACCCGAACCTGAACCCGATTTCCTAAACCTAAAACTCAACCTATTCTCAATTCCCTAAACCTTAACCTATAACCTAACCTAAATCTAAACCCATAACCTACACTTATAACCTAAACCTAAACCTATAACCTAAACCTGTAACCTTAACCTAAACGTAAAACCTAAACCTAAACCTAAAGCCTAAATGTATTCTCAAATTCCTAAACCTAAACCTAAACTTATAACCTACAATATTAACATAAACTTATAACCTAAACCTATAACCTACAACATTAAGCTAAACCTATACTTATAACCTAAACCTATTCTCAATTCCCAAAACCTATAACCTAAACCTAAACCTTAACCTTAACCTTAACCTTAACGTAAACCTAAACCTAAACCTATAACCTATAACCTAAACCTTAACGTATAACCTAAACCTATAACATATAACCTAAACTCAATTCACTAAACCTTAACCTATAACCTAACCTATACCTAAACCTATAACATACACTTATAACCTAAACCTAAACCTAAACCTATAACCTAAACTTATAACCTTAACCTAAATGTAAAACCTAAACCTAAACCTAAAACCTAAATGTATTGTCAAATCCCTAAACGTAAACGTATAACCTAAACCTATAACCTACAACATTAACATAAACTTATAACCTACAACATTAACCTAAACCTATACTTATAACCTAAACCTATTCTCAAATCCCAAAACCTATAACCTAAACCTAAACTTGAAAACCCAAACCCGAACCCGAACCCGAACCCGATTTCCTAAACCTAAACCTTAACCTATTCTCAATTCCCTAAACCTTAACCTATAACCTAACCTAAACCTAAACCTAAACCTATAACCTACACTTATAACCTAAACCTATGTCACGCCCCAAACTCGGTAACCGGACTCACAAGGAACCCGATGGCCGGTTCTGACCGCAACAGCCTCCGTAGTACCCCATTCTCGGCTCCTGAGGCAGGTTCCGATCCTAGGATCCTACAAGGAGGATTTTCATAACAGTATAGTCATTACCAGTATGAGCACACCCAAGATCACAACAAGTACATTTGGAAGTAACAAAGGATAAACATTACAAAATCCACTAAGAATTTGAACTTTTACAAGCTTACATCAGGTCCGAAAGGACATACATAAGATAATGGGAAAAGAGAGAAAAGAGTCAGCAACACTGGAGTCCTCAAGCTCAACTCTACTCTACGCTCTGCTGCTACAACGCCTGCCTAGGATCTCCTGCACGCATCAATTGTGCATAAGCTTAAAGAAAGCTTAGAGGGTGGTGAAGGTGTGTGACAATGGTGCTCAGAAGAAGATAGAGAATGCAGAAGGGAGTCATGATCAATACCAATACCACTAGCCTTACCAAGGCTATCATGAATGCAAGAAACTATACCAAGGTAGTACGATAATGCAGGAAGCCATACCAAGGCTATATAATGCAATGAGTACTGTAATGGGATGAGTACTGTAATGCAATGAGTACTGTAATGCAATATGAGTATTGTAATGTGATGAGTACTATAATGCAATGAGTACTGGGCACCATGCCAAGGCGATGCAATATGAGGCTTACACAGCCGATGCAAATGCAATGCGAAGTAATGTCAGTGCTCATATCCAATCCGCATATCAAGTACATTTCCATCATAAGGAAATCACCGGGGTCCATTACACTACTGGATGACTGCCGCTCTACAGACTCCGCACAGTCAAACGAGCGTAAGAGACCTCACTACCCGCCTATAGATAACCAATCACTAGCAAGGCCTGACGGTAGCGGACCTATTCACGAGCTGGTCAGACTCAGCCTAGCAATGCCCCCTTACATCAGGCGAGTAAGGCCACACCCCTATCTAACCGACTACACGACAGTGGGAGTCGCGGCCTAACGGTATAAGGCCCTCGTGCGCTCATATATTCCACCCGGTCACGGCGCTGGAGCAGATCCTTGGTACCATGGAAGTTTTGGGAATTTCACCCATGGGCATCCTATGCACCCGGTATGCTCAAGTAACATTTTCGGTGTCCAAACATAACCATCCACGATATATCTGTGGAGGCTACAACCCTGATGAAGCAAGGGCGAAAATGCTCATATGTTATGCAATGTCAGATGCATTAATCACACAATCAACTATGCATCAATTCCAAGCATCCAACGTGCTCAAGAGGGAATACTACGTCCCTCGAGATTGCAACATGCAATGCCCAATGGCACAATCATAACCACACACATAGTGTCATCCAAGCATACAATGATGCACATGGGCCATGAAGATGGGTCTAAACGCATTATGCGGCGATATACAAAGTAGTACACTCCTCCTATCCAAGAAGGGACCAAGACTAGGTATTTAGACAATATCCACAAGGAATCCCACCTCTAGTGGGGGCCCATTTACCTGGGGTAGCCCACAAGACTAAGCATACAACTACATGTCTAAGTAATACAGAAGTGAGTCTAGTAAGAGTTTAAGATGAGCATCTAATGACATTTAGATACAAACGGGCCTATAGGGGTCCATAATGGGGACATTTAACCACCATTCCCAAAGAGGCATCTCAACCACGAACTATATAGATACAAGGCCCAAGGCCCTACATTCAAGAAAAGAACACAGGTAACCACATACATACATTCCTCATAATAGGCCATAAAAAGATATAACACCACTTTTAACAACATGGGCCCCAAAAGAGAAATTAAAGCCCAAGGCTCAATTCCCAATGACCATAGAATCCATGCATTAAGTCGGACTTGGTGGGCAGCCCACATACACAATATACGGCCCAAAATAAGTTTAAGTTTGGATGATGAAATGTGCCCAACTACATTAGCCCAATAACTAGCAATTTAAGTGGGCAACAAAGGGCCCAATACTATCATTATCTTAGACCACAAGTCCATCAAAGTGGTGGAAGCTGGCCCAATATATGGTTGGGCCAACCTGGGACGTCCCAACCCACTCTAGGCTCATGGGATGCCCCAAAAAAGCTGATCTAAGATGGGGTCCTCATGTGATCACTAAAGGTGACCCAAAAGAATGCACTGATTAAGCTCAAAGTTTATAAGAAAACACAAGAATGCAATACGTACACAAGTTCTCAATATGGTGGGTCCCATGTCCAATAAAGTTTCAACCATAACAATGTACATTTGAGTCCCCTTGATAAACGTTTGGCCCACTCAGCTTCTTGGGCCTGCTAAAGCCCAGAAATTAATCAAATAAGTGGGAATGATCTCATGAAGGCCAACAATATTCACAGGGGGCCCCACCAGATGGAGGGTGTGTATACGTCGAGAAAAGATCAAGTGGGCCTGCTACTGGAATGTGAATCCAGCAGCAACCCAAGACAAAGAGTGCTTCCATAATCGGGCGATCCAAGGCTTGAACGGCCTGGACCAATCATGCGTTAATGTAGGTTCCACATACATACACATTGAGCCTTAAACAAATGGCCTAAGGTCTATGGTGGGCCTTTAACCATCCATAGAGAAACCTATGGGCCTACCTTAGGATCACCCAGAAGGACATCCAACCTCAACTGCTTTCCAAAAGGTAGCCCGCAACTACTCATATAATGTAAGGTCCAAAGCCCAAGCAATGCATGGCCTAATGGGCCATACACCAAGCCCAACTCATAGGCCATATAGTGGGCCTTCAAGTAAGATTTGGGCCCAACCACAAAGGTCATAATTCCATATGTTGTGGTGAGCTTCATGGGCAGCCTAGTAATTCATTTACATGGGCAAGTTTCACATTTAACACAAGTGAGTTGGGCCTCACTTTTGGCCCAAGTACAGGGTCAGTTTAGTGGGCAGCCAAGGGCCCAACTTCTTGTGTATTATTGCCCCTAAGCAATAGATAGGAGACTATAGGCCCGAGATCAATGGGCCTATCCAAAAGAACTGAGTCTACAAGGCCTACTTGCTAACACAAACATGCATATACTATATCACATAATGGGCCCTAAAGAAATTGCCCAAAATAAAAGTCATCCAATTCATACATTATGGTGGACTTGAGGGCAGCCCATAAGTCCAAGAATACACATGGGTAAGTCCTATACTGATCACAGTGTGGGCCTTGCACACCAGCCCAAAGACTTAGCAAGGCCCTCCACAATATACATTTACGTGGGCCTTGCAAGTCAGCCCACAATTAAGCATTTTATGAGGGCATCAAGGCTAATAAATACACATGATCAACTTGTAGACGGTCCATTAGGCCCATGAATCAATAAGGTCTGCCCTTACACAATCTTGGGCTCAAGGGATAGGTTTCAAGCCCATTGGGCCTATAAAACTATCAAAAATTCTGGTTAAGGCTAGCCCACAAACCACCACTAAGGTGGGCCTCAAGATGCACTAATTAAGCCCAAAATGTCTAAGGAATGAGAGAAAAGAGTGTGTGCAACACTCCCTTAAATCTGATGGGCCACCACGGTTCCAAAAGATCAACTATGCACAAATTTGGGCCCCTTGTTGGAATTTCAGCCCACCCACTTCCTGGGCCTGCTGAAGTCCAGAAATTTATTTAATTTAAATGGGTTACTGACCCATTGTGACCCACACATATCACAGTGGGTCCCACCAGATACGAAGGGCGATATACAACACTTACTTCAAGTGGGCCATGCCGTTAGAATGCAGGCCCAACAGCCCAAGGTAGAGGCATCCCATGGTGGTTCGTCATATGGGCTTGGGTATTTGGCCCAAAATTGACCCAATTTACAGGTCATACCACGGTCAGTCCAGGGGCCTGATGGCCTTGAAAATTTAAAGGATGGTCCTTCTATAGGTGGACCGCAACCCCACAAAATTTCAGAATTTGTGGACATCTAGAAATAATTTAATTAATTTGAATGAAACAAGCTGTCCAGAAAATCGGACTGGCCTGGACGTCCCAACGTGGTGGGCCAGTCCGGGCCTTGTCACGGTGTACACAGGGGTCCATTAGACCTGAAATTTGGTAGGTAGATCTCACCATGAGTGGATTACCTCTCTTTAAATTTTCATAATTTTTAAATACTCATAAGTATTTTAATTAATTTAAAGAATACAATCTATCTAGGGTGAAATATTGCTGGAATATAACTGTCCTGAATTTGGGCCATCAAATGGGTGGGTTCTGGGCCTCCAAAATTCTTGAAATTTGGATCCAAGGTCTCTCATCAAGCCCACAACAAGGTGGGACCTAGAAATATGGCCTGCCTTCTGAGAAAATATTTTTTTTTTCAATTTATTTTTATGGAACTATGCTGCTAGACTACATAGCAGAAATTTCTGGCAGCCCACTATATTGGCCCACCCTTTTGGATGCCCAAATGGGGTCCATTGGCCCTAACATTTTACAGGTATGTCCTACCATGGGTGGGACACCTCTCTGCAAAAGTTTAGAATTTTTGGGATAGTAAAAGTATTTTATTTGACTCCTACAATTTATGGACAACAAGGTATTTCTGAAACAATGCTGCTGCTGTCCCTGATTTGTGCACCCCATTAAAGCGGGCCCAGGTCTGCCAAATTTTAAGAAAATGTAGGACCAACATCCCTACACAAGTATACAACAAGGTGGGGTCCACAAAGGTGGCCCACCATATCAGAAACAGACTGATAATTATATTTGCACAGCAAGCAAGGTTGCTAGACAGTCCAGAAATCTGGACTATCCACCCTCCTTGGCCCACTCTTTTGGGTGATCAAACAGGGACGGATGAAGGTGAAATTCAACATACTTCTAGGTGGGGTCCACACCTCTAGAAATAATCAAATATTGGAGGTAAAAGATCCTCTAAATAAGTCCATAATCTGTGCCAAAAATAACCCAAAAACAGTCCAGAATTGTTTTCTGGACAGCAAGGTATGTCTGAAAATAACTGAACATAACCACTGATTAAATGGGAAAATACCCCACAAAATTTGTGTTAAGATCCACCTTAGTGGGCCCAACAAACATCCAGGCCATACCCCCTTCATGAAACCCATTGCATGTGCCCAAAATGGAGCAAATAGAGTGTCAACGTCTAAGGAATGGACAACCATAGACGTCCACTTTGCTTGGACGGTCTGGATATTCCGGGGCCACTAAGTGGGCCACACACATCAGGAAATCAAGAATAAAATAATGGAAAAATAAAAATAGTCCAGCCACAAGAGAGGAAAATGGCATGCATCAAAAGAAAATGCCATGATGGGGTCCATGGAGAATGGCCCCATCCATGGATCATGCATACAAGGGAAAAGGGCCATTGGCCTCAACCATGGAGACATGAGGGACCTCCATCACCACTTGACGGTCCCACAAGCTCCTAAGAAAGAAATGAAGAAGGATCTAAGAGCACCCACCTAGATCAACCTTGAAACTTACATCACCATCATCTAGAGGCTCCAAGCAACATGGATCAATGGATAAGATCAAGTGAGAAGGGGTAGATGAGGAGGTATTTTAGGGAGAAGGGGCTGGAATGGAGGGAAGATGGGATGGAGAAATGGAGGGAAATTGCTAGGGAAGAAGAGAAGAGAGAGAGAAATGAGAGGAAAGAGAGAGAGAGAGAGAGAGAGAGAGAGAGAGAGAAAACTTTTAAGACTTGTAATGATGGCTCTCTCTCTCCTAGGCAATGATGGTAGCTTATGGTGATATTAACAAGGCTTAGGGTAATAGCCTTTCTAGAAATCTCAGCCTAGGGTGAAATGATGGCATGGGAAAATGTGCAACCCATGGTGGGGTCCACCAATCATGCAATCAATGGCCCATATCGATCAATGCTCAGAACTTGAGATGTACATATCGGATTAACACACGGGACACGGCGACGGAATCGCAGCGACGAGGCGGACACAATGGCATAGGTCTTGTGTCAATCTAAGTCAGGTCTACGTGACCGAACTCAAGGATGACGCAAACACTACCCGATGGTCGCGGATCACCGAAATTTGACTAGTAGAACCGCGAGACTAAAATGAACGAGATGCATACTCACACACGCACATGCACACATGCGAACTCAGGTCGGGTCTCACAACCTAAACCTATAACCTTAACCTAAACGTAAAACCTAAACCTAAACCTAAAACCTAAAAGTATTCTTAAATCCCTAAACTTAAACCTATAACCTATAACCTAAACCTATAACCTACAACATTAACATAAACTTATAACTTAAACCTATAACCTACAACATTAACCTAAACCTATTCTCAAATCTCCAAAACCTATAGCCTAAACCTAAACTTATAACATAAACCTAAACCTTAACCTATAACCTATAACCTAAACCTTAACCTATAACCTATAACATAAACTCAATTCCCTAAACCTTAACCTATAACCTAATCTAAACCTAAACCTAAAACCTAAAACCTAAACCTAAATCTAAAACCTAAATGTATTCTCAAATCCCTAAACTTAAACCTACACCTAATCCTAATCTCAACTCCCTAACCTAAACCGAAACCTAAACTTGAAAACCCAAACCTAAACCCGATCCCGAACCCGAACCTGATTTCCTAAACCTAAACTTTAACCTATTATCAATTCCCTAAAGCTATAACCTATAACCTATAACCTAAACCTAAACCTTAACCTAAACCTATAACCTAAACCTAAACCTTAACCTATAACTTTAACCTAAACCAAAACCTATAACCTAAACCTTAACCTATAACCTATAACCTAAACTTATAACCTATAACCTAACCTTAACCTAAATCTAAAACCTAAACCTAAACCTATAACATAAAACCTAAACTTAAACCTAAAACCTAAATGTATTCTCAAATCTAAACCTACACCTAATCCTAATCTCAACTCCCACCAACACCTAATCCTAATCTCAACTGCCTAACCTAAACCTAATCCTAAACTTGAAAACCCAAACCTTTACCCGATCCCAAACCCGAACTTGATTTCCTAAACCTAAACCTTAATCTATTCTCAATTCCCTAAACCTATAACTTAGCCTAATCTTAAACCTATTTCCGTAAACTAACTCTAGTCTTTTCACTGTAGAGATGGATAAGAGTTGGATGTGAGCTAAGAACAATTGTCTGTGTTTTTCGATGTCATGGTACACCTAGCGATTCACTTAGCGCACGAGGCGAAGCTTGTAGGTCCAGTACAATATCGTTGGATGTATCCGATCGTAGAACCTACGCCAGCACCGTCGACGGCGCCAGCACTGCAGCCGCCGCCACCATCATCGATAAAGGCGATTCGATTCCCGGCTCGACCAAGGTTCGAAACTCTCAGCTCAAAGTGCATGGTCCATGTAAACCACTTCCTTGTCGATATAGCTAAGGACAAGGACCTATGCCACTAAGATGTGAGATTTCCCTCCATTTAAACTATTTCATTTGATTTTCACTTCGGATGTGGTTTTTCCTACCTGATATATGTCTGATATTTTCATTGATCCTTTGTTTTTGTATTTTGATCTGTTGTTTTTTTGCATGGCTTGTTTGATGTTATTTATGGCTTGAAAATGGCCTTTATCTTAATGTGTTTCTCCTAAATGCTTCTAATCGTGTTCTTAGTTTGAGATCTTACATATGTCTACCTCGTTTCTAAAATCCCTCAGCGTTTTTTTGATGATTTCGTTTGTATCTATTTTCCTGTGTTTTTATTTCTCTTTGTTAAGATCCCAATGTACTTTGTCTGATTCGATTTTCTCCCTTTTCGATTGTTCTAATGCATGATCTTCTCCAATTTTTCTTGCATCTCTTTGTTTTTTTTTTCCCTTTTCGGATCATTTTGGTATTTCCTTTGCATCTCTATTTTTTTATGTCTTCTTTCGTTTTGATTTCCCATTTTGGATCGTTCTAGAAAATTTCCCTTGCGAACTTGGTTCTTGTTTTGGCGATTTGAATGGATGTAGTTTATGTTTGGATGGATTTACATAGTTTGTGTTTAGATGGATGTGAATGTGAATATTATGAAATATATTATATAATAGGTGTACATCAGGAAGAATATGATGAAATATATTGTAACAGGTGTATCAGGAATTTTGTGCTCGAAATTTTTTATTTTTTTTTAAAAAGAGACTTTTACCTGTGAAATATTTCATTATATTCTTCCTGATATACACCTATGATATAATATTTCGTAGGTAAAAGTCTTTTTTAAAAAGAAAAAAAAAATTCGAGCACAAAATTCCTGATACACCTATTACAATATATTTCATCATATTCTTCCTGATATACACCTGTTATATAATATATTTCATCATATTCACATTCACATCCATCTAAACACAAACTACATAAATCCATCCAAACATAAACTACATCCATTCAAATCACCAAAACAAGAACTAAGATCATAAGGGAAATTTTCTAGAACGATCTAAAATGGAAAATCAAAACGAAAGAAGATATAAAAAAACAGAGATGCAAAGGAAATACCAAAATGATCGGAAAAGGGAAAAAATAAAGAGATACAAGAAAAATCGAAGAAGATCAAGCACTAGAACAATCGAAAAGGGAGAAAATTGAATAAGACAAAGTACATTGGGATCTTAACAAAGAAAAATAAAAACACAGGAAGATAGATACAAATGAAATCATCAAAAAACGCTGAGGGATTTTAAAAACGAGGTAGACATATATAAGATCTCAAACTAAGAACACGATTAGAAGCATTTAGGAGAAACGCATTAAGATTAAGGCCATTTTCAAGCCATAGATTGCATCAAACAAGCCATGTAAAAAACAACATATCAAAATACAAAAACAAAGGATTTATGAAAATATCAGACATATATCAGGTAAGAAAAACTAGATCCGACACGAAAATCAGATGAAATACTATAAACGGAGGAAAATCTCACATCATAGTGGCATAGGTCCTTGTCCTCGGCTATATCGACAAGGAAGTAGTTCGCACGGACCACGCACTTTGAGCCGAGAGTTCCGAACCCGGGCCAAGCCGAGAATCGGATTGCCTTCATCGATGATGGTGGTGGCAGCTGCTGTGCTGGTACTGGCGCGAGCGCCGTTGACGGTGCTGGCGTAGATTCTACAATCGGATAATCCAACAATATTGTATTGGGCCTGCAAGCTTCGCCTCGCGCGGTAAGTGAATCGCTAGGTGTACCATGACATCGAAAAATGCAGACAATTGTTCTTAGCTCACATCCAACTCTTATCCATCTCTACAATGAAAAGACTAGATTCATTTTATGAAAATAGGTTTAAGATTAGGCTAGGTTATAAGTTTAGGTTATATTTTTAGGTTTAGGGAATTGAGAATAGGTTAAGGTTTAGGTTTAGGAAATCAGGTTCGGGATCAGGTTTAGGTTTGGGTTTTCAAGTTTAGGTTTAGGTTTAGGTTAGGGAGTTGAGATTAGGTTTAGGTTTAGGGATTTGAGAATACATTTAGGTTTAGGGATTTGAGAATACATTTAGGTTTAGGGATTTGAGAATACATTTAGGTTTTAGGTTTTAAGTTATATAGGTTATAGGTTTAGGTTTAGGTTTAGGTTAAGGTTAAGGTTAAGTTATAGGTTATAAGTTTAGGTTATAGGTTAAGGTTTAGGTTATAGGTTTTGGTTTAGGTTAAGGTTTAGGTTTTGGTTATATGTTTAGGTTTAGGTTTAGATTATAGGTTATAGTTATAGCTTTAGGGAATTGATAATAGGTTTAGGAAATCGGGTTCGGGATCGGGTTTAGGTTTGGGTTTTCAAGTTTAGGTTTAGGTTAGGGAGTTGAGATTAGGATTAGGTGTAGGTTTAGGTTTAGGGATTTGAGAATACATTTAGGTTTTAGGTTTAGGTTATAGGTTAAGGTTTAGGGAATTGAGTTTAGGTTATAGGTTATACGTTATAAGTTTAGGTTATAGGTTATAAGTTAAGGTTTAGGTTTAAGTTATATGTTTAGGCTTAGGTTATAGGTTTTGGAATTTGAGAATAGGTTTAAGTTAATGTTGTAGGTTATAGGTTTAGGTTATAAGTTTGTGTTAATGTTGTAGGTTATAGGTTTAGATTATAGGTTTAGGTTTAGGGATTTGAGAATACATTTAGGTTTTTGGTTTTACGTTTAGGTTATAGGTTTAGGTTTAGGTTATAGGTTTAGGTTTAAGTTATAGGTTTTGGGATTTGAGAATAGGTTTAGGTTATAAGTATAGGTTTAGGTTAATGTTGTAGGTTATAGGTTTAAGTTATAGGTTTATGTTAATGTTGTAGGTTATAGATTTAGGTTATAGGTTTACGTTTAGGGATTTGAGAATACATTTAGGTTTTAGGTTTAGGTTTAGGTTTTACGTTTAGGTTAAGGTTATAGGTTTTAGTTATAGGTTTAGGTTTAGGTTATCCCTTCCCAAACCAAAGAAAAACCCTATTTACACCCCAGCCGCACCCACTCTCTCTCTCTCTCCCACTCCCTCACTCCTTCACTCCCTCTCTCTCTCTCTCTACCTCCCTCTCGATCTGTCTCCCTCCCGATCTCTCTTCCTCTCTCTCCTGCTCCCTCCCTCCCTCCCTCTCAATCTCTCTCCCCATCTATCTCCCGCTCCCTCATGGACGATCTCCCTTCGTCTCGATCTCTCCCTCTCTCTTTGGCACCCTTCTCTCTTTCTCTCTCACTCTCTCTATTTTCCTCTTTCACTCTTCCTCTCCCTTCAATAGAAACAGCGATCTTCGAGCCATTGATTCAATCGAGCTTCCGACGATCGGATTTCGTAGGTGTGGAGCGGCTGGAGTTTGGATCTGGTCCATACGCTTAGGGATCTCCATCTATAAGGTGCACTCAGTTAGGTATTTTCCAGTTTCTGTTTTCCCCCAAACAATATGATGAATGGCACAAAAGTCTCACTTGATTCTATTTAAAATCTAGAGGTAAATCTAATTGTTGGTTTCAAATCTGTACACAATGAGGTTTTTCCATAGGCCACAAGCATGCACAGGGCAATTCGTGAACATGCCACCATGTGGCAGTGTGAACTGGGCATGAGATCCCAAGGCACCCATTATGTTGGTTCCACCATGCTTATCTCTCTTCACTGAAATCAGGCCAGTTCACTCTTCAGCTCCTCCATTGTGGTGGAGATATTGGCCCACATGTTTATTTGACTGACCATATTTTTCAAATGATCAGTCACAGTTATATAGGTACGATTGACTTCCTGTGTTTTTCGTAAGATATCAAGATTTATAGATCCTTAACCTAGGCATTATGACCATGAAAGCCTGTTAGCTGATGATTTTGATAGAGGTCAGCTATTACATAGGAAACAATGGTGATTGACCATAAATGAGCCACAAATGCTTTGGATTAAGCTCGTATTTGTTTTTTTATTTTTTATTTGGTACCTTCATCCATGTTTATTTGACCTTATCAACAGGTTGGATGGCAAATAAACATTACGAAAACATTACAGTGGACCATAGGAAGTTTTTAATGATTGGATGTTCAATCACCACTGTTTCCTATAGTATGGTCCACCTGATAAATGGATATCATGCTATTTGCCACTCAAGTGAATGTGGCAGTATGTAGGAGAGAAGATTTTTACACTCGTGGGCTTATCAAAGTTGTTTGGTCAATTCTCTCATGGGTACTATGCAGACCCTTCACCCACTGGGAGTGGATTTCATGAGGCCCTGACTTTGCTAGATTTGATTGGTCCAGCCCCACTTTCAAACATGCTTTGCTTGACTCTGGTAGCAACACATGACCCAATCAAATCGCGCCATGTCAGAGCCTTATTGAATCCACTCTCTCACCCACGGGCCCACTGATGTGTTTTATGCATATGTTGTCCATTAACATGGTCCTCACCACACACTTGATGAATGTAAATAGTGATGGGGCCATTTATTTGGCATTCTAGCATGTGGAAAGACCATATCCTGAAATTGAAACAACTTAATAATTTTTGTGGCAAATAACATCTTGGTCCTATTGTTGTTCTAAATGTTATTTCAGCAACTCTTAAGTGTTGCATCATGAATGCTAAGGATATTGGTAGAATCCTCTTCGAGGCACATCCATCAAGTAGGAAGCTTCTTCTTTGGATTGTATGATGATATAACCCAATATGCCAAAGTAAGAATTTCAGAAGTACTATGACTGAAGACTCCCTATGCTTGTTCATTTGTCATTTGTACCAATCATGATAGTTTAATCTAGAAATGAAGGTTTTGAGGCTTCTTTTCCTATGCTTGTGCATCCTGTAATTTATCAACCATGATTTTGTTCAGTGTTAAATGCAAGTTTTGAGGCTGGTTTCTCTATCTAGTTGTGCATCCTGTCATTTTACCAACTATGATTGTTTAATGTAGAAATGCAGGTTTCGGGGCTTGTTTTCATATGCTTTTGCAACCTTTCAATAAATAAATAAATAATTTGTACAACAACAAGTTTTGAGGATTGTTTATGTGATCTATTGGGCTTAGCCAAAAGCCTTTACTATTGGCCTTGGTTTTGCAAGGTTTCTTTCATTTTTATATCAAAGTGACAATTTAGAAATAGCACAAATAGAGGAAATGAGTGGGCATCCTTCAACTACAAATGGCAAGTGAGCTTACCTCATCAAATAGAAGAAATGAACACAATGGCCACAATTTTCTATAATTCTATTTTTTTTTCCTCATTTTTACTATTTCTGGTGCAGGGTGTCGACCCAAGAATCAAGGTGGAGGTTTGGCCAAGAGTAAGATTTTCTAATGCTGTCATCATCTTAGCCTTTCTCCAACAGTTTGGGGTCAACTTTTAAGTGGTAGATTGGTGACGTTTTAGGATTGATTGCCCACATTAGATCAACCTTCCTATTTTATGCTCTGGAATTGGCCATTTCAGAGGTTCACATTCAACAAAAAGATGGGTAAGAAAGAAAATACAGCAATAGTCAACACTCAATCAAAATGCAATGGTTAGGACACCCCATTTGGCAAAAAAGTACTATTATTGTGTCTGCCGTAACCACAAACCAGTCCTGCAAATTTCCATTTCTAAATAATTTCAGCAGAAATTGATGTTTTTTGGGGGTTTTTTCTAGATACCCATTACAAGAAATTTCAAATGGTGTTTGGTTTGGTGTGTTGATTTGGAGCTTCCAAAGCTCTAATGCTAAAAGGGTCATTCTAGTTTTGTGCATGGAAATGGAAAAGAAGCTGTAGTAATGAAATTCATGGTATTTTGTTTTTTTATTTGTGGCCTACAAATAGATGGTTAAGAAGAGCAGTAACTGTATGCAGGGGACGAAGAGACTGGGCTGAGCCTTACAGCCTGTTGGTTTCGTCATCCACCCTGGGTGGTAGGAGCCCAATTCATGTGGGCCTCGATTCAAGTCCTCAGCTCATGTATGGACTTGAGCATGCTTCAGCCTGGTCACACCCAGCCTAGCCCCATTCGTCGGCCTTATCAGATCATTACCCCTTACAGCACTTTCAGCAAAGATATTTTTTACTTTTTGGACAGAGATAAATGCTAGTATATTTTAAAATGTAGGCAAAGGTAGAAATATTACAATATCCCATTCCCACCATCTTTCTGGAAAAGGGGGAAAAATGCTTGAACCTAAGTAGGTTATTTTCCTTTGTGTACCATACCGGTGGATTAGTTGTAAATTTGACTCTCATCTAACGTGTATGTAATCTTTCTATGATCATTTAGCTGACAGAGTGTGATGCTGGTTTAATGTGCTACTTTGTAATCTTGAAATAATAATCTCCCATATGACCACCAGGTTGAAGTTCTCTTCTTGATCCTTAGGGCCCGTTTGGTCAGTCGGATCGGAAGGGATTGGATGGTTGTAACGCCCTGAAATTCGGGGATCGAGTATGAACTCAACTCCCAAGTTCTAACACATCACTTATGCAACATACATAATGATGGTTAAATGTTGTCTGAGTTAGAGCGATAAACATGAATGAGATTATACCAACACAGTAATTCATACTCCAGTGCAGTTGTATAATGGCAAGCGGAAGACTGAAATTGTATATACAAGGTATGTAAAGAAACAAAATTTTCATGAACACTAGAGTATGAACACTAACTGAGTACCCATATACATGTACTGTTTCTGAGTCAAAAATCAAAATACAATCAAAAATCTAAAAGATAAGTCCTGAAATCCCCGCGATGCAGTCGGCCTAAGCAAAGCCGTCAGAGTACTGCATGAATGAGAACTCATCCTCGTCCTCGTCGAAATCGGGCTCCGCCTCCTGAACCGACGTGCCGTCTATACCTGTGACAGAGTTTGGTTGTGTGTACAACACCGTCCCGTAACGTGGGAGTGAGTAGCTAACTCAGTGGAACAATAAAGCATAGGTTAACATGTTATCAATTCAATCAAGCAGTAATGATAAAGCAGTACAATCAAACAAGTTTAACTACTCTTATTAAATGCAAGTATGAAATGGCATGATAATGTATGCCCTTGCCAAACCACCCTCATGCGACATCATCTTACGTTCGCGAATGCATGCCTCCCTCAGTGCTCCACATCTACTAGGCACATGCGGTGTGATGATGAGCATGATTACCGAGTTGTTATTAGTCCATTTCAAATAGCAGTATTGGGAAACTAAGGTACCTCCCTTGTATCATTCCCAAACATGATCCATTCTAGGGCCGTCAATCCTAGTTAATCTCAAACGATATTATGGTTTGAGAGGCATAACGAAGGCATCACAAAGGGCTCGTCACCCGCCAGCACGGATACAAATCTCACCGTATGCGGCTCAATTGCTGACCGTCAGCTCGAGTACAGGTCTCACCGTACTCGGCTCAATCGCTAGCCGTCAGCTCGAATCAGGTCTCACCATATTCGGCTCAACTCATACTCTAGTTGCTGCGAAAGGCTCGTCGCCAATTACAGATCTTGGAGTATACTCGAAGATACTACAGAGGACTCGTCGTCCGTCAGTACGAGTACAGGTCTCACCGTACTCGGCTCTCGCCGTAAGTATCAACAGCTCGAATACATTGTCCCATACCACCATATTCGGCTCACAAGTTTGGGTTGCTCAATGGTCACTACGGGGAGGCACGTGGCCCCAGCATAGGCCGACAGCTCGGCCACGGTGTCTCATACCACCATGTCCGGCTCATGAGTCTTAGCGGATCGAGGTACCATGGTTAATGGGATTGTCACTAGTAAGTTTGGTACCCTAGGTTCAAACAGTAATGACCAAACATGGTGAACACACATTCGACATATCGGGTTACTTGACGAGCCTGACTAGCTCGAGCGCACAACAAGTTGGGCGATATGGAGCGCAAAAGCACTCCGTGTGGCCAACCACTATCGCCAACCGAAGTACGACTCGGGTTCGTCAGACACAACCCTTGTGGCGACATGAATCTCAGCCATAATCTCAAGTTTGGTACCGAATGTCTGGACTATAGACATAGTCCCAAACTCAATCAATTCTCATCCATAGCACGTGGAGTAAAGCATGATAAACAAAGTAATACAAGCATACTAGTAGGCATGTCATAAGGCATGTTATAAAGCATGATATAAAGCATGTTGTAAAGCATGTTATAGAACACTATACAAGTAGGGATACAAATACATATACATCATAAGTGAGTGGTTAAAGTAAACAACCACATGGAGGGAATCATACACGTCTATAAGGTAGTTGAGAATTCCATCTCAGCACCAACCTACGGTACTAACACCTAAGCATTTACACTCACAAGCGTTTACACAAACACTTAGAGTACACTATTTCAACATACATGACGTATGTTAGTAAAATATGTATTAGGGCTATCCTTTCGCCAAGAGAGTATTTTATCCATGTATGTCATAATCATACAGCAATTAATCATGACAATTGCATTTCCAAAATTTATACATATACGGTATCTTCTAGAATACACAATTTCAACATACGTAGTGTTTATAAGCAAACATGTATTACGGCGATTCCTTTCGCCAAACAAGTATTTTATCTACATATCGTATAACCATACATCAAATAAACATGTCAAACACTTTTCCAAAAAAAATACGTATACGGTATTTCTACGTATACCTAGAGTATGTGAAATTCCATATCCTACAACTTTAATCGAAACAGAAAACGGAAAGCACTTTGTACATGTGCAATTGCATGCAGATCATGAATCTATCATTATCTGACATTGAAAGCATTGAAAACCGTAACTTATACACCTAAAGTCCTCACCTTGCTCCTTGGAATCTCAACAGATCAGCAAGGTTTGATGAGCTTCCGTATTCGGGAGTTTTCTAGCCTAAAGAGTGAGATCGGTTAGCTATTTCATAACCTATAGCCTATACACCTCAAAACAGATCTAGGGTTAGGGTTTCTCACCTTAAAACGGAGTTGGTATCACCGAGAAAGTGTCTAGAAAGAGGCGGTGCAGCCCGTGTGATGATCAAAAGCAGTAGGAGGAAGGTGCTCCCACAAATCCCAAGCTTTCTCTCCCTTTTCTCTCTCTCTCCTTAGGGTTTTATCCCAAATTCGTATGGCTGTGAGAGGGGCTGTTCTAAGGCCCTTTTATAGCCTAAAACCTCTCCGGAATAGACTCCTATTCAAGGGGTACGTCTATTATAGGCATTTCGGCGTTGTTCCAGCTCAAAAGAGGGTTTCTAGCGGCCCTCCTTGAGCCAAACATCAGACTTAAGCTCACAACTCATGGATCTACGTGGGATTATGATTTCATCTTGGTCAGGTTCCCAGATCACACGTGGCGGACCATTTTTAGTTCAACGGTCAGTGGGCCATGATCCGAAATTCCAAGTACATGTAAATGTTCCTGAAATTTTTCCTGATCCGAGGGTGTAATTTGGTCTGATTCTGACGGTCTGGTTGCTTAATACTGATCCGCAAGCGAGTGGTGCCAGATCACTATTCAAGATATTTATTTTGTAAAGAAAAGAGTGGTTTTCACACTCCCTTACTCCGGATCCAAGCGAATGGCCGTGGGACGTCATCTGGACCTGATTTCCGAGATGGTTGTCAAGCCCAGCGAGGCGGTCCTAGATCCTTAATTTCGTGTTAATCGGACTTCCGATGTGCAGTCTAGACCTAATACGAAGTTTCAAGTCATTCCCGAGAGTAGCCGGGTAATGAGTTTGATCCTAAACTTTAGGGTAACCTAGAGTCAATGATTTTGCAAGTTTTGGGTCTTGCAGATCGTATTTAAAGCGATTCCAACGGATTTCATGGCTAATCGAGTTTTACACTTAGTTAACTTTGTTAAATTTCTAAAGGATTTAATCCTAATTGATTTCTGGTCGAGGTGGTACTCGAGCCATAGTACGGAAATTTACGGGTTGTTACAATGGTATTGGAAGGGATTGGAAGTTAAATCCTGGGATTAGCCGGGCGTGCTAAACAGAGTTGGTGATCTGAACCCAATCCCATGGATCTTAAGACAATCCACTACCAACACCATCATTACCTTTAAATCCCATCCAATTCACCCTAATCCATTCAAATTTGCCTGGGACGTATTTTGTAACGACTTGAAAAATCCCGTACAAAAACCCGAGTACCACCTCAAGCAGAAATCACTTAGGATCAAATCCTTTAGAAATTTGACAAAGTTAACTAAGTGTTAAACTAGATTAGCTACGAAATCCATTTGATTCAATTTAAATCCGATCTGCAAGACCCAAAACTTGTAGAATCATTGACGCTAGGTTACCCTAAAAATCTAGGATTAATCGCATTACCTAGTTGCTCTCGGGAGCACATTGAAACTCCGTATCAGATCTGGACCGCACGTCGAAAGTCCGATGACTATGAAGTTATAGAATTAGGACCGCCTTACTGGGCTTGACAACCATCTCGGAAGTCAAAACCAGATAGTATTTCGGGGCTATTCGCTTGAGCCCGGAGTGAAGAGTGTGAGAAAACGTGTTTTTCTTTAGAAATTAAATCTAATTTAAGTAATCTGAGACATGTCATTTGTGGCCCAAATATAAGCAATCAGACCGTCAGAATCTGACTCAAATACACCCTCAAATCAGGGGAAATTTCATACACAAGTCAGTATACTTGTAACCCTAATCGAGTTTTGGTGACCGTTGAACTGAAACTGGTCCACCACGTGTGATCTAGAAACCCAATTAGAATGAAAAGTTAACTCGACCTAGATCCATAGTCTGTGAGCTTAAGTCTGACCTTTGGCTTAAGGGGGGCTTCGGAAATGCTCCGTTGAGCTGAAACAGATTCCCTTTGGACATAACCTAAGTATACCTTGTCCCTGGGTCTAATTTGGAGTGTTTTAGGCCTATATAAGGACCTTAAACCCTCTCTCACTCTCACCATACGAATTTGAGAAAACCCTAGGAGGGAGGAGAAGAAAGAGAGAGAAAATGTGAGAGAAGTGAGAGATTCTTCCCGATACTCTACCTTGTTATCCTACGTGCTTAACCATCACGATCTAATCACTTTTTCGGCGATTCCGACTTCATTTTTAGGTAAGAAAACCCTAACCCTAACCTGTTTTAGGGTTTCTATTGGTACAAGTAGCGAAGTAACTGACTTACCTTGTGTTATAGGTCGTCGTATCGACGTTGACGAAAGCGTAGAGTTTCTGTTAAGTTCGTTACGTTTCTACGGCGTAAGGTGCAGACTTTAGACATATAGGTTAAGGTTTTCAAAGGTTTCAATGCCAAATAATGATGATTCATGATCTGGGTGTTATTGTACATTCACAATGTGATGTTTGTTTTTGTTTCAGTTGCGTATGCAAATTATAGCATATTGTGTATTCTATATATTTGTAGAAAATACCGTATACGTACAAATTTTGAAAGTGTATTTACCATGATTAATTACTGTATGAACATGCTATATATATGTGTAATACTTACTCGGCGAAAGGATTCGCCCTAATACATGTTTTTGCTACTATACGTTATGTATGTTAAATAAGTGTATTCTAAGTGTTTGTGAAAATGCTTGTAAGAGTAAGTACTTAGATGATTGTGCTTTCGGTAGGTTTTGAGATAGGATTCTCAACTAACTTAGAGATGTATATGATTTCCTCCATGTTGGTTATTTAATTTAACCGCTTACTTATGAAATGTATGTGTCTGTATTTCCTGTTTATATTGTGCTTTGTAACATGCTTGTTAACATGCTTGAATTTCTTTGTTTATTCTGCTTTACTTTATATGCTTCTGGTTAAGGATTGAATCTGATTGGGGCTATGTTATAGTCCAGGCAATCGGTAATAGACTTAAGTTCGTGGTTGAGATTCATTCGCCACGTAGGATGTATTTGACGAACCCGAGTCGTACTTCGGTTAGCGACAGTGGTTAGGCCACACAAAGTGCTTATGCACTTCATGTCGTTCAGCTGGTTGTGCGCTCGAGCTAGTCGAGCTCGTCAAGTAACATGATCTGTCCAATGTATGTTCACCATGTATGGATGCTACTGCTTGAACCTAAGGTACCAAACTTACCAGTGTAACCCCATTAACCTTGGTACCTCAATCCGCTAAGACTCATGAGCCGAGCATGGTGGTATGTGACACCGTGGTCGAGCTGTCGGCGTACGCTGGGGCCACGAGCCTCCCTGTAGTGACCAGTGAGCAACCCAGACTCGTGAGCTGAATACGGTGGTATGGGACACTGTATTCGAGTTGTCGGCCTACACTGATAAGGTAATGGGGAGTGGTGTAACGATTGTGTGTAACAGCCCTGACAGCCCTTTGTAGTGACCTTGAGTATACTTTGAATCTGCAGTGAGGCGACGAGCCTTCCCGTAGTAAACAGAGTATAAAATAGGCCTGTATTGATAAGGTGATGGGGGAGCCATGCAATGAGTGCGTGTAACAGCCCTGGCAGCCCTTTACAAGGTCCTATAACCGTATCATCGTATGAGATTATCTAGGACTGATGACACTAGAATGGATCATTGTTTGGGAATGATATAAGGAAGGTACCTTAGTTTCCCAATACTGTTGTATGAAAAGGACTAATAATAACTCGGTAATCACACTCATAACATAGCACTGCATGTGCCTGAAAGATGTGGAGCACTGAGGGATGAACACATGCTGCAGACATAAGATGTTGTCGCACGAGGGAGCATTGGCGAGGGCATGCATCATAACTGCATTCCATACTTGCATTAATAAGGGTATTTAGGAGTGTTTGATTGTACTGCTTTATCATTACTGCTTGACTTAATTGATAACATGTTAACCTATGCTTTATTGTTCCACTGAGTTAGCTACTCACTCCCACGTTACGGGACGGTGTTGTACACACCAACCAGACTGTCTTAGATGCAGGTGTTGACGAGACGTAGGAGGCTGAGCCTGATTACTACGATGATCAGGATGAGGTTTCCTTCATGCAGTTCTCTGGAGGCTTCGCTTAGGCCATTCAGATGACTGGACTACAGGGTTTACCATTATAGTTGTACTACTTTTTGGCATTTTGATTTTGAAACTTATACATGTATATGGTGACTTAGTAAGGTGTTCATACTCTGGAGACCGGTTGTGACGTTTTTGGCTTTATATACATTTATATACATCTTTTAGTCTTCCGCTTGTGTTTTATAACTTGATCTGGAGTATGAATTACTGTTTTGATATAATCCCACTCATGATTAATGCACTAACACAGACAACATTCAATCATAAGCATTTATGTTGCATAAGTGATGTTTTGGAACTCGGGTGTTGAGTTGCTACTCGACCACCGATTTTCAGGGCGTTACATATTTGGTTTGAGGGATTGGAAGGGATGGGAAGGTTTAATCCTGGGATTGGTCGGGCGTGCCAAATAGACTGGATATAGCAATCCAGGGATAGAGCAAGCCCATGGATCTCAAGACAATCCATTGACAACACTATCATTACTTAGAAATCCATGTCATCCACCCTAGTACCATTCAATCCCTTCCAATCCACCTGGCCAAACGAGCCCTTAATGTTGTGCCTGAATTATTTCTTTGACTTTTAGCTAATTTGTGAGATTAAGTAGATCTGGCAATTCCCAGACTTCAATGGTCTTGTTATCAATGCTGCACGTGTCCATCTTTCTATTATATGGTTAGCATTAGGATATACATCAAAACTGATATTTCTTTTGGTGAAATCAAGTATGCATCAACTGGTGCACATTCACAGGATTGATGTCATTTTAAAGTGCCTACTGTCATTTTGTATATATTTTGTTATGTATGATTAATAACATTCATTATGTGTTCAAACATTTTTAAGTTTTCTATTCTATGGCAGTAGAACTTTCTTTTGTTTGTTTCCTTCTACTGTTCTTTTCCTGTCAATATTTGATTCCAACTTGTGTACTCAGTAAACAATTACAGCAAGAGAGGGACCGGTTATTAGCTGAAGTTGAAAGCCTTGCTGCCGATTTGATTCTGGAGATGGATTTTGGTTTTTATAGCATTTGGTGGAGATATTACACGTGGGTTTTCATTCTTGAAGGGATTTTATGGTGATAATTCAATGTAGTTCCATACATAATCATGTTGATGGGTTTTGGTTTTTGTGGCATTTAGCATGGATTCTCTATAGATTATATATGCATGTCCATTTGTTTTTTCTTCAGAGCATTTTATGAAGATTCAAGAACATAACATTTTGTGGAGATTCATCACTTAAGTTCTTGTTGTATCCATGTTTATTTTGGAACATTATGTAGTTTCTAGAATGCATTTTCATTCTCACAGTAATTTCTGTTTATTCTTGTAGTTATCCATTTGCTTAGTTCTTGAAATGCATATGCTAATTAGGGAATTTGGATGCAAGGTCTATCCAAGTCAGCCAGCAAAGTAAGACCTAGACCTGAGCTCTTTAATGGCCCAAAACAAACTGTAGGATCCATAGCCAGGTCATCTTGAAAATGAGCCTCTTGCCATGCCTTAATTGTAGTGAGTGCATGGTCCATGAATAAAAGAGGGGACTACCAACTTCTTTTTTTAAATATTCATAAATTTACAACTCCACCAAAGATTTCTGAGTAAAGCCCTTCTCTACATGTGCTAATGCTAGTGCTAATTTATCTTAATTCTATTTATTAATATTCTATTAATTTGTTCCATTTTTCTTTTCTTATTTCTTATGTAATCTGGTCCGTGCGCTTAGGGATTGCATCCAGTCCATCCATAAGGTTTGAATCCATATTTCCATGATTTTCCTTACTCAGTTTCTGTTTTCCCCCAAATTTCTATAGATTTTGGTTTTGATCATTTTGCATGTTCCAGACTGTTAATCTGATGTGGCCATGAATGGGGTTTTTTCATGCGTGTCCCTAATAAGATTGTTTTCACCCAAATTTCCATTGTTATTATTATTATTATTATTATTATTATTTTACTATGGGTTTTACTGATTTTCAATGGTTGGCAGTTGAGTGTAGCCCAAAGAGCCCATTGATTAGTGTTATATTATATAATTATATATTAACTTAGAAGAAATGAAGAATTACCTGATATCCTCCCACCAAATGAAGAACAATGCAAGCAATAGAATTCTATTCTCCCCAATTTGGCATATTTACAAGAATCTTCTATTAGGCTACATGTATGAAAGAAATTGACTAAAATTTTTGATAAAGGTCCACATTCAACAAACATGTGTGGCCTACTAGATGGCATGGTCGCCTTTGCCACCAGATGTTTCAGATGGTAGCATGAGATACCGGAATATGCTATCAATGGGTAAACTGGGATATGTTAAGGTTTAATTGTAAGCTTTTATATAATCTGATTTGGGTCTTCGACTCTTTGTAGAATGGATGGTGGAAATTGCTTGACTACCCATCTCATGAGCATTGTATTTCTAAATGGATGTGTTTGAGGCTCTAAAAGAGTAACTATGAATTGAAAGTAGACATCTTTGTATGTAAATTCTATGAGTTTGAATTGAGTTCACTTCAAGAGTATGCTGTTTCAATATCCTGCTTAGTGTTGTTATGTCGAAATTTCAATATCATTTGTAGCACTGCCCTTGTTGATGGCACATGCTAGACATACAACGTTAATCATACCAAAGTCCATAGTTCCATACATTGGGTTTGCAGTTTTGGATCTCGGTTAGCAGTTCTTGATTCAAGCTTGTAGCATTTATGAAAAATTTTCTATGGGTGAGTATATTTGGGCTAACATAGCCTGAGTATATTTGGGCTGACATAGCCTGAGTATATTCATATCCTGGGATGTAAATCTGTTGGTGCAGTCTGGTTTTTTCATTATTCTCCTTTCCCACTCTCTCTCTCTCTCTCTCTCTCTCTCTCTCTCTCTCTCTCTCTCTCTCTCTCTCTCTCTCTCTCTCCCTTGATGAAAACAACTACTGGTCCTTCTCAACTAAAGGAAAAAAATATTATTTTAACCTTTTTCTTTCTACACACTCTTTCTTTTTCCTACTTTGATACTAGAATAGTACTAGCATTTTTCCTTTTCCCTTTACCTTCTTTTATTTATGTATACCTTATAATTTCTCTTACAGGCAACGGTGATAAACAAGGCTGATTGGAATACCCTTTTTTAGCCCTACCATTTCTTTGATGCATACGAGAACTATCTGGAGATTGACATCGTTTTTTGATCACTGCAGAAAATGATGATGACCTGAGGAAATGGAAAGGATGGTTTGAATCTCGGCTCTGCCAACTGACATTGAAGGTGAAAGGGTTTATGTTCATTTAAGAATTATATGATCCTGGACCAATGGATATATAGCATCCTTTGCCAAGGTATGAATTTTCTATTTACCAACTTTGAATGAAGGGGCAACCATACTTCCTTTGATCCCTACAGTTGTTAGAAAACTACCTAAGATGAAATTCCTAGCTATTCGATAGACATAAAAGAAATGAACATGACAGTAGTCCACACTGAATGGGAAAAGGGAAAAGATTGGACTGCTGGCATTTTATAATCTCACACACATGATCCCATACATATGGGAACATGGATCTCAATTCCTTCTTATTGTTCCCACAATCAATTGGACTGAGACCCAGCTGAGTTGGGACTTTTTTTATTAGTTAAAAAGTATGGTGTTGTGAAGTGAAAATAGTGATAGGAGAGTGTAATTGTGTCAGGTTGGTGGATACACAGTGGAGTACAAGGGAGACACTAGTGCAGTGAGAGGAGTAGGTCAAGATTTCTTTCTCAATCTTTCTTTTTCTTTCATGAAAATACTTAAAGCCTTTATCTGTGTGATCATCAGTTGGGATAGAAAATTCCTGATAAAATTGATCAGAAGTGACATCTGTTGGTTCGATGCGTTGCTGACCTAACAACTGTTGCAATTATGTTTAAAGCTTTTGCTTGAAGTAGGTCCCTTTCATTGCAACTGGACTACTTTCCGATTTTTAGAGTCGAATGAGATCCATTGAGAATTCTCTTTGCATTCCATAGTGTGCATGGTAAAGGTATGTTCCTGGCTGCAATATGTTTAAAGGAGTAAAGGTGATTTAGAGACCTTACTAATCCAATCCTCAATTACAAAGATGAAAAGTTGTATGATAGCTGATGAGGGTCGAATATTGTATATTAGACCCCGATTATTACCTGATTTTACGTACATGATAATGCTTAACGTCAAATTTTAATCGTGTTTGTGATGTAGGGTGTCATTAGGAGCTTGGAGTGAAAAAGGATACTACAAGCATGGAATTAATGCTCTGAAGTAACCAAGGTAAGGGATAGACTCCAGAGGACCAAGATTGATGGATGTACATGCTAGAGATCCGAGGAAATCAAGTCGTTCACGTTAAAGAGGCCCAAAAGTTGTCCAAGATTCAAGATCACATGGTTCCAACCATCCATTCAGCTCAAAACTTCATACATGGCCTAGGGGCCATAAATTAACCATACATGTAAAATTTCAGCCATTAGATACCTCTGGAAGTAGCCCAATGGACAGATCAGCCCCTTAATTCCTTAAGTGGGGCTCACCTGATATCTAGATATACTTCAGTTTTAGACTCGACGCCATAAATGGGATGATGAGATGGATGGACAGAGAGGATTCCTCAGAAACGTTGCAGTGGACCCCACCTTGTCTGACATGTGCATAGTGCAAATGTGCACTAGCCGTGCACCGAATGAACTAAGTCGGTCAGCAGGCACTGACCCGACTTCCTTCCTAAAACGGAAGTTTCTGTTTTCTGCTGCCGCGTAAACGAACGAACGATGTCTGTTTGAGGGAAGCTGCGGGCCACCATCACGACCCATAGGGTTGATCTGGACCATTCATTTGAAGCCCAAAGGCTGTATGAACAGGGCCTAAAGGAGAAAAATCCAAAGAAGCAGCAATATTGCTTTCCACACATTTAACTACATAATGGACGGCAGAAACGATGAATTAATGGGCTGAAATAACAGACATCCAAAATTGATATTCCCATCCAAAATTTTGAGTAGAAGACAATAGACGGTTTGAATTTCTCAACAAACACTGATCATGGGCCCCACCAACATCACAGCGCAAGGAGAGTGTGCAGGTCCTGTTTTCGCTTCTGGACGATGTCCGATTTTTGCGGCATTACACGATCATGGCTATGATCGGATGGAAGATCTAATCCGTCTATCATGTAGAGCATTCAAAAACATCCTAAGGGATGGTGTTTCTTTGGAAAATGATCAAGGAAAGTAGTGCCATTTTGCGTGCCTTCTTGGCTGCTTAAAGAAGTTATGCACACTGTGCGTAAAGAGAGCTTCCGCAACCGCCTTTTATATTTAGCCGACTCCAGCCCTTATGCATGCACCGACCTCCTTGCCTATAAAAGCAAGAGAAGAGAGAGAGAGAGAGAGAGAGAGAGAGAGAGAGAGAGAGAGAGGGGGGGGAGCCTGGGACGAGGAGAGGAGGGGGAGTTGGAGAGAGGATCCAGAGTGTTGGATGAGGAGCTAGAAGAGAGTTAGAGAGAGAGAGAGAGTTGAGAAGAGAGAGAGAGGAGAGAGAGAGAGAGAGAGGAGAGAGAGAGAGAGAGAGAGAGAGATGGGACGTCTGGAAGGAGGGCAGCGTTGGGAGAGGATCCGGCCAGTTGTGGAGGTGAGAAGAAAGAAGGGAGAGAGAGAGAGAGAGAGAGAGAGAGAGAGAGAGAGAGAGAGAGGAAGAAAGAAAAGGGTTGACAGCTTTATCACAAATTGAAAGAACTCAGCAGGTTGTGTAAGGGATGTGCTTCTCAATTATGTTTTTCTTCTTTCCAATTGAATCATTGTTTCATCCCATGAGTTTTTAATTTCTTAGCTAGGGCTGAGATGAAGCCCCTAATTTGAATGATTCATGTTTATTGTTAATTTCATCCGTAATTGATTGATTTATTTCTTTCTCTAGTGTGATTAAATGAAAACTCCATACTTCTCCAATCTATTAGCTCAACCAAAGTCAAGACGTGGATGTTGTTTGGAATCTTATTCTAGGTGTGCTTGTGTCTGACCATGAACAAGTTTTCCTATAGAGAAAGAAATAGGAATTTACATCTATTCATGCTTGACCATGGATGGAAAGATGTGAACCTTGTGCTTCAAGGGAATTATACATCCTATGTGTCTGACTAAGGACACAGAGTGTGCTTTATTTAGTAAATTTATATCAATCTGAATTAGGGTGAATTAACAGGTAAAACAAGGGTTATGATAATTAGGGGTGGATTCAAAAGTCCTAGTATTCTCCTTGATTGAATTTTCCTTCTTGTTCTCAGTTATTTTACATTGATTTTCATTAGTTTACTTAATCACTAGCTCAACTATTTGTTGGATTAGTTAAGAAGAATCATAAAATTCGAATTGTGACAACCAGTCCTCGTGGGAATGATCTCGTAATACATACCGTATCTACACCTGATTCGTATACTTGTGAGTTTAAAATCATTTAAATCAGGTTGGTTTAAATAAAACATCAAGTTTTTGGCGTTGTTGCCGAGGACTGTTTCGGTCCAATTGGATTTAGGATTCTCTCTTATCATAATTCATAGTCTTAAGGTTTTTCTTACATCATTTTAGGAAACTTAATTTTATTTTATTTTTATTTTTTTTACAGGAATTGAGGAAGGAAGCTGAAAATAAAATTGTCTTCAAAGTGAAGGAGGAGCTCCCAATTCTTCGAAAATCAATCATCTCCTTTTTCGGGTTCTTTCTTCCAATTCTTGTTTACATAGTTTCATCTTGCTTTTAGGAATTTATGATTTTTTTAGCTCTAGTTTTATTTCTCTTAGGTTGCATCTTAGTTTAGCTTTCTTTCCTACATTGCAGTAATTCAGTTTATGGTTGGACGTAGATCTCTGAACATATAACTAACATCTTTTGATCCTGAAATAGAAAGAACATTTCGTAGAAGATTGAGAAACATCCTATTTGAAATGGCGGACAAGAATGGAATTAAAGCTCTTAGAGATTATTCAGCTCCTATCCAATTTAATGAAGCTTCATGCATAGTGTTGCCAGACACCACGGGAGCACACTTTGAACTTAAACCTGGGGTCATACAATTGTTGCCCTCCTTCTATGGTTTAGATAAGGAAGATCCATATCATCATGTGAAAGAATTCCTAGACATTTGCTCTACCTTTAGGTTTCAAAACTTTTCAGATGATTTGATCCGTTTGCGCCTTTTTCCTTTTTCTGTGAAGGATAATGCGAAAGCATGGTTGAATTCTCTAGAAGTTGGGTCTATCACTACATGGGACCAACTGTCTAAGAAGTTCTTAAACAAGTTCTTTCATGTTCACAAAACTAATGCTCTCCATAGAGAAATTATTAATTTTACACAAAAAGAGGGTGATCACTTTCATGAATGTTGGGAAAGATAGAAGGATTTGCTTCTTAAATGTCCACACCATGGTTTTGAGAAGTGGCAACAGGTTCAATACTTCTATGACGGTTTGACACCCCAAAATCGTCGCATGGTTGATGCCACTAGTGGAGGGTCATTCATGACCAAAACTGATGTCGAAGCTTGGAATTTCTTTGAAACCTTGTGTGAAAACTCCCAGCAATGAGACTATTCCATTAGAGGTGAAAGAAGTCCCCAACCACAGAAAAAAGGTGGTATATATGAGATAGGAGTCATGCCAGATCTTTATGCCAAGATTGATAACCTGATAAAGAAAGTTGATGCTTTGATGTTAAATAATGGACTTCCACAAACAACTCAAATCGAGTCATGTACCATATGTTCCAGTCTCGCCCATCCTACGCAGTCTTGTCCATCTAGTGTAGCATTTCCAAAATTTCTCTCTGAACAAGTACATGCTATGAACACTTTTCGGAGAACTGGGAATGATCCTTACTCAGACACCCAAATTTTTCTTGGGCAAAAGACCACAACAAGGAGGACCATTTGGAAATCCTCCTATGCAACCTTACCCTCAAGTTGGCAGTCAACAATATCAACAGTTTCCGCAATATCAACTTCCTTCACAATCAAGGAAACCATCTCTTAAAGAAACACTCAATCTTTTTATGCAGAGTTCTCTTCAATTTCAAAAAGACACCCAACAAACTTTACAAGCTAACCAGCAAAGCTTACATGCAAATGCACAATCCATTATCAAGCTGGAAGTACAGTTGGGTCAACTTGCTGCCACATTGAGTGAGAGAGAGAAGGGTAAGTTCCCTAGACAACCTGAGACAAATCCCAAAGGATAGTATGAGATTAGCTCTCATTCAAACCAAGAACTATATCATAAGCAAGCCAAATCAATCATTACCCTTAGGTCCGGCAAACAGATCGAGAACAAAGTAGAGATGCCTAGGGAAGAATCAAATTCCAGATCGGAAGACTAAAATAAAGCGGAGAGACATACTAGTGCATCTAAAGTCCAAAAGCACTCTGACTCTCCAGGAACCACCCATGTGTCATCTTATGTGCCTAAAGTACCTTTTCCTCAACGTTTGACACCAGTTAAGAAAGGAAACAACTTTAATGAAATATTGGACATGTTTAAGAAAGTGCAAATTAACATTTCGTTGCTTGATGTTGTCAAGCAGGTCCCAGCTTACGCTAAGTTTCTTAAAGAATTATGCACTCAGAAGCGTAAGCTAAATGTTCACAAGAAGGTCTTCCTTGCGGAGTAACTCAGCTCCATGATTCAACACAACACCCCTCCTAAATTTAGGGATCCAGGAGCTCCTACCATTTCTTGTGTCATAGGAGATCATAAGATTGAGAAGGCATTGCTTGATTTAGGGGCGAGCGTTAATTTGTTATCATATTCTATATATGAGTAACTAGGACTTGGTGAGCTGAAATCAACTAAAATAACACTACAACTAGCTGATAGATCTGTCAAGCTGCCCCGTGGTGTTATTGATGATGTGTTAATCCAGCTTGATAAGTTTTATTTTCCAGTGGATTTCATCGTTCTAGATACTCAGCCCGTCCAGAATCCTACTAGTCAAATCCTGATTATACTGGGACGTCCATTCTTAGCCACATCCAATGCTATCATAAATTGCAGGAATGGAGTTATGAAGTTGTCTTTTGGTAACATGAAGATTAAATTCAATGTTTTCAATGCTGGACAACAACCGACGGACTCGGATGATATATTTGAAGTGGACATGATTGAGAGTCTAGTGCATGAATCTTTCCTTAAATCTTTTGAAGATGCACTTAAGACTTGTCTAACACATTTTGGCACAGATTTTGAAAGTTCCATCCAAGAAGTCAATGCATTGCTCGACTCTAATCCTATAATGGATACTACAAAATGGAAAGGTAAAGTGGAACTTCTTCCACCATCTGAGTCTAAACTGGTCCCGTCTATTGAGAAACCACCCGAACTTAACCATAAACAATTACCTGAAACTCTCAAGTATGCATACTTAGGTCCTTCTGAGACTCTTCCGGTCATCATAGCTTCTAACCTTGACAAAGAACAGGAGAGCAAGTTGCTTAATGTTCTTAGAGAATATAAGGCAGCTATTGGGTGGACAATAGCTGACATAAAGGGAATAAGCCCCAATGTGTGTATGCATCGTATTCATCTTAAAGAAAATACAAACACGTCGCGTGAAATGCAAAGGAGACTTAACCCTAACATGAAAGAAGTCGTTCGAGCGGAGGTGCTTAAATTGTTAGACGTTGGTATCATTTACCCCAGTTCAGATAGCATGTGGGTCAGCCCAGTTCAGGTTGTTCCCAAAAAGTCTGGGATTGGTTAATCAAGATGTTGAGGAAATTTATTTGGAAGACCCAGGTTATTAAGATTGATTAATTCATGGTCCATGGTTGCCTTCATTGCTTGTCTAGTTGACGACGTTAAACTTAACGCTCCTGGGAGGCAACCCAGCCTTTCATTTTATTTTATTTTATTTTATTTTTTATTTTTATTTTTTTTTCCCTAGTTAGTTAGTTCAATGTTTGTGGGTAACATTGTGCAAACCCTCACGAAACTACAACTCGTCCACTAGGGGCAACCTAGGGGTTTAAAGGCTTGTTGCATACGCTAAATGCAATCGAGAGCACCTGCGAAAGTGGTGTAGGTAGGATTTTTTTTTTGTGATTCTTGTTATTTTTGTTTCGCTTTTGTTGGTTTCTCTCTTGTGCTGACCCACCCTTACACTGATATCTTTGGAAAGCCTCTTAATTCTTTTGTCCAGGTACTTTCCATCACTCCTCTTTTACTTTCGTTGTCTCATGTGCATTGCCTGCTTATTTCTTTTACATTGAGGACAACATAGATTTTTGGTTGGAGGTGGGAGATTAGGTTATCTAATCAGTATTTTCTTAGTCTTGAATAAAAATTGTGAAAATTTTT
Source organism: Magnolia officinalis (assembly GCA_021015155.1). Lineage (NCBI taxonomy): Eukaryota > Viridiplantae > Streptophyta > Magnoliopsida > Magnoliales > Magnoliaceae > Magnolia > Magnolia officinalis. The sequence goes on from JAJHSJ010000019.1 coordinate 24,817,914, forward strand.
AAATTTTTCTGGAATTTATTGTGAATTTGAAGTGATTTTATTTTGAATTTGAAGTGATTTTGAGGGCCATCTTAGATTTAGAATTAAAAGATACGTGATGTTGGTAATTTATGACTCTGGGATTCAGTTGTCTGTTAGATTTCATAGTTAAGTTCGAGTTATTAATCCATGATTGGAAGTTGTAAACATTGATTGAGTCATGATTTCACAGGACACATCTCGCTTACACATTAGGGTTTCAGTGCTATATTGAATTGTAACTTGGTGATCATTAAGCATGGAAGGAACCAACCTGGGGAATTTATTCATCATCTTCAATAAGAAGAATGAAAGAAAAAGGAAATACCCAGCTACTAGATAGCTGCCTGCAGAAAGGGTTGGGCGATCAAACTTCACCATAGGTTTGCTCCCTATAGGTGTAGATTCGATTCCCCATGGTTGACATTTAGAAAGAGTAAGGTGACTAGTTTTCACCATAGGTTTTCTCCCTATAGGTGAGGATTTGATTCCCCTCCTTGGCGTCACTTTTAATAGAAAGCCGAAAGAAAGAAAAAGAATGATCTGTGAGGTACGTTTTAGTTTAGGTTTTGGGTGTCCTGAATGCTTTTGTTGGTTACTAATGGTATCATGGAATTTGACAATTAGATCTCTTAATGATGGTAAGCTGAGATCATACTATACAATCATGGATCTTAATGTTTAGAATTTTTTCTAATCAATGGATTAATATTTCAAACTTGATTATGAAATCTATCGGACCTTATCTTATTATCAGACCTCATCTTATTATCAGACTTCATCTTAATATTTATGTGCACTTGAGTCCAGGAGAAGGTACTACCCAACATTCATGAATCTTAGACTTCTCGTATCTGGATTGTTTCCAAAAATCACTCGAGTTTTTAGAAATTATCCTGTAATTCTGAATTTATTTTTCGCATACTTTACTCGAGACTAGCAAAATGCTGGTTGGGGGTTGTGATGAGGGTTAAATATTGCATATTAGACCCCTATTATTACCCGATTTTACGTACATGATAATGCTTAACGTCAAATTTTTATCGTGTTTGTGATGTAGGGTGTAATTAGGAGCTTGGACTGAAAAATGATACTACAGGCATGGAATTAATGTTCTGAAGTAACCAAGGCAAGGGACGGACTCCAGAGGACCAAGATTGATGGATGTATATGCCAGAGGTCCGAGGAAATCAAGTCGTTCACGTTAAAGAGGCCCGAAAGTTGTCCAAGATTCAAGATCACATGGTTCCAACCATCCATTTGGCTCGAAACTTCATACATGTCCTGGGGGCCATAAATTAATTGTACACGTAAAAATTCAGCTATTGGATACCTCTCGAAGTGGCCCAACGGACAGATCAGCCCCTTAATTCCTTAAGTGGGGCTCACTTGATATCTGGATATACTTCAATTTTAAACTCGACGCCTTAAATGAGATGATAAGATGGATGGACGGAGAGGATTCCTCAGAAACATTGCAATGGACCCCACCTTGTGTGACATGTGCATAGTACACATGATCTGGACCATTCATTTGAAGCCTAAAGGCTGTGTGAAGAAGGCCTAGAGGTGGAAAATCCAAAGAAGCAGCAATATTGCTTTCCACACATTCAACTACATAATGGACGACAGAAACTATGAATTAGTGGGCCGAAATAACAGACATCCAAAATTGATATTCCCATCTGAAATTTCAAGTAGAAGACATTGGACGGTGTGGATTTCTTAACAAACACTGATCATGGGCCCCACCAACGTCATAGAGCAAGGAGAGTGCACAGGTCCGGTTTTCGTGTCCGGACGATGTTCAATTTTTATGGCATTGCACGATCATGGCTATGATCGGATGGAAGATCTGATCCGTCCATCATGTAGAGCATTCAAAAACGTCCTAAGGGATGGTGTTTCTTTGGAAAATGATCAAGGAAAGTAGTGCTGTTTTGCATGCCTTCTTAACTGCGTAAAGAAGTGACGCACGCTGTGCGTAAAGAGAGCTTCCGCAACCACCTTTTGTCTTTAGCCGACTCCAGCCCTTATGCATGCACCGACCTCCTTGCCTATAAAAGCAAGAGAAGAGAGAGAGAGAGAGAGAGAGAGAGAGAGAGAGAGAGAGAGAGAGAGAGAGAGAGAGAGGAGCCTGGGAGGTCTGGAAGGAGGGTAGCCGTTGGGAGAGGATCCGACCAGTTGTGGAGGTGAGAAGAAAGAAGGGAGAGAGAGAGGAAGAAAGAAAAGGGTTGACAGCTTCATCACAGATTAAAAGAACTCAGCGGGTTGTGTAAGGGATGTGCTTCTCAATTATGTTTTTCTTCTTTCCAATTGAATCATTATTTCATCCCATGAGTTTTTAATTACTTAGCTAGGGCCGAGATGAAGCCCCTAATTTGAATGATTCTTGTTTATTGTTGATTCCATCCATAATTGATTGATTTATTTCTTTCTCTAATGTGATTAACTGAAAACTTCATACTTCTCCAATCTATAAGCTCAACAAAAGTCTAGAAGTGGATGTTGTTTGGAATCGTATTCCAGGTGTGCTTGTGTCTGACCATGAATAGGTTTTTCTATAGAGAAAGAAATATGAATTTACATCTATTCATGCCTGACCATAGATGGAAAGATGTGAACCTTGTGCTTCAAGGGAATTATACATCCTTTATGCCTGAGTAAGGACATAGAGTGTGCTTTATTTAGTAAATTTATATCAATCTGAATTAGGGTGAATCAACAGGTAAAACAAGGGTTATGATAATTAGGGGTGGATTCAAAAGTCCTAGTGTTCTCCTTGATCGAATTTTCCTTCTTGTTCTCAGTTATATTACATTGATTTTCATTAGTTTACTTAATCACTAGCTCAACTATTTGTTGGATAAGTTAAGAAGAATCATTAAATTTGAATTGTGACAACCAGTCCTCGTGGGAATGATCATGTAATACGTACTGTATCTACACCTGATTCGTATACTTACGAGTTTAAAATCATTTAAATCAGGTTGGTTTAAATAAAACATCAATAGCCATGGCATATATTGTTGTATGCAATGGAGAACGTTCAAATCACTGACCTGATTCTGGATGGAGCAGAACCAAGTAAGTTATATGGATGGATTGTTCCCTTGGAATTTGTACCAGTTGTTACTGTTTTGCATTTAACCATTCATTTTGATAGCTATGTCATTCATGCTTTGTTTAATAGTCTAATTTATATTCCTTTCTTTCCTTGTTTTAGGTGATCAAAGTGATCTGCATGTTATCATTTTTTGATGAAGTTGATGCTATTTGTAGCTGAATTTGATTTAATGTATGGTTCTTTTGGAAATGAATACAAAGGTAATACTTTTTATGCTCTCTCTTCTTTTTTTTTACTAATTTCTGATTAGGCATATGGGTATTGTTGGAAAGTGGTGTTTCTGTGTATCTCACATTGGAATTTAGATATATTTAGTCCTCTACCAGCTGTGGAAATTTTGTTGACTTCTTCAATTGGTTCCTTGTTTTAGTACATCAGTTTTCAGTTTTTATTTATCAGGAGAATTAATGGATTTCATGCGAGGAAAATTGAGATTGTGGTCAATTTTTTATGCCTATTTGATGTAGCTTTCTGAAAAGATGTGCTCCCCACAAATTGACCTTTATAATCCAATTTTACACTTTTTCTGATTTCAAGTTTTGCTCAATTTCATATTCACAGAAAGATATCCTAAATGTATTGTATCTTTTATGCTTTCTTTCAACAAAATCACTGCAAAAAAAAAAAAAAGAAAAAAGAGAGAGTTTGATTAGCTCCACATCATCAAGATGAAAATGGTGCTCTTTTGGTTTGTTGTGGTAGTTTTTTTTAGGTGTTGTTCAGTGTCGCTTGCTAACATTTTTGCTTTAGGTTTATACACTACAAGAAAAGGGGGCTTTAGCCTCGCTTCAAAATTGAGGCTAAAAAGGTTAAAAACTGAGACTAAAGCCTTTAGCCTCAGTTTTGCCTCATTTATCCAAACTGAGGTTGAAACCCCCGTGGCTAAGGCTTTAGCCTCAATTTTAGCAACCAAGGCTAAAATAACTTTTGTAGCCTCGATTCTTCAAGTGAGGCTAAAAGACCCTTTTAGCTTCAGTTTTCTCGAAATGAGGCTAAATTAAAATTTTAGCCTCCCTTGTTTCCAATTGAGGTTTCCAAATTTTAGCCTTGGTTGCCTCCAATTGAAGCTAAAACTATTTTTAACCTCAGTTCTCAACAACCGAGGCTAAAGCCTTTAGCCACGGGAGTTGTAGTCTCAGTTTATGTAACTGAGGCAAAACCGAGACTAAAGATGGATTTAGCATATTTTGGCATCAACCGAGGCTAAATTCGGTTTTTGACCTCATTTCCCTATCAACCAAAGCTAACAATATCATAATCAACAAATGATTGAACCTGTGCATATTTCACTCATTTAACATTCATCAAGACAACAATCAACACAACATCAATAAAACAATTAATGGTCTATTTAAAGTACTAAAATCAAACTACAAATGTCTTCCTTTCCTAGCCTTCCACATGAACTGTTTCAGTAAGGTCCCCTTTGAACCGATCAGATGTCTTCCTTTCCTAGCCACATCTTCTGGCAAGATGTCTACAACACCAACCTCACTGGCCATGATCACGTGTCCACTATGTGTGATGTAAAAGTGACTGGGGCGCAATCCATTCCGGTCCAATGTTGCTCCAGGATAGTGGCCATCAGTAACTGCATTTATACAATAAATATAAGTTCAAAATAATCATGTCACATGCAGAATCATTAAAGCGTGAAGCAGTTCCAGCACAAACTTCACATGATATAAGTGCAGGTCTATCCCATGGCTCAATAAGACCTGAAAAATATTCATACAGGGCCTCAATTACAGCATAATAATTTTCAAAACTGGAAAACCTCAATTAAATAATCAGACAGTTGTCCATGTTGAAGTCGAAGACCTCAGATTGGGGCCACAGAGAGTCGAGTTGATGTTTTTGAACCTTGCTCCAGTCATAATTATATCAATGGGAAGTTGCTTACAGTGGATATGGATTATATGAAGTTTATCTATGAATGGCAAAGAGTCATCTGTTTTAGCTCTGCATGCTTGAGATCAGGGCGGAATGGCAAAGTTTATCTATGAATGGCAAAGAGTCATCTGTATTTCGTGAGGTATTGTTCAGAATTGCTCAGGTCCAAAACTACTCACAGAAAGAGTTAACCAGGATCTTGAGACCAAATGCATATGATATAAAGTATAAAGAGACCACCACTGACATTACATGATATATGATCTTACACTCCTAAACACAAACAACTCTCAAATAGTTTTAGGTTACATGATCAAGAAACTGAAAAGAGCATAAAAACCATAGACAATATAAATGATTTAAGATCCAGAGCGTACCACATAACAAAGGTACAGCTGATCCATTCCATAAGACTCCAATTGCTCTTACCACATAACAAAGGTACAGAAACCCAATCATCCTTGACACAACCTATCAAACAGGGCTGTAGTACAAAAAGGAGCTAGCATCTATCAACATAAAAAACATCCTGTAGTTTGTATCAGTCATAGGAAACAAAGGATGTTGCCTATCTACATCAGAAATACTTACACATCAAAGTGTCCAACAGGCCCACGTAATGACTATTTCAGCTATAATCACCTTGCAAATCAATGCGATTCCTATTAAAAAACAAAAGGATTTCCTGTTTTATCTCAACATGCTTTGAGGCTCAGGCACCCTGTTGGCCCTGGGTATTACAGATGCCCAAACACAATCGTTGGGCCTGTTTCAACTGTACACCATTATTTGTGTTTGTGATAACTACAACTGCTCATTTTATCTCACAATCTAAGGCATTGTACTCTTACCTCAGTGCCTATCTGAAGATAGTTTTAAAATGCATCCCCAGGTAGGACTTGGGAGGTTGCAAGAGCTGATATGCATACATCGAATATGATAGTCTACACACCTAATGATCCCTTCTTTCAACTGCAATGTCTTTCTATTTCTTGTCAATCAAGTTTTTTTTTTTTTTTTTCTGTCAAGTTCTTGTCATGCTGTTTCATTCTCCAGATTTTATTCGAACATGTAGTAAATCTTGCCCCTCCGGCATTACACCGCTAGATGGGGCCTACATATAGCAATAGTACAATACTCAAAACCATTCATTGGATGGAAATAATCAGGGTTACACCATGGTTCAAAAATCACAATGAATAAACATTCCTTGACAATGATTTTTTACTTTCATTTCAATGAGTTCTATTTTCAATTGTCCATTCAAATGTTTTCAATTTATTAAAACAAAGAAATGACAATACATTATGGGCCTAAAAAGCTCAGACTGTTGACTCAATTTCAACAAGTTTTAATTCCTTAGTTTTCGTTAGCTTTCAAGTTCTGTTCTATTCAAGATACTTCTGAATCTAGTACCAAATTGACATACCTCCTAATTCGCATGGCCTCCTCCAGCCCCGATATCTTCCTTGATTTGATGACGATGCGCTTCTGTATTTTTGTATTCCCTAAAGAACATGAAATTAAAATGGAACTCGTTTAGGCTTAGAAATGATACTACATTTTGCAGTGACAGAATATTGACCATTCAAATACAAAGAAACATCACAGAATATTATTTATTAAATGGTAGCATTAAGCAAATAAGAGTTTAAAAATTATGTTGGTAGGCTTAGTCATATGCACGTGTTCGTGGGTGATTTTGCATAGTAGTTGTGACATGTACAATGCAATTAGTTTCAGCTCCTACTAATGCATACCAAGGTAATGATAATGATTAACCAGCTAGAGATACTTAAAAATGCTTAGGCTGCATCTATATGCACAAGTGATTTGGGGAATTAGCTGTCAAATTGCAGATACATTTCTTTCAATCCCAACTTGACGGCAACATAATTGCAGTTTGGAGCCCAGCCACCCAAAGTTAAGGAAGCTATAATCTGGTTATTAAGGTTACAATTGACATTATAATATACTAAACACTATATTATTTTACTATTTTAAATATTTGTGTTGAGACAACCAATCTAAGTTTTACAAGCAACCATGTCCAATATTGGCACACATGTGGATGTCCAAGTTACATGAGATGAATCAAATGAGTAGAAGGCTCCATCTTCATGCAATTTCTAACAGAGGGAGTAAGAGAGACCAACCATAACTCTTCAAAACATCAGCATCATAACAGTATGCCACGTAGCATTCCAAAAGCAAGTTTCCTATTTTTTCTGACCTCATTACAATATATCTACATTGGGTATATACCTCGTGTGGGTCCAGACACGGTCAGGGATGGATGTTGGATTTGGAGTGTCCGCAGCTGCCCTGGCTGTAGGCCTGATCAGCTTGATTTCTAGCACTCTTTTCTACAGGAATAAGCATCCTCAAGGGGGCATCTTCGCCCCAATTGCTCGAGAGGGTTTGACGCAGAGGAAAGTGTGTCTGCCTCCCATACGACTGGTTGTAGGTGATTTGTTGGCTTGCAATATCAGGAACTGACACAATGCACCGAAAATCTCTTAGATTTAGTTGATTAAGAATTGTTGTATTTTCTTAATTTGTCTTTTTTTTTTTTTCCTGAGCCACACTGTCGATGATCTATAGTTGTGATGTCAGTTTCTTTACTTCATTTAGCTAAAGCGTCCATTTTAGTTGATTGCAGAGTATAGGTTATCTCCGATACCCTCAAGTAAGACGAGCATTTTTGGGTGGTGGAACATCTTCCATATTGTAAGTTCACTGAGCCACGTTATCTCCAGTACAACCCCACCACCAAATTCCTTACCGAGTAACTATTTGTAGGTGAAAAGAACTAGAAAATTAGGGATTGAATTTCATATTTTTTTATTTTTTTATTTTTTATTTTTTATTTTTAATAATTGTGGTTGTGGCTGGGATTGGATTTTTTATTTTTCTTATTTTTTTGAATAATTCCTCACCAAGTAGAATGTAAAATTTTAAAGTATGTTCATTCTTCCTTAGCTTACTTGTATGAGTGTCCTTGAAAATTGATTTTATTTATCATCATAATTCTCTGGGGATCATACAAAATCAACAAAAGCTCATCACAGGCAAGATCCTATATTCAGCAGGGTGACCTTTGACAAGGTTCGTATCTGGTCTTGTTATGGATTCATGTGTTTTTGATGTATTAGATGCTGACCAGGAATACCTATGGGGTGAATTGATTTCCTAGGAGTGTAATTACAAGTAGTTCTAAAATTGGCCGACTCAAATCAAAACTCAGCAGGTTTTCAACCCTCTGCTTTTCCACCATGAAAAGCACTCTGTTCATTTTAGGTACTACTAAAAAAAAAATGAAATATTAATTCAGCATATAAGCTTCACATGTTTTTAGCCTGTTGAGACTTCAAAATTGATTCACATATTTATTAACATACATTTCATTGTTTTGGTGGTGTGGCCCACATGAGTTTTGGATTGAGCTGATCTTTCAAATACGCTCCTCAAGAAGGGGATAGCGCGGCTTCTTTGGAAGTAAGAGGAATAGCGGGATACTTAGATCCAGAGTAAGTTTGAATTCTCTTTCATTAGCTCTATATAGCATTTATTGAACTGTTGTCTGAATTGCTTGGGTTGTTGCATTTAAGGTATTATTCCACTCAGCAACTATCTGCCAAAAGTGATGCATTATATGAAGCTCGATCGCTTGCTAACATTTATGCTAACATTTATGCTTTAGGTTTAGGGATTTGAGAATACATTTAGGTTTTAGGTTTAGGTTTAGGTTATAAGTTTATGTTTAGGTTTAGGTTATAAGTATAGGTTATAGGTTTAGGTTTAGGTTAGGTTATAGGTTAAGGTTTAGGGAATTAAGTTTAGGTTATAGGTTATAGGTTACAGTTAAGGTTTAGTTTATAGGTTATAGGTTTAGGTTTAGGTTATAGGTTTTAGGATTTGAGAATAGGTTTAGGTTATAAGTATAGGTTTAGGTTAATGTTGTAGGTTATAAGTTTACGTTAATGTTTTAGGTTATAGGTTTAGGTTATAAGTCTATAACCTACAACATTAACCTAAACCTATACTTATAACCTAACCTATTCTCAAATCCCAAAACCTATAACCTAAACCGAAGCCTAAACGTATAACCTATAACCTAAACCTGAACCTATAACCTATAACCTAAACCTACAACATATAACCTAAACTCAATTCCCTAAACCTTAACCTATAACCTAACCTAAACCTAAACCTATAACCTACACTTATAACCTAAACTCAATTCCCTAAACCTTAACCTATAACCTAACCTAAACCTAAACCTATAACCTACACTTATAACCTAAACCTAAACCTAAACTTGAAAACCCAAACATAAACTTGAAAACTCAAACCTAAACCCGATTTCCCAAACCTAAACCTTAACCTATTCTCAATTCCCTAAATCTTAACCTATAACCTAACATAAACCTAAACATAACCTACACTTATAACCTAAACCTAAACCTATAACCTTAACCTAAATGTAAAACCTGAACCTAAACCTAAAACCTAAATGTATTCTCAAATCCCTAAACCTAAACCTATAACCTACAACATTAACCTAAGCCTATTATCAAATCCCAAAACCTATAACCTAAACCTAAACCTATAACCTAAACCTAAACCTTAATCTATAACCTATAACCTAAACCTTAACCTATAACCTATAACCTAAGCTCAATTCCCTAAACCTTAACCTATAACCTAACCTAAATCTAAACCTAAATGTATTCTCAAATCCCTAAACCTAAACCTACACCTAATCCTAATCTCAACTCCCTAACGTAAACCTAAACCTAAACTTGAAAACCCAAACCTAAACCCGATCCCGATCCTGAACCCGATTTCCTAAACCTAAACCTTAACCTATTATCAATTCCCTAAAGCTATAACCTATAACCTATAACCTAAACCTAAACCTTAACCTAAACCTATAACCTAAACCTAAACCTTAACCTTAACCTATAACCTTAACCTAAACCAAAACCTATAACCTATAACCTATAACCTAAACTTATAACCTATAACCTAACCTTAACCTAAATCTAAAACCTAAACCTAAACCTATAACCTATATAACCTAAAACCTATAACCTAAATGTATTCTCAAATCCTTAAACGTAAACCTACACCTAATCCTAATCTCAAGTCCCTAACCTAAACCTAAACCTAGACTTGAAAACCCAAACCTAAACCCGATCTCGAACCCGAACCCAATTTCCTAAACCGAAACCTTAACCTATTCTCAGTTCCCTAATCCTAAACATATAACCTAAACCTATAACCTAGCCTAATCTTAAACCTATTTTCATAAATTGACTCTAGTCTTTTCATTGTATAGATGGATAAGAGTTGGATGCGAGCTAAGAACAATTGTCTGCATTTTTCGATGTCATGGTACACCTAGCGATTCAATTACCGCACGAGGTGAAGCTTGCAGGCCCAGTACAATATCATTGGATGTATCCTGTAAGCCCTGTATCCTAGACCATACCATTCCGTAGACTTCCGCGGTCTTCCCGGTCGAATTCCGGCAACCTTCGACCCTTAACTGATAATTATGCGCGACCCTGATTCACACGTCGTCAACCCGAATCGACTCAACCTAAGACTAGTACCTTAGCGACAGCGCCGTCGCCGCGGTTTCGATGCCGCGACTCGCTCGCCGAGGCGATACTCTGACCAGGAGATGTGGGTCAGCATTCGGTGCGAGGAAAATGCCGCACGTATGGATTCTGAGAGAATCTCTACAAAAGGTCACATCAATCAATCAACAATCAATCCCATCAATCCATCACCTCTCACCCTTCCCCAAGCAACCCCAAAGTCAAAAAGGCTCTTACACACCCATGCTTTTCTTACACCATTTGCCACAAAAGTCAAAAATTTCTTACACCCATCACTCACCACATCCATCACCCCATCACCCATCACTCTCTCTCTCTCCCTTTACAACTCTCTCTCCCCTTCATTTTCAAACTCATTCCAAGCAACCCAAACACCCCATACGTCCAAGCTTCCCCATCTCTCCTAACAACCACAAATATGGCCCACCCTCTCATCTCCCATCTCCACCATCTAACCTCATCTCCTCCGTTAGAATCAAAGCTAAGGAGCTAAGGAAGCCTTTGGTACAAGAAGGAAGCGGTGGGTGATCTTAGATCTTTGTTTTCATTCATTTTGTTTGATTAAGGGTCCATATATGTGGGACCCACCTTGATGTATATTTGTATGAGGGGCCCATAGTGGCGGTGTCCCTCCATTCTCACCGATCTCCCTCTATCTCTCTCATCTCTCTCTTTCTCTCTCTCTTTCTTGTATCGTGGACCCCACTATGAAGTATGATCCATGTCGTCCCACCCGTTGGGCCCACCTTGCAGTCCATCCTTTGGGTGGGCTGGATATAGGAGAACACAAATATCGGCTTGATTCAAAACTTGGGTGGGCCACGTCCCTATGGGACCCACCACGATGTTTGTGTTATGACCACGTCCAGCGTCTGGACGCTGGCCAGTGACACCCAGCCCCATAGTTCAACAGGCAGGCTGAGTGGAGACACCTCGTCTCAACGGTGGGCCCCTGGCTCACGTGGTAGATAGAGTGAAGGATACCTCGTTTAACGCTGAGGTCTTTGGAAGAGGGTGGCTGTCAGTGAAGTGTGAACACTGTGGGGTCCATGGGACCCATCCACGCCGTCCATTCCATCCTCCATGTCATTTTAGGCGTTGAGCTGAAAAATAAGGTCGATCTGATAATCAGGCGGGCCATACCATAAAAACTGTATTTTCTACTGTTTAAAGCTTTTAGGACCCACCTTGCTTTATCTACACACCAAACATGCCGTATATTGGACTTCTTTGGTGTGTTTTGATCCCTAGAACGCATTGGATGGAGTGGATTCTCAGGTAGCAGGCCCCACATGTGATTTTTCTTAGGAATATATATATATATATATATATATATATATATATATATATATATATATATATATATATATATATATATAAGCTGCAGCCGCAGCAGCGCTGCTGCTATCAGAAGGCAGGCGCTGCCTGAGCTGCCTGTGGATGGATGACGGGCGAACAGCAGCCACCCACGGCTCCAGCCGTGGGCCCCACCATGATGTATATTGGTCATCCAACCCGTTCATTAGGTGGGCCCCTCCCTGACGTGGGCCCCCCTCCAAAGACTAGGCCCATCTAAAGCTCAGGTGGCCCACATCACAAGAAACCGTGGGGCTGAACCACCTACCATTGAAACCCTTTTTGGGCACACAGAAGTTTTGGATCAAGATGAAATTTTCTTTTTCCCTTCATCTAGGTCTGGGTGACCTTATGAACGGTCTGGATTGCTTATAAACATTGAGGTGGGCCCCACATGGGACCCACAATGAAATGTGTTTTATTCCACCGTCCAGGGGACGGTGGAGCCCTCTGTGATGTTTGTGTTTTACCCCCACCGTCCACCGTGGACGGTGGGACCTACCTCCCCTGTGTGTGAGTGTGTGTGCGTGTGGGTGCATGTTTGTACGTGTGGGGTTGTGCATGTGATGTGTGTGTATATATATATTATTGTATATATATTATATTATATTATATTACGTAATATACCTGATGGTGAGCTTTCATGGGCCCCACCATGATGCATGGGTTGCATCCAATCCGTCCAACCATCCTAGAAGCTCATTTTTTTGTTGGCATGAGCTAAAGAATGAGTCAAATCTATAGTTCAAGTGAGCTCCACCTTGATATGTATGAGGCACATGTGATTAGGCCATCTTGATGTAGTTAGGGCCCATCCATTGAGGCCCACCTGATATACTTAAGGCCCATGTTATGAGGCCCATTCGATGTATTTGTGGCCCATGGTTGAGGCCCACTTTGGTATATTAGGCCCAGGGGTTATGACCCATTGCAATGTACATAAAGCCCATTGATGTGGCTCACTTGATTTATATAAGGCCCATATGATGTGGCCCATTTGATGTATCCAAGGCCCATGGGTCGAGGCCCAACGGGGTGTCCTTAGGGTACACTGCAATGTGTGATTTCCCCATGGCTTGTGTGTTGATATTAGGCGGGCCATGCCTTGGGAGCAATGTTGGTTTGACGTCCACATTAAAGAATAATGTTGGTTAAATGTCCGCATTATGACTCTCCCTAGGGCCCATTGTTAGGCCCATACTTGCAGGCCATCTAGGCCCATCTTCGTTATGAACAACATCCATTACCATATAACATGTTTAATATAGTTCCATAATTCATGATCATACACATCATATGTATGCTTAATATGAGAAGTAACTGATCATAGCATATGTCTTTGGGCAGATTGTTTAGGGGCTCCTGGTTAGGCAATGTTGCCCCACATGAGCGCATGAGACGCGCAAGATTGCTACATGACTAGATAGTGTGATTCATGCATTCGCATTGTGTGATATGGTTACTGTACACCCTAGCGACATCAGGGTCGTAGCCACCATAGGCATATCGTGGTTGGCAGGATTGGATACCGAAAATCTTGTTCTACATGGGATGCTATAGATATCCTTGGGTGAAAGTCCCTAAACCCTTATGGTACCAAGAGGTTGCTCCAACGTCTAGACTGAGTGAGTGCATGAGCGTCGAGTGCCGATTATCAGACGGCAGCTTTTTCCACTATGTCGTGGTTGGTTGGAAGGAGGTGCAGCCTTACCCGCCCAAGTGGAGGGGGCAAAGCTAGGCTGAGTTTGACCAGCTAGAGGAATGGGTCCGCTATTGACGAGGCGAGCCCGATATTGGTAGACGGGTGGTGAGGTCTCTTCCACTTACCTTATTGCGCGCGATGGGGCTGTAATATGGTTTAGAGTGTACTAGACCCCGGTGATATCCCAGATTTGAGCTGTATTGATATGTGGATGTAAATGAGGATTTGTATGCTTTAGTTGCATCTCACATTACATGGCCTTGGTATGGCCGACATTATTCATGTCTTGCATCGCATAGCCTTGGTACGGCTAGTGGTATTCATGGATTCATTGGCACGTTCCGCATTACTCTGATACTGCATATCTGCATTACTACCTTGCGCACACACTTTCACCACCCTCTAAGCTTTCTATAAGCTTATGCATGACCATTGTGTGTAGGCGACGTTGGGACGCAGGAGCGCAGAGCAGATCTTTTTGGAGCTTTTTGTCCATTCTCATTGTATTTTCCTTTATGCTCATTGTACTTGTAAAGTTTTTGATCATAGTGAAAATGTAATGAAGTTTTTGGTTGTTGTTTGTGGGTTATGCCTTTGTTTATGCTTATTACGAATTAAACTAATGTTGAAAATCCTCCTTCTAGCATCCCAGGATCGGAACCTAGCGTATGGGCGCTAGGAGCCGAGAATGGGGTTCTACGGAGGCTGTCGGCGCCGGATTCGGCGATCGAGAATTTTGTGAGCTCGATTTTCGAGTTTGGGGCATGACATATCCAATTGTAGAACCTACGCCAGCACCGTCGATGGCGCCTGCGCCAGCACCAGCGCAGCAGCTGCCGCCACCATCATCGACGAAGGCGATCCGATTCCCGGCTCGGCCTAGGTTCGGAACTCTCGGCTCAAAGTGCATGGTCCGTGCGAACCACTTCCTTATCGATATAGCAGAGGACAAGGACCTATGCCACTATGATGTGAGATTTCCCTCCGTTTAAAGTATTTCATCTGATTTTCGGTTCAGATCTAGTTTTTCTTACCTGATATATGTCTGATATTTCCATCGATCCTTTGTTTTTGTTTTTGTGTTTTGATCTGTTGTGTTTTGCATGGCTTGTTTGATGCTATCTATGGCTTGAAAATGGCCATGATCTTAATGCATTTCTCCTAAATGCATCTAATCGTGTTCTTAGTTTGAGATCTTATATATGTCTACCTCGTTTCTAAAATCCCTCAGCGTTTTTTTGATGATTTCATTTGTATCTATTTTCCTGTGTTTTTATTTCTCTTTGTTAAGATCCCAATGTACTTTGTCTTATTCGATTTTCTCCCTTTTCGATTGTTCTAGTTCTTGATCTTCTCCAATTTTTCTTGTATCTCTATATTTTTTTTCCCTTCTTCGGATCATTTTGGTATTTCCTTTGCATCTTTGTTTTTTTATATCTTCTTTCGTTTCGATTTTCCGTTTTGGATCATTCTAAAAAATTTCCCTTGCGATCTTGGTTCTTGTTTTGGTGATTTGAATGAATGTAGTTTATGTTTGGATGGATTTACAGAGTTTGTGCTTAGATGGATGTGAATGTGAATATGATGAAATATATTATATAACAGGTGTATATCAAGAATAATATGAAGAAGTATATTGTAACAGATGTATCAATAATTTTGTGCTCGATCTTTTTTTTAAAAAAAAAAAAAAAGACTTTTGCCTACAACATATTTCGTAGGTAAAAGTGTCATCCACGTTTTTTACCTATGAAAATTTTCGTAGGTAAAAGTCTCATATACATTTTTTACCTATGAAAATTTTCGTAGGTAAAAGTCTCATATACATTTTTTACCAATGGAAATTTTCGTAGCTAAAACTATCGTCAAATATTTTATTTACAAAAAATCATTTTTACTTATTTTTTACCGACGAAAAGATTCGTCGGTAAAAGTTTTGCAAATATTTTTACCTATGAAACAAATCGTCGGTATAAGTTTTTTACCAAAATTTTTACCGACAAATTTCGTCGGTAAAAAATTTATAAATATTTTTATCTATGAAAAACATCGTTAGTAAAAGTTTTTAATTTATTTTTTACATTTTGACCTATGAAAAAAATCGTCGGTAAAAGTTTTTAAATTATTTTTTACTGACGAAAAAATTCGTCAGTAAAAGTCATACCTTTGCCGAAGTAAAAAACTTTACCCTCGGACTTTACAGATGAAAATTTTCGTTAGTAAAACTCTTTACCTACGAAAAAATAGCTTTTAGCGACGAAAATTTTCGTCGATAAAAGTGGGTTTTCTTGCAGTGGCTATTCCAGGACCTCCATAATTCAGTTTATATCCTTCATAATTCATATTCAATTATATGTTTTAAGATTCAATTTATCTTTATAAGTGCAAGTGATGTGTAAGATGTATCACAACTAGTGATTCGACTATTCTATCATGGACGTAATGCGCTCTAGGTAGAGACCCTCTTGGGGCACGTAAGTCCTTGAACCTTCGGGTAGTGGTACACAAATCGATGTGTGTAAGTCGCAACAGTGTCACATCGCCTTGGATTGGATGTCGCACATAGTCACTCCATGAACAAGTCATGTCACGTAAATCACCCAGCCCATGTGTCGTGCGCTCTGAGGAGTTATCGTAAATCCACGGTAGCGTTGGCCATGCCGGCGAATATCGGTATAGTGAGAGTGCGGGTCAAGCCGGTTATCTATAATCGTATTCCATAATGTGATGATCAAGCCCCACATACTTTGATAGGCATGCATCTCATGTAGGTTGTTTGCGCATGCTGATAGCCTCGTGTTAGTGAGCACGGGATGTATCAGACCCTTACTTTGCCTGTTATGAATATCTTAAATTAAAAGTATAACCTTCACTATGAGTAGGGCATTGACCCTCTCCCAACCGTACAGTTGATGCAGGTGGCATACAGATTGATGACCTAGATGACTACCTCCCTATAGAAGATTATCTTGAAAGACTAAGAAGATAGTTTTACTATTTAGTTTTATACTTCCACTGTAAACTCTGATGTTGTAATAAACCTCTCATTATGAGTCCACTTGATTATTCCTTTGACTTTGATGATATATAATCAATACAGTTGATTTTATCCTTGTTAATGTTACCTTCAGGAATGTATCTAGATGTAAACAAACAGAAAGAAATAGGGTGCGATTTAAGAGCATCCAGTCGTACATTATTAACACCCGGTTTCCTCGGGCACGAGTACATTCTCTGGCCATGAAAATTTGGGCTGTTACAGTTGGTATCAGAGCATGAGAATGAGATTAACTGGGCCTGAGGGAGTGGACCGCGATAAACTTTTCCCGATTAGGATATATGACGAATTAGATACATACACTCAATTGAATTTCCAAAGGAACTAGGTAGTGAAGAATTAGAAACCCAAACTCAAGATTACACTCAAGATTCCCATCGAGAATGTTAAACCAAACGTGAAATCTAGAAACCATGAACCTAGGCACCCCATAATAAATTATGAATAAGACCAGTCCTGAATCAAAAGCCATCCTAAGATAGGATCAACACTAAGAAGGACAAGTTTTCCATATAGGAATAGAGACTTCCCTGATAATTCCAGAATTTACAACTATTTCAAAGGGATTTTGACATGTTGCAAAACCTACAAAAATTCTAAAATTTTCCAATAGATCACTTAGGTCTCCAGCAGCCTTCCTCTAAAATCTCATCTCCATTGTCGTCTAGTCCGGTTAGGATACCTGGCTTTCACCCAGGCGACTCGAGTTCAAGTCCCAGCCATAATCAGGAAAGGCGTAAGTGTGTTACTCTAATTTCCAAATCTCGAGGTCGAGATTTTGTTTAAGGGGGGTAGCTTGTAGCGTCCCCAAATCCAGATTGTCAACTATACGTGCTCCTAGACTTATGCATATCTAGCTTATGAATAGTATATAAAGAAAACCTATATGTAATGAATCAGCAAGAACAATAAAAGTAAGATTAGGTAGTGTATCAAATAACCAAGTATGCTGCGAAAGTTTAATAGACTATGTAGAATTTCGCATTACAAGACAAGACTTCATGACACTCCCATGAGTTTAGAGCAATCGAGATTATAAATTGATGGAAACATGTTTACGTGAAGTTTACACGGTTTGACTCAAATTCTAAGTCTTAGAAAATCTCAAAAGATTTCAATGCCCTGATCAAGCAAAGGATCGAGATTCAACAGGAATACGAATTGATACCAGTAAATCCTCTATATTGCACAAACGAAGGATCTGTGTATTGGACTCGAACCAACTACAACCATCTATCCATATCACCTGGAACACAGGATATAGGTAATCATCATTTATCCATATGACCTTGAACACTGGATATAGGGAATCCTTAGAGACATGAACGATGGCTTGTACATTAAAAGTACTAAATTTCGGGGGCAAAATTATGTTTAAGGGGGGTAGATTGTAATGCCCCGAACTTTTCAATACCCGAGTATTGAAAGTTCTCGAGCGTTACCAAGAAATTTGCTTAATATACACACATGTACGATACTAATCCAACTATCCTAGCCAGACATCCTCACCCTAATAAAAATCTAACCGTTGGGCATTACCTCTGTAGACACTGAAAAAATCGGCGTCTACGTTGTTGGCGTTGTTGCTATAAAATGTTGGTGTTATGGTGATGTTGGGGGTGATTAAGCTGACTTATGATTGTTGGAGTCGCCACTAGCCGAATGATCTCAGAATCCCGCGGTCGGCTAGAACCACGGAATACGTAAGGTTGGGGAAATCCGAAGACTCCCCGACCTTAGATTGACTCCTGGTCTACGATCCGGGATTCCGGGTAAGGGACCTCGGTTACAAAGAGGGAAGGTGTTAGGCACCCTCTCTGCCCGTACAAATGTACGGTCTCGACTTAGTGTGGTAAAATAATCTCAAAGGATGATGATGATGCTATGGTCATGAGAGGACTAGTCACACGTGGATTTCTGATGTAGCAAGATCCGAGTATTTCGGCAAGCTACAGAGCATACGTCCGACAATGTGTCTAGAGGGCGGATGTGATGATGCTTATGCAAAGAGATAAGAAAAGTGGACTAGATCACTAGGAATTTCTGATGTGACAGGATCCGATGTACGGCAAGTCACAGAGCATACGTCCACTAGAGATCTAGAGAAGCAGGGGGGTTGAGAAGGGAGTAGATGTCATGATGAATGCTTGTAGGATAATGGATCTTTGGCTTGATTCTTAAGTAGGCTAAGACATGAACTGAACCATGATCATTCTGGGCTAAGCTTATGGGTTGGAAGGGGATGAGGTGAAGGCTGGGAGATGGCTGGAAAATTTGGGCTTGAAGGCTTGGGATCTCCTTCCCTTCCTTCACTCTCTCTTCCCACTCTCTCTTCCCACTCTCTCTCTCTCTCTCTCTCTCTCTCTCTCTCACTCTTTCTCTCTCACTCTCTCCCTCCCTTGGTGGCTCTCATCCATGTGTGGTGAAAATGAAAGGGGAGAGGGCTATTTATAGCCCTTTCCAATGGTTGTTTGGTAAATAGAGGATAAGAGGAGGGTAAATGCTGATGTGGCATATGGTGATTGGTGGAGAGGAGAGAGATGCCACATGGCATGCTCCCATTGGCTAAAGGGGCTGCTAAAACGGTTAATAGTGAGGATGGGGAGGGTAAATGTATAGGAAAGTTGACTTTGGATGCTGGGACAGCTGTCCCTGCTCAGACCGCACGCGGCGGAACTCTGATCACCGCCGGTGGTAATCCGACAACCGCCGGCGGTAGTCCGACTACCGCCCGGACCTGGTTGAGTCCGGAACTCGTGTGACTGGCTCCGTGCGCATTTTTTGGGAGGAAGCGGTAATTCGACTACCGCCGGCGGTAATCTGATTACCACCTTGGTACGGTTTTCCTCGAAATTCATCTGGTGAGTCCTTTTTTGGGTCCTTAGAGTGAAACAAAGTTTCTTTTGAACATTTGGCTCTAAATGGCTTGAAGTCGGCTCGATGGTTACCTAAAAATGATTCGAGAAATAGGTCGATTTTGGACATGGTCTGGATTGAATGATGATTCATGATGGCTTAGGTTAGGATTAGGGTTAGGTTTAGGATATGATCATGGTTCTCGGATTGTCTTAACAAAATCAAGATGTTAGCTTGGGTGGGGTGTCTACAGATGCCCCTCTTTGACCGAGGTTGCAAGCAACCGAAGGTCAAAGCAAGTGGACACCCCACCCTTCTGGTCAGAATGAAGGGTAGCGATTCAAATCTATTGCTTACCATTGTATCATTGTCAGTTGACTGTTTAGAAAAGGATGACTTGCACATATCACGAGGGTTGAGGAAAACGTTGTGATTGCCTCCTGCGCATTCGTCGCAGCTTTACGGATCACCAATCACAACCCTTTCACATCAGATTGTTTACAGCATTGGAGGGTAAGTCTGAAAAGTAAGGGCCTCTACGCATTTGTCGCGGCTTTACGAGGATTCCCGTACTGTTAAGTCTGTCGTTCCTTTGCTATGTAATCACCCTAGGAATGTTCGTTCCATTTGATCGCCAAAGTGGTTAGCTGCCCTGCGCATTGGTGCGGCCTTACGGGGAACTCACTACGCCGACTTGGACTCGATCAAATTTTGCGAACATTCCGGACTACGTATGTGCAGGTAATCTGTTTGCCATGCAATCTGCTGAGTCTGACACTTTGGTTACAATGGATCGTCTTCACTTCGACTTTGATTATTCTTTCCAGAGATAGACCCACTCATCTTACTAGCATTTGTACGACTGCCCAGTTATAGAGATCTGGCCAATCGTACATATATCATGTACAGACTTGATCGTCCTTCGGGGAAACCGGAAGAGATCGGGTCTTATTTAACTATTTGCACTGTCCGCAACTGGAGAATATGGAAGATTCCTCAGTGTACTGCGCGACGCGTGCGTTTTTTGAAAACTATCCCCTTTGGAGCTAGACTCCTTGAGGATTTTATTTGAACTCTCTTTTTTTTTTTTTGAAAAAATATCCGTTCGATCTCGCGGGTGGGCGTCGTCGTTCGGTTTTTATTTTTGCAAGTTAAGTAAACAGTCGCGTTGCCTCCACTAATGAGTTGGCAGAGCTAACGGTTTTTATTTGAAGGTCAAATGGCCTCCACTAATAAATCAGTGGGGCTAATTTTTTATTTGTAAAAAGTCAGATGGCCTCCACTAATAAATTAATGGGGCTAATGTTTTTAGAAGAGGCAAACCTTTTGGGCTTATACTTACAGGGGGTTTATTAGAGTTACCTGGTATTTTTTTATATATATTTTTTTGAAGATTTTGAGATTTTTGGAAAATTCAAAGGTTTTATGGAATTTTTGAAAACTTTTGAGAAATTTTGGGATTTTTGGGATTTTTTATTTTTTTGGGATTTTTTTGGAAGTTTGGAATTTTTGGAGAGTTTTTTTTTTTTTGAGACTAGCTGTGTAATCTTCCGTATTTGATATAAAATTTCAGCACTGTCTCCTTCAATCTTCTCATGGTCATTTTATCTTTATCGTCCAATTGAGCACGCAAGAGCACAGTACTTGGTCTTACCTTCCGGAGTGGATCTGACCCGAATTACATTTTGAACTGGGCTGGGGCGGTAGTTGGACCACCGCCGGCAGTAATCGGACTACCGCCGGCGGTAGTTGGAGTACCGCCGTTGACATTTGCCCGTTCTGCCTATTCTGTCAGGTGCTGCAGTGATTCAGCGATGACACCTCTGTTCCGAAACGGTACTCCGAGTACCGCTAGCGGTAATCCGATTACCGCCCCCGTCCATCTTTTCTTCCAGCGAGCCCAATTCTTCTCTGTTCATTCCCTTTGTCTCTTCCTCCGATATTCTCGTCCGTCTGTTCTCTGATCATTCCTTTCGTCTCCATTTTGTCCTTTCTTCTTTGTCTTCATCCATCCCTTGTTCCTTTCTCCTTTTCTGATTCATCATGGCCAATCATGATGATGGGTTAGGTGGGTCTATTGATGGTGAAAAGGTGGGTAGTTCCATAAATGATGAGGGATTTATGGGTGGATTGATGGGGGTAGATGGAGAAGTGATGGGCCCTCTTGAAGGAATGAACACCATTTATAGCTTGGATCCTGTTCTTACTAATGAGCTGATGGGATTGGATGTTTGATTGATGGAGGGATGGCTATGGATGGTGGGGATGGCTTGATTGATGGGAGGATGGCTATAGGTGGTGTGGATGGCTTGATGGATGGGAGGATGGCTATGGATGGTGTGGATGCTTTGATGGATGGGAGGATGGCTATGGATGGTGTGGATGGCTTGATGGATGGGAGGATGGCTATGGATGGTGTGGATGCTTTGATGGATGAGAGGATGGCTATGGATGGTGTGGATGGCTTGATGGATGGGAGGATGGCTATGGATGGTGTGGATGGCTTGATGGATGGGAGGATGGCTATGGATGGTGTGGATGGCTTGATGGATGGGAGGATGGCTATGGATGGTGTAGATAGCATGTTTGCGGCACACCGTCTGGAGAAGGATGAGATCTTCTATCTGCGCATGAAGGTAGAGGGGCTCAGGCAGAGATATTCGCTACATGAGAGGTTGGGGCTTACCTGTAGTTCCCGATGTTGATCATCTGCTTGTCCCGTATGCATGAGAAAATTTTATTTTGTTTTTGTTTTTATGAAGAAAGAAAACAAAGTACTTGTAAAAAGATTTTCACAGAAAATAAAATTTTATTTGTGCTAAATTGACCAGTGTTTGCTTTTGGATTTGTGCTTTGGATGATTGAGATCAGAATATTGAACTTAGCCCACGTCGAATCCGGTATTCTGAGTTGTTTACCAGGGATCTCGGTTCCCTGAGAGTAGCGCATACTAGGATCATGCCCCTTGGATTTAGGTAGAGTCTGACAGAATTCTGATCCGGGACTTATCTTTTTCTTGTGCTTCTTCCACTTTGTTTGTTGCCTTGGCTTCTCCTGTACCTACACTTTTATTTTTTCTTTTTTTCTTTTCTAGCCATTTTTGCCCATAGCGCCTTTTCAGGTTTTCACCACGACCGGCCTTCTCGTCATTTTTACCTATCCCATGGCGTCCTTTCGGATTTTCACCATGTCCCGAGTTTTTGCTCTTGCCTGCCCCTTGGCAGCTGTGCTCTTTTTACTACCCTTGGTGCCTTTTCAGGTTTTCACCAAGTCCGCTACATGCCCGCTGTTTTTACTCGAGGCGCCCTTTCGGGTTTTCACCTCTCGCCCATTTTGCTTAGGCATGTTATTTTTCTTTTGATTTCTCTTTTTCTTGTACAAAGGTGGGAGGCTAGACTCCATTCATTGGCACCCAATTGGTGTGCTACCTGACTTTGTCTTCAATCATGACCGTGAAGCTGTTGACATTAGGTTAAACTATCCTGAGGGGAAATGGGATGGTGAATTGTGTTCTCACTCATTGGGTTCGACTTTTTTTTTTTTTTTTTTTTTTTTCATTTCTTCTTTCTTTTTTTTTTCTTTTTTTTTACTGCGCTTTATCCGTCCATTTTTTTAAAAAAAAATTCTCTTCTTCTTCTTCTTCTTCTTCTTCTTTCTTTTTTTTTTTTAAAACCTTTATTTTCTGGAACACTTATTGGAGGAAGGAATGATGATGGAATGTACTCAGGATGCTACCTTTTGTCGTTTGACTTTAGCGTTACGTTTGTAGTTGTTGACATAGTCAAGTAGGATTACCCATGATAGACGTTGTCGGCGTTGATGGGCTCTGAAAGATCTTTGCCCCTAATGATGGTGAGACGAAGGGCACCTCCCGGAAGAACTTCGCGGATGATCAGCGGACCATCTCAGGATGGCCTGGAGTTGCTCCCTGAATGTAGTAGGCCCAATGATAAGATGTGCATGATTACCATGTTGCTAACCTTTCTTTCAGACTTATTTGTCTTTGGTCCTGGCGATCATTGTTTGCTTTATGTCTTCGAGATGTAGTTGGTTGCATCGAGCTTACCACCAATCATTTTCCTTGACTTCTTGCTTCATTTGTATCCATGATGTAGGATGTTGTTGCCGCCTGCTTTTTGTCTGCCACGAGAATGCACTCATGACCATTGGATGCCTTTGGGTTCATTCTTTCGATGATGTCCACACCCCATAATGAAAGAGGGTTAGGGTGTTGCCGGGTTATAAAGACTCAAAACATGCGAATGGATCCGTTATGCAAGCTTCGAATACTTGAAGCACTTCCTGACATGCCGCAATTAACTTATCTCCATCGTTCATTAGTAGGACTTCGTCGTGGACTTCAGATGTGATCTTGACAGCTTTTGCTGGACTCGACTTCAGGCTTCATAGCAGATGGCATATGACTAGTTTCTTCATTCGATCTGGGTAAGGCTTCATAGGAGAATGCGAGGTTGGATGCCCTGGCCTTGAGAATTCTGTCATCCTCTGCTTGTATTCAGGAGGCGATGATCTCTTGATGCGTACTGTTCTAGGAGCTCAAAGGATCCCAGGTTCACAATTTCAAAATTATCCGTGACGACATCGGCTTTTGCCTCGAACTTTCAGAGGGAATCCTCTAGCTCGAGAGTTGGATCATCATTTTCCACATCCTGGGCTTCGTTCAAACCCATGAGTTTGAAGTCTAACTCTAGATCGAAATCATATGAGTCGACTTTAAACTCGGGTGTTGTAACACAGCGCATTTGCACATTATTGCTTGTGAGTTTTGAAGGATTTTCTATTGTTTTTGTGTTTTGAGAATTTCTGTTGTTTTTTTTTTTTTTTTTTTGGATTTTAACGAGTATCTGAATTTTTTGGCATTTCGAAATATCTAATGTTTTTGGCTTTTTGAAAATTTTTGATTTTTTTTTTTTTGGATTTTGACAAGTATCTGAATTTTTTGGCATTTCGAAATATCTAATGTTTTTGGCTTTTTGAAAATTTTTGATTTTTTTGAGAAGTGTATGATTTTTTTTTTTTTGGCGTTTCGGAAATATTCAGTTTTTTGGCCTTTTGAGATTTTTCTGATTTTTTTTTTATTTTGACAAGTATATGATTTTTTTGGTGTTTTCGAAAATATCTAGTGTTTTTGGTTTTCGAGAATTTTCTGATTTTTTTTAAAAAAAAAAAAAGACGGCGATGTGAACCAAGGATTGCCTGATTCTGTTCGAGGAGTCAAACTTATTTTTTTCTTTTATTGTGCCGTCTTGGGGATTGCGAATCAGCTATTGCCCTGCACTCCCTCCCCTCAGGAGGCAGGGCCAGACGGATTAGTAGGTGGGGCCCTCATTGTCGTGCCCAAATGTCGTGATGAGTTTGGGATTGGGCTCTGAGTTGGTGTTGGATGTCACTTTCCTTCCTCGCTCATCCTCGATGCATTGTGAGTCTTTGGATTCTTCCTGCTCAGGTGGGACCCGGACTGTGGTCCAGTCAATCAGAGGCAATTCTTGCCCCTTGCCCAAGTCATTTCCAAACAGCCTAGTTTGGGCTCATTTTGGTCATTTGATCCTCCACGGTGGATCTTGGCCTGCCAATCAGATGGATGATCCTTCTCTGATGGATTTGATTGATGTGTGGATGAAGGGATCGACTTCCTCTTGCCAAGTTTGCTCTCCTCCGATACATTTGTGCTTTGCTATCTCATCCTTAGGAGGCTGATATCCCAGTCCTGTCATGCTTGCATTTTCTTGATATTCGAGCTGATAATAAAAATGTTGGTGCTCGACTGAAGGGAAGACATAGTTTGATCCGATGGGACATGCAAGAGGTATGCCATTCGTGTTTTAAACTCAAGATTATGGCATGGTATGTCCTCATCGGAGCATTGTATGTCTATGATCGGAATATCTAGCTCTTGATGGTTGATGCTTCTATCGAAAATTTTGTTCGGGATCGTCCAAAATGGTCAGCGCTTGTCTTCGAAAATGTATTTGGCCTTTTGATGAAGAGTCGAAGAGAGAGCCTTAACTCTATGGATCCAAGACCGATCAGGGAGCAGATGAAATGAAGCTGTGATGTCAAAGACCTGAAAAGTGATGGTTGATGTTTTGGGGCTAATCAAGATCTCGACATTATCTCTTCCTCGACCTTTCTCCTAGAGGCGGGAACTACTTGTCCCAGACTCTTCTCTTGAGGTTCGAAGACTGAGCAGAGCTAGACAAATCCCTTGAGTAGCAGAATGTCCTTCTTGAAAAGTTACCACATGATTGAAGTTGGGCCTTGATTTTACTAGGGCATGCGGTATGTTGATCGAAGAAGGAGGATTTTCTTGGATCACGAGGGTTGGAGCAAAGATCGGATAGGCAGATGGTGCCCCTTGCGAGACGGAGGATGTGGATTGAATTGATTGAGGGTGGCTCCGAGGGTATGGAGATTGGACCGGCTGGAGATGCCCCTTGCATATTTAGGGGAGCAAAGATTGCATTGGATGAGCATGCCCCTTGCATATTTGGGGAATGGAGACTGGACCGGCTGGAGATGCCCCTTTCTTATTTGAGAGCGAAGAGATTGGATTGGCAGGTGTCCCCCTTGTAGACTTGGGGTATTGTTGTTGGGCTGGCAGTGATTGAATGGATGCATTGGACTGGATGACAAGGTGATTCTCCCTGAATGATATTAGTGGCAGGGGTGCCCAATGAGGTGGGGCTTGCTTGATACAGCGCAGGGGATTCTGGAGGGTGTAATTGGTGGTGGCAACAACAGGAGAGGTAACCACAATCGTTTGGTTGTCAATCAAATCTTGGACTACATGTTTCAGGGCGAAACAATGGTCCGTTGTGTGGCCTCGGGATTGGTGGTATGCACAGTACTCATTCTCATTATAGTTTGGTGGCAGAGGGTTTGGTGGGAGCCTAGGCAATAGCGGTGTAAGTATTTGCCTTTGGACTAGCGTGGCTAGTACCTCACTGTACGTTTGGGCTATCGGTGTAAACTGCATAGGTTCCTGGATCATCCTCATCTGCTGACCATGATTGGGGTACTGAGGAATCTCTCTCTGCTGTTGTTGTCGCCATTGTCCTTCTTGAGGAGCGAATTGCGCACCTTGGGTGGAGGCGACAAGATTGTCTTCTTCTGTTGGATGGAGGTCAGGAACACTTCTGTTACCATTCTCATATCCAGTAGGCCTTCTTTCCACATTATGTTGTACTGGGGAGGCCTTATGAGGCCACAGGGAGAGATTGTCCTAGCCCTTATTCCGGCTTCGACTCGTTCCCCCCCAGCACGGATGAGTTGGGTAAAGTTGGCATATGGATAGGAGACGAGGTATTCCAGAGATACTCGGGTTTGCCGAGTGGATGATCATGTAGATTTGCTCTTCGTCATCAATGGGTGTTTTTCATTCTAGCGGCCATTGCTCGCCACCGTCTAACGTAAGCTGACAATGACTCATCATCCCTCTGCCTTAAGGCAGCAAGATCCGCCCTTTTGGCGCTACATTAAGATTGTACACGAAACGATCAATAAAAGCTTGAGAAAGTTGTTCCCAAGTCTTAATTCGATGGTAGTCTAATGACGTGTACCAATCTAACGCATCGCCTTTTAAGGATTTTTGAAACAAACGGATCAACGCTCCATTATTACCTGCCAGAGTATTAAGCTCTCCACGGAATGCTCTTAAATGATCCATAGGACACCCGTACCATCATACCTTTTGAATTTTGGAACCTCAAAGTTTTGAGGTACCTTGGCATCGGGAAAGGGACATAAGTCCCTGAATTTGGTGGATGGATGATCCACTCCTTACTGCCTTTGAAGCTGGTTTTGCATCATTTGTAGCTGCTCTCGTAGCTCCTCAATCTCTGACTTACTTTGTTGTGGGTATCTTGCCCCTTGCTGTAGGGCCTGTGCCGCTTCTTCTTCTATATGGATCTAGAATGGGGGTTTGATGGAAAGAAGGTGGACTCCCGTGGTGAGAGGTAGCTGGAATTGAACACCACTCCCTTTCGGAGGAGGGTGAGATGTTTGGAATGGCTCCCGCCTGGGGTATCTGCCAATTCCGGGATGTTACTCCCGTTAGGGGGAGTGAGCTGGACTCGAAACTGGCCCCCTTCATGGCATCCGCCAGTTCTTGTCTGTGATTTGCATGTGCTGTGACCGGATTGTTTTTGTGATGTGTTGAGTAAAGATGTGGGGAGGGTTGCTCCCGATTGCTTGCTTTTGTTGGTCTTGTGCTGATTCTTCTGGGAGAGGGAGCACAGGATTTGCTGGAGGAATGAGAGGAATGAGAGAGAAGGCAAAAGGAGTTTGAGGGAGTGAGCTGTTCTGCACACTAGGCTGGGTCATTTGTATATTCGGTGTGGCACCTGGCACTAGGCGAAGCAGTAGCTCTTGCATTGTTCGAAGTAATAGCTCTTGTGTGGTGACATTGGCTGGCAACTCTATCGGAGCTATTGGTAAGGGTACGGGTGTAGGCATGGGTGCGGGTGCGGGTGTAGGTGCGTGTATTTCTGGAGCTGGTTGGGGTGACGGCTCTTCTTCATGGGTCGCTTGAGAAGTTATGGCTGCACGGGATCGAGTGGTCATGGTTTGAATCTTTGCCTAAACAAGTATAAGCCAAAGTTTTTTTTTTGTGTATGTATGCAGTGATAAATGTCCCTTGAGATTAGTATACCACACGTTGTCGAGTCGGGTCTCAGCTAGTGCATTCTACACTCTCCCCAGCGGAGTCGCCATTCGGTAGACACTGAAAAAATTGGCGTCTACGTTGTTCATGTTGTTGTTGCTATAAAATGTTGGTGTTATGGTGATGCTGGGGTGATTAAGCTGACTTATGATTGTTGGAGTCGCCACTAGCCGAATGATCTCAGAATCCCGCGGTCGGCTAGAACCACGGAATACGTAAGGTTGGGAAATCCGAAGACTCCCCGACCTTAGATTGACTCCTGGTCTACGATCCGGGATTCCGGGTAAGGGACCTCGGTTACAAAGAGGGAAGGTGTTAGGCACCCTCTCTACCCGTACAAATGTACGGTCTCGACTTAGTGTGGTAAAATAATCTCAAAGGATGATGATGATGCTATGGTCATGAGGGGACTAGTCACACGTGGATTTCTGATGTAGCAAGATCCGAGTATTTCGGCAGGCTACAGAGCATACGTCCGACAATGTGTCTAGAGGCGGATGTGATGATGCTTATGCAAAGAGATAAGAAAAGTGGACTAGATCACTAGGAATTTCTGATGTGACAGGATCCGATGTTCGGCAAGTCACAGAGCATACGTCCACTAGAGATCTAGAGAAGCAGGGGGTTGAGAAGGGAGTAGATGTCATGATGAATGCTTGTAGGATAATGGATCTTTGGCTTGATTCTTAAGTAGGCTAAGACATGAACTGAACCATGATCATTCTGGGCTAAGCTTATGGGTTGGAAGGGGATGAGGTGAAGGCTGGGAGATGGCTGGAAAATTTGGGCTTGAAGGCTTGGGAGCTCCTTCCCTTTTCCTTCCTTCCCTCTCTCTCCCCTCTCTCTCTCTCTCTCCCTCCTTCTCTCTCTCTCTCTCACTCTTTCTCTCTCACTCTCTCCCTCCCTTGGTGGCTCTCATCCATGTGTGGTGAAAATGAAAGGGGAGAGGGCTATTTATAGCCCTTTCCAATGGTTGTTTGGTAAATAGAGGATAAGAGGAGGGCAAATGCTGATGTGGCATATGGTGATTGGTGGAGAGGAGAGAGATGCCACATGGCATGCTCCCATTGGCTAAAGGGGTTGGTAAAACGGTAAATAGTGAGGATGGGGAGGGAAATGTATAGGAAAGTTGATTTTGAACGCTGGGACAGCTGTCCCTGCTCAGACCGCACGCGGTGGAACTCCGATCACCGCCAGCGGTAATCCGACAAACCGCCGGCAGTAGTCCGACTACCGCCCGGACCTGGTTGAGTCCGGAACTCGTGTGACTGGCTCCGTGCGCATTTTTTGGGAGGAAGCGGTAATTCGACTACCGCCGGTGGTAATCCGATTACCACCTCGGTACGGTTTTCTTCGAAATTCATCTGGTGAGTCCTTTTTTGGGTCCTTAGAGTGAAACAAAGTTTCTTTTGAACATTTGGCTCTAAATGGCTTGAAGTCGGCTCGATGGTTACCCGAAAATGATTCGAGAAATAGGTCGATTTTGGACATGGTCTGGATTGAATGATGATTCATGATGGCTTAGGTTAGGATTAGGGTTAGGTTTAGGATATGATCATGGTTCTCGGATTGTCTTAACAAAATCAAGATGTTAGCCTGGGTGGGGTGTCTACAACCTCCATTCAATAAATTCAACTATCTGATAGTTGATTTCAAGACAAGACCATCCATCACGTGATTTGACATAAGTACTTCCCCATGAATGACACGACAAATAACTCCCTATCCGCAATGATTTAGATATACATTCTGGATGTAAACAAACAAAAAAGAATAGGGTGCGATTTCAGAGCATCCAGTCGTACATTATTAACACCCTGTTTCCTCGGGCACGAGTACATACTCTGGCCGTGAAAATTTGGGTTGTTACACAACGTTCAAAACGTGCTTCAGCCTATTCTTATTTCCAGATTATTTTGGTTTTTCAGTTTTCATATTTTACAGAAAATTATTATATCTGTATTTTTCTCAACATGTAGTGGTGTGCTTGGTGAGTAAGCCCATTAACACGGGTAGATCTTCTATGGATTGGTGACAATTGGTATGTCCACAAGCACATGTAACAACCTAACTAAGTATCAAATATTTTGGTCAGTTATTAAGCCAAATTCGACAAGCTTATAAGAAATATTCAAAGGAATCAATGTCCCCTAAATTAATAAATCCATTCAATCTCAAGTGGGGTGAATAATACAAAAGAGGAGAGAGAGAGAGAGAGGGAGAGAGAGAGACTATTATGAAAATGGTTGTTACCCATCGCTGTCGCTAAGCCAATTCAAACCTTCCAAATAGTGATGAATAGTTACAAGTAAACTAGTGACAAGCCTGAATTCTAAGGTGAGAATAAGATGGTTGATAACACTAGGGAAAACACTTATAACACTTCATGGATAATGAAAGGTAAAAAGACAATAGAGGCTTTTAAAAGAGGGAGAAAATGAATCAAATAATACAAGTAAAATTAAAGTTATTGATTTATAAGTATATAAAATTAAAATTTCAGTAAATACTCCCATTTATCTTAAAATATTATTCAACGTACTCATTTATGCTGACCTGTTATAGACAACTCTAACAAGTAGGATGTTTTCATGCGTCGGTACACTTGTACAAAAGTCATAAAAGGTATTTGCAGAGCGTAGAAATATATCATGAGAACACAAATACACATTACCATAGACACATGTCATAACAAGAATGCTATAGTACCTAGAGACGTAAGTATGATCCAAATTCTACAGGCAATCATCCTTATTGTAACACATGACGATAACACATAGGTTGCACACATGAAAATGACTAATTGATGAAGGATGAACGTGATGAGGTCAATCATCGTCTTCCTAAAGGATAACTACTCCGAATCCATGAAGCTTCCTCGAATCCACAATGAAATAAAGCAAGAAAATATAAATAAATTATAATAAATTCAAATTTTGATTATGAGTGAAATAAACGAGTTCACAACCCTTTAAATAGGGGTACCAAGCAATAGGAGAGAAATTAGAAGCAAACTACAACTAAAACTCCTAGAATTCGCAACTTATAGATGGTCGTGATGCCTACTAGTGCGCAAGGTTTTTAGCTATAAATAGTGTCCTATTTGGCCTCACCAAGTTGTTCTCTTAATGATTCTAAGAACTTTTCATGTTAGACACAGCTCCTAAATCCCAACGGATGAAGAGTTATAATTAAACTAAAACTTACTATTTATAGTAAAATAGAATTAAAATAGGGAATGACTGTCGATCCGGGGGTATTTCACAAATCTGGCTTACGTAACCTGACATAACGGGGTTGGTTGGCTAAAGTAGCTCATTCTACCCCAAAATCATATATTTACGCCTGATAACTCATTACGAATTGTGAGATATGCCTGATCTAAGGTCCGATGGTCCGGATTACTTCTGTTGTCGACCAGACCTTTTCTCATCTATCTTGTCCATGAAACTATCCACGACCCGCTCTACATCAATCCCCTTCACTTTAAAAGAACAACTCCTCTAGTTCTCATCCTACTCTGGTTCATGATACTTGGTCAGGTCCACGACGTTGAAAGTCCATGAGGTCGTTATGTCATCTGGAATATCAACAACATACGTGTTGTCATTGATCTTTTCGAATGATTGGGATAGGTCAAATTTCTTATTCTTCAACTTGTTGTACGTCCCGGTCTAAAATCTCTCTTTGAGCAGATGAACCATAACGCGATCACCCACCTTGAACACCTTTTGTCACCGATGCTTGTCCGCTTGTTCCTTGTACTTCTCGTACGAGGCATGTAGCTTGGTCTGCACTTCCGCATGAATATCCATTATCCTGTCTGTCATATGTTCTGCTGCAATGCTCGTGCTTGGGAGCTTGGACAGAGGGACCAAGTTAAGCGTGTGGTGAGACACTCATCCATAGATAATCTAGAACGGCGATTTCCCTGTCGAATGGTCACCATGTTGTTGAATTCAAACTCTGCTTGAGACAAAGCTAAATCCTACTACTTTGATTTTTCTCTTGAAATACAGTAAAAGAGGTTTCCCAACGTGCGATTGACAACTTCGGTCTGCCCATTAGTTCGTGGGTGGTAGGCACTGTTGACTCGAAGTCGCGTATTAAATCGAGTTTACAAAGTCCGCCAAAAGTGGCTAATAAACTTCGTGTCATGATCAGAAGTAATGGTCTTGGGGACCTCGTGTAGCCGTACGACCTCCCTAAAGAATATATTCGGCACGTGTGTTGCATCCAAGGTCTTCTTGCATGGGATAAAGTGCGCAATCTTGGAGAAAAGATCTACCGCCATGAACACTGAATCCATGTCGCGTTGTGTTCGTGAGAGACCAAGTACGAAGTCCATAGATAAATCCTCCCAAGAACCGTCAGGCATAGGTAAGGGGGTATAGAGGCCTGTATTCTGAGATTGCCCCTTGAAGGTCTGACAAACATAACAACGTTGTATTGCTTTTCCCACATCACGTACCAATTGTGGCCAGTAATATCGCTCTTCTACAAGAGCTCGCGTCTTGTCTCGCCCTAGGTGTTCACCGAAGCCACCTTCATGTAGCTCCTAAATAATCTGCTCTCTCAGAGAACTTTGGAGGATGGACAATCGATTCCCTTTGAAGAGGAAACCATCCTGTATATGAAGGTCAATGGGGCGACCTTCTTGACACTTCACCTGAGAATCTTTGAAGTCCTTGTCCTCGGCATACAGCTCCTTAAGATAGTCGAAGCCGACCACCTCGTTGCTCATCGTAACAAGCAGTGATGCATAACGGCTAAGTGCATCAGCCACCTTGTTCCTCTGCCCTGATTTATGCTTCAGAACGAACATAAATTCCTGTAAAAACGCAACTCATCTAGCATGCATACGATTCACGTTACTCTGGCTATTAATAAACTTTAATGCTTGGTAGTCAGTGTACAGAACAAACTCCCTTCAAATCTGATAATGCCGCCAATGTTGCAACAACTGACAACAACTGCGGATAACTCAAGCTCATACGTCGACCACTTTTTTTTTCGGGCTTCGTTGAGCTTCTCGCTGTAGAAGGCTACCGGCCTGCCTTCTAGTGATAATACTCCTCCAATTACGATGTATGAAGCGTCACACTCTACTTCAAATAGCTTGTCAAAATTAAGAAGCACCAAGACCGGTGTCATGGACAAACGGTGCTTGATCTCATGAAAACTCTTGTTAGTTTCATTGGTTCACTGAAACGATCCTTTTTTTTATGCAATTTATAATAGGTGCGATTATTGTGCTAAAATTTGCACGAATCAATGATAGAAGGTTGTCAACCTGTGAAAACTCCTCACATCATGAATGTTTGTTGGGATTGACCATTCCCTAATAGCTCACACCTTTTCATCATCCACACGGATGCCCGTGGACGTTACAACAAATCCTAGAAACAACAGGCTGTCCATTAAAAGGCTACACTTCTTCAAGTTGAGGTACAACTTGTTAATTGTAGGACCTTAGTACCTGCCTGAGATGTTTCCCATGCTCCATCTCATCATAGTTATATATCATTATGTCATCAAAATATACTACCACAAATCGGCAAGTGAACGGTTTTAGAATTTTATTCATCAAACGTATAAAAGTACTTGGTGCGTTTGATAAATCGAATGGCATGACCAGCCACTCATACAACCCTTCCTTGGTCTTGAATGTCATTTTTCACTCATCACCGGGTCAGAAACAAATTTGATGGTACCAACTCCTTAGGTTTGGTTTAGAGAATACCTTGGCCCCCTCTAACATATCGAGCATATCGTCCAACCGCGAGATTGGAAACCGATATTCAATGATAATTTTGTTGTTATTACCCAGCTGTCGACAGACATGCGCCAGCTTCTATATTCTTTTGGCTTTATTTATGTTGGTACGACACATGGGCTCATGCTCTCTCTCAAGAGACCCTTATGGATCAATTCCTCCACTTGCCCTTGAAGTATCCCACACTCCTTCAGACTCATCCGATAATGAGGGTGGTTGGCAGGGTAGCCCCAGGGACGAGGTCATATAATGTTGAATATCCCTCATGGGGGCAATCCATCAGGTAAATCTTTGGGCCAAACTTCTTTGAATTCGTTTAGTAATAGTCTTAAACTTGGAGGAATGTTTGGGGGTTCCGCTTCCTCACCCTTCACCATGATGACGTATACCTCGCCAGTTTCCTTGGATTCCTCCATGAAATCCCAAATGGTTAAGAGAGAACTCCCCTCCACTTTAAAGGCTTCAGGGTGGTTCTCTGGTGCCATAAGGGTAAGGATTATTTTTCGACCATCATTGATGAATATATAGACATTGTCTCGTCCTTGATGGGTCGCATCACTGTCCGACTGCCAGGGCTGACCGAGTAACATATGACATGCTTCTATGTTGACCACGTCACAAAGTATTTGATCCTGATAATTTTTACAAATTAAAAATGAGATAGTGCATTGTTCAGTTACATTGGTCTCGTTCACCTTTTTTATTCAACCAATTGAGTATGGGGAAGGATATTTTGTCATTGGTAGCTGCAACTTGTCCACTATTACACTTGAGATGATATTCTTGCTACTACCACTGTCTATGATTACATCACAGACTTTTCCGTTAACAGTGCACCACGTACGGAATATATTATGTCGTTGTGGATGTAATTCCTTTCGTGAGGTATACAGTAATCGCCTCACAACTAGAGATTCGCCACGATCCTTGCCTGTCACTTCATCGCCACGTGCTATTTCCTCGGTGGCTTGTTCATGTTTACCAAAGTCAGGATCTTCTTCTGCGGCCTCACATTCAGTGCCCCCCTTCGTTTATGGTCAAGTGTGCTGCGGGACATTGATGACAGTTGTTTGATAAGTGGCCCGGTTGGCCACAACGGTAACAATTGCTTGACCTTGACCGAGCATAAGGATTTGGAATCCTATTCGGGCCCACTGTTGTGGGTGCTGCACATTGAGGTCTGGATGAGCTGCTCCCTGTATCACGGCTTGCGGTTGTAGGAGGTTGAGGACATTCTCCTACTGGTTCTTTTCCTCGTGCTAACACTGGATCCTGCGTGGGACCGTCATGGGGGGTCAAGTTGAAGGATAGGGCTGAGCAGGAACCCTCGCACGTTGCGTTTATGCCCTACCTGCTAATTGAACTATTTCATCTACGGTCCCGACTGGGTACATTTGAATTCGGTCCTGAATTGTCGGTCATAACCTACGTATAAATTGTGCCACCTTCTATGACTCAGATTATAACAGATCGTTTCGTATTGCTAACCGCTAGAATTCTTTAGTGTAATCTGTGACAGATTGATTTCCTTGTTGGCAATTTTGGTATTGCTGAAATAATATCTGCTCATAATCACTACGGAAAAATCGTGATCGAAGAAGACGTCTCATCCATCCATGACCATGATGAGATGGGCGCCTTGTTCTGGCAGACTCGTGAGAGTTGTAATTGCTCCCACTATGCAGAAGCACTAGATTTTAATTTAAACGTTACCAATTTTACTTTCTTATGATTTGGCATGTCCATCTAATCAAAATTCTCTACTTCGGCTAGCCAATGGAGGAAATCTTTTATACATAATAAACCATTAAAACTAGGAAGTTCAGCCTTACCTCGATAGTGTCTTTCAGCATGATCTACATGATTACCTCCATAGATTGGTCATCGAGCAAAACCTTCATTAAGGTCCTCATCGCTGGAACTTGAATCATCTGGTATAGCCCTATGGTTTGCAACTGGTAGTGCTCTACAAAAATTGGGGTTGTGCCGTATAGCAACCACGGGCGGTGGACTAACCATAAGCGGTGGAGCACCGCCCAGAGTTTGAGGAGAAAGTAGCATATTTGCAAGATGGTCAAGGGTTGCCTACAGCCCTTACATGGTCAACTAACCCTCCTGTTGAAAAGCTTCCATTCTTTTCGCAAGATCACGAATCCCTAAATCACTGTCTATAGGATTTTGACTCATACCTTCGTTGTTTGCCATCAGCCCGAGAGGGATCCTCGCTTTGATAACAATTGACGCAGGGATGAACGTGATGAGGTCGATCACCGTCTTCCTCAAGGATAACTACTCCGAATCTGCTGAGCTTCTCTGGACTCCTCACAGAGACTTCTCGAATTCACGAGGAAAGAAAGCAAGAAAATAGAAATAAATTCTAATAAATTCAAATTTGATTAATGAATGAAATAAACGAGTTCACAACCCTTTAAATAGGGGCACCAAGTAATATGAGAGAAATAAGAAGCAACTACAACTAAAACTCCTAGAATTTGCAACTTTCCATAAATAATAAACTTACTATTTATAGACGGTCGTGATGTCTACTAGTGCACTAGGTTTTCGGCCAAAAATAATAAGTGTCCTATTTAGCTTCACCAAACTATTCTCCTAATTATTCTAAGCACTTTTCATGTTGGACACAACTCCTAAAGCCCAATGGATGAAGAGTTATAATTAAACTATTTATAGTAAAAACGGAATTAAAATAGGGAACGACCGTCAATCCGGGGGTATTTCACAAATTTGGCTTACGCAACCCAGCTTAGCTGGGTTTGTTGGCAAAGTAGCTCGTTCTACCCCAAAATCATATATTTTACACTTGATAACTCATTTCGGATTGTACATACGCTCATTCTAAGGTCCGACGGTTCGGATCACTTCTGTCGTCGACCGGGCCTTTTCTTATCTATCTTGGCCATGAAACTATCCGCGACATGCTCTACATCACTAAGAGACCGTGCATAATTTTTTAATATTGCTAAGTCAATGATGTCCAGTGACACATGACTACGTTTAATTGGTTACACATAACTTCAAACATTCAAGCGATGCATTAAAAAGAAAGAGCCATTTAAAAATAAAAACAGGAGCACACACGATGACGTAATGGTTGGCTGGATCCTTCTCAAAACATAAGTGTAATGAGTCGGGCCCACTAGCCAATCAGTCTTTCAACACCGAAAGCCAAGGAACCATATGCAAGGCCACTACCTGACCCAAGTCTATATATATATATATATATATATATATATATATATATATATATATATATATATATATATATATATATATATATATATATAAAGAATGAAGAGCTCTTGACTCTCACCAATCCAAACATAATAAGCCCATGTTTCAACTCAACACCGCCCATTAAATCTTTTATCCCACATGAACGCTTGTCTTAGCTTAGCTTTGCCAAGTTTAACCTATATATTTTTGTCTACCACCATGCTTCAACAACTTCAAATTGATTAACATAGCTTTAGTTTAATTTATCCACTTTAATCTATCACATTATTGCAATAAGTCGGGCTCAGTGTAGTTTTCCCCACGACCTCATTATCATAACACTTAAATTTTAAGTCTTTAGTGACTCTTTTAACCACAACCTGCTAACCAGATCATGACTATCTCAGGCCCATCTAAGTTTTGATGATTATATCATGACCTTTAAAGTCTAAGAGACTATCAATCGCCACGGCCATTTTCGCTCACTCGAATTGACATCGATAACTTATTATTATTATTACTTTTTTATCGATTGTATTACATTCATGTTTAGTTCAATAAAATTGACACTAACCTTATATTTTACGTTTTATCTAAATGTTTATTTTGTTGAACAACAACAAAGCCACCTTCATTGTGATGAATTTTGTTGTCTTCAAGGTAAAGAAGAACTCGTACAAAGGACTAAGTCTCATCTTCACAAATTGTCTAAGTCCTTGTTAATATGTGGTCGAGTAGTCAAGTTAATTTTCACATTTTAAAATTTGGTCCCAGTATGACTATTTTCGTGCTTGAGATCACTATGTGTTGGATTCAATTCGAGTCGAATAAGACTTTGACACATCTGGCATATATACACTTGGACTTGCATAATTAAAATCGAGTTATTCACTACACGCGTAGCCACATGTCAAAATTTAAGCTCAACACTATCATAAAATCTCAATGGACACCGTTCTCTAGTATTAACTGTATGGACACATAGTTGCTCTTGTTGCTACGTATTATAGAGATGGTTTCTCCTATGCTCTATCAACAATTGGGCCATAAATTTGGACAATTGCTATACAACTACACTAAGCATATTATTTAAATGGTCATCCCATGCTTCTCTCATAAGGGCTAATCTAACATAAACAATTATTTTTTTAGAAGGCCTATGCACTACTAAACAAATATAAGAGCTAAATCAAAGTTTGCTAGGGTAAGGCGGAATTGGGTACCACCCCCAATATTTCGTAGCTAGAGTTTAGAGACAAAAGTCATGTCAAAGGATCTGTGCAGTCCATTGTATTCTATATGTTTTATCCATGCCATCTATCTATTTCTATAGATAATTTTAAGGAATCAGCTCAGAAAGGAGGCATGTCGAAGGCTCAAGTGGACCACACCACATTAAGCTGTGGGGATTGAACCCTCATGGCTGAAAACATTGTAAGGCCCACCGTGATGTTTATTTATAATCCAGCCCACTCATAAGGTCACACCGACCTATATGAAGGGAAACGGTGGATATCAACACCCCGAGAAGTTTTCAATAGGCTTTAAATCCCCGGTGCTTCATATGGTGAGCCTTTGATCTGATTTCTTTTTTAATAATACCTAAATGATCTATCAAAATGCATGAACAACGTGGATAAATATATAGATCACAGTGGGCCCACAGACCCTAATGACCTACCTTCTGGAGCCATATTTATGGGGGTAGTGCCCAATCCACAACCGTCCGAATACATCCCTACTCGTTGAATTAGGATAAGCTAGGGTTATTGTAACATCCCGAAAAATCGAGGGTCGAGTAGTAACTCAACTCTCGAGTTTCCAGAACATCACTTATGCAACATAGATAATGATGATTAAATGTTGACTGTATTAGAGTAGTGAACATGAGTGAGATTAAGCCAAACAACATATCATACTCCAGAGACAGTTAAATTTGTAAGCGGAAGACTGTGATAGATAGATAAAATATAAACTAAGGTGAGTCTCCAGAGTGTGATAACATTACCAGGTCAAATAATTACAAGTACATTTCTAAAATATACCAAATGTGTAAGTGTAATGTCTTCTATTCCAAGTACCATAGCCCCGTCAATACAATACCTGGTCTTCATAGACCTGACAGAGAGCTACATGTAGGAGAGCTCCACCTCAACATCATAGTAGTCCGACTTTGCTTCATAAGCATCGCCAACACCTCAAATTCAACAAATCTGGTTGGTGTGTACAAACCGTCCCGTAACGTGGGAGTGAGTAGCTAACTCAGTGGAACAATAAAGCATAGATTAACATGTTGTCAACTCAGTCAAGCAGTAATGATAAAGCAGTACAATCAAACACTCCCAACTACTCTTATTAATGCAAGTATGAATGCAGTCACGATGGATGCCCTCACCACACCCTCCCTCGTGCGACACCATCTTACGTTCGCGGCATGCTTTCATCCCTCAGTGCTCCACATTTTCCAAGCACATGCAATGCATGATGAGCATGATTACCGAGTTGTTATTAGTCCATTTCAAACAGCAGGATTGGGAAACTAAGGTACCTCCCTTGTATCATTCCCAAACATGATCCATTCTAGGGTCGTCAGTTCTAGTTAATATCAGACGACGGTGTTTTTCTAGGTCACTACAAAGGCTGTCAGGGCAGTTACGCACAAAGGTTACACCACTCCCCCTCACCTCTTAAACGATTCATCACTATACAGAAACAGGCCTAGTTCATACTCTATATACCGCAACAAACTCTAAGGATCACCGCGATCTCAGAGTATGCTCGAGGTCACTACAAAGGGCTGTCAGGGCTGTTGCTCGCATTCGTTACACCCCGCTCCCCCATCACCTTATCAATGTAGGCCAACAGCACGAATATAGTGTCCCATACCACCATAATCGACTCACGAGTCTGTTTGCTCACTGGTCACTACGGGGAGGCACGTAGCCCCAGCGTAGGCCGACAGCTCGACCACGGTGTCCCATACCACCATGCCTGGCTCATGAGTCTTAGCGGATCGAGGTACCATGGTTAAAAAGGATTTTACTGGTAAGTTTGGTACCCTAGGTTCAAGCAGTAGCGACCAAACATGGTGAACATACATTAGACACATCGGGTTACTTGACGGGCCTGACTAACTCGAGCGCACAATCAATAAACGACATGAAGTGCATAAGCACTTCGCGTGGCCTAACCACTGTCGCCAACTGACGACGTACGACTCGGGTTCGTCAAACGCATCCCACGTGGCGACATGAACCTCAGCCACGATCTCCAATCTGGTACCGACTGTCTGGACTATAGACATAGTCCCAAACTCAATCAAATCTCATCCATAGCATGTGGAGTAAAGCATGATAAACAAAGTAATTCAAGCATGTTAGTAAGCATGTTATAAAGCATGTTGTAAAGCATATTGTAAAGTACTACATAAATAAGAATACAAACACATATGTTGCAAAAGTAAGCGGTTTAAGTAAACAACCTCATGGAGGTAGTCATACATGTCTCTAAGGTAGTTGAGAATCCCATCTCAACATCCTCCTAAGGCATTAATATCTCAACACTTATTCACTCAAGCATTTCCACAAACACTTAACATACACTATTTCAACATACATACTGTATGTTAACAAACATGTATTAGGGCGAATCCTTTCGCCAAGCAAGTATTTTACGCGTACATAATATATTTATACAATAATTAACCATGACAAACACATCTCTAAAATATACATGTATACGGTACTTTTTACAATACAGAATTTCTACATACATAGTGTACATTAGTAAAACATGTATTTGGGCAAATCCTTTCACCAAATAAGTATTTTATCCATATATCGTATATCCATACAACAAATAATCATGTCGAACACACTTCCAAAAATATACGTGTACGGCATTTTCTACGAATACCTAGAATATGTAAAATTCCATATTCTACAACTTTAATCGAAACAGAAAACGGAAAGCACTTTGTACATGTGCAATTGCATGCAGATCATGAATCTATCATTATCTGACATTAAAAGCATTGAAAACCATAACCTATACACCTAAAGTCCTCACCTTTTGTCGTAGAATCGTAACGGAGTCGATAGGTTTGTTAAGCTTCCGTATTCGGCAGTTTGGCAACCTATAGAACGAAATATGTTAGCTATTTCATAACCTACAACTACCCAAGCCCCAAATCAGATTAGGGTTAGGTTTCTTACCTAGAAATGGAGCTGGAATCGCTGGGAAAGCGATTAGAACGGAGCGGTGTAGCTCGTAAAGCGGCAGGGAAGAGTGGCAGGGAGGTTCTCCCACTGCTCCCACACTTTCTCTCTCTTTTCTCTCTTCTCTCTCTAGGTTTTCTCTCAAATTCGTATGGCTGCAATGAGAGAGGGTTTAAGGTCCTTTATAGCCTAAAAACTCACCGAAACAGACTCCAGGTCAAAGTATACTTAGGTTATAACCAAACGGGTCAGTTTCAGCTCAACGGAGGACTTCTGGCGGGCGTCCTTGAGCCAAAGGTCGGACTTAAGCTCACCGACAATGGATCTAGGTTCTATTAATTTTTCGTTCCAGTAGGGTTCTCAGATCACGCGTGACGGACCAGTTTCAGTTCAACGGTCAGCGGATCTCGATCGGATTCCGAGTACATGTAAATG
Source organism: Magnolia officinalis (assembly GCA_021015155.1). Classification (NCBI taxonomy): domain Eukaryota; kingdom Viridiplantae; phylum Streptophyta; class Magnoliopsida; order Magnoliales; family Magnoliaceae; genus Magnolia; species Magnolia officinalis. The sequence goes on from JAJHSJ010000019.1 coordinate 24,859,899, forward strand.
TGTATGAAATTTCTCCTGATCCGAGGGTGTAATTTGGTCTGATTCTGACGGTCTGGTTGCTTAAAACTGATCCGCAAGCGAGAGGTGCCAGATTACTATTCAAGATATTTTATTTTGAATTAATTTCACATTTCTCACACTCTTCACTCCGAGCTCAAGCGAATAGCGCTGGGACACTATCTGAATTTGATTTCCGAGATGGTTGTCAAGCCTAGCGAGGCGGTCCTAGTTCCTTAACTTCGTGTTAATCGGACTTCCGACGTGCAGTCCAGATCTGTTACGGAGTTTCGAGATGCTCCCGAGAGCAGCCGGTAATGAGATTGATCCTAGATTTTAGGGTAACCTAGCATCAATGATTCTACAAGTTATAGGTCTTACAGATCGTATTTAAAGTGATTGGTGCTAATTTCATAGGCACTCTAGTTTAACATTAGCTAAATCTCGCCTAATTTCTAAAGGATTTAGTCGTGGGTGATTTCGGTCTGAGGTGGTACTTAGTCCTTTGTAGTTTATATATAAAGTGACCCAAGTTATACTACTTAGCTAGTTTAAGATAGTGTCTAGGGTGAAAGTACTTTGAAAATTGAAAGATCAAGGTGGTGAAGGGTGGAATTTGTGAAGAAAATGGTTTAAAAAGGGATTTGAGGCTTTAATTGAGTGTTTGAGAAGTTAAACCTGTGTTAGGATTGATCCATCGGCTAAGGACGTCTAATTCCAGGTTGGGAAAAATCCGGGCTGTTACAGTTATATCCCTTACACTTAGGGTTACGTTAACTGATCCAAACCGCTTACAAGATAATCACCATAAATAAAGGATGCTAATAGTATTACTAGCATTCTTACCATTTAACTCCTTAAGTACAGTTAGTCTCCTTCACCATTCCTTAGTAGGTCATCGATTCAAAAGTCTACCATTTCCCTATCTTACATGTTTTTTTTTTAAATTTTTATTTTTAATAAGCACCTGTTTATTGTACTTGGTCACATTGACAACTTCGATCACTAAAGACGACTCCCGATCCAACGGCTAAGTCCGACGCAGCCTATTACAGTACATCGGATGATGAACACTATTCTAACTACCACTTGATGATGAACACACGAGCTACCCAAAACCCGCGCATAAGAGTCTCAGCGCGACGACTCTATAGCAATTACCACAAAGCGTGGGAAGCGGATTGCATCCTTCCCTGCCTGCACGACAATCCGTCCAGACAAGGGCTCTGTCGAGCCCATCGTGATGTATGGTTTTTATCCATGCCGTCCATTCGTTTTTCCAGGTCATTTTAGGGCATGATACTAAAAGTGAGGAAAATTAAAAGCTCACGTTGACCATACCACAAGGAGTGGTGATAATGATATGAATGGTTGCAGCTTTCTTAGGGTCCACCATGACCATGACGTTTATTTGCCATCTAAACTATTCATAAGGTAATATAGAGAACTGGAAGAAAGGAAAACACAACACATAGCTTGATCCAAAACTTCTACGGCTTCCATGAAGTCGTTAATGGTGGGAGTTCAATCCCCACTGTGTGGTCAGATTGAGCCTCAGATCTACCTTATTTTTTGCCTGATCCATTAAAATAATCTGTTGCAACATATGTATGGTGCGGATAAAACGCATACATCACGGTGGACTTCGTATCTCTACTTGGCGGATTATCGTGGATCGGCAATCGGCGTTTGCGGCGATTATTACTTGCCAGTGACGTCGGAACCGGTGATGCCTGTGAGAACATGAACAAAGGGGACGACTCGACGTATGAATTTTATAGCCATGCCATTCACCTGTTTTATAGTTTAATTTAGGCCATATTTCCAAAACTGAATCAGATATAAATTTCAGTTGGACCCACCCCAGGAAACAGTGGTTACTGACCGTTAAAAATTTTTGTGGGCCACAAAAGTTATGGATCAAGCTGATATATATATATTTTTCATTTAATTTTCTTCATGTAGCCTAATCAAAAGATTGGATGGTGAAAAAACATTAGGGTAGATGCTAGAAAGCTTTTAATGGTGGGCGTTCAATGACCACTGCTTCCTGTAGTGTGGTCCACCTGATTTACTATTTACTTGAAATTTATGATGATAACTTAAAATAATCTTTTAAAACAGATGGACGGCGTGGATATACAATGAATACATCTAGGTGGGCCCTACTGTAAGGGTCTCATGCAGCTGGTTATGGGTCGCATCGTATCCAAGTCGCGCTCGCATCCGAAAGCGTGCTTAGGACGCATGGCAGGTACACGACCCCGCAATATCTCAACAGTAGTTCTAGATTACATACAGACGGATTGCTTCATGACACATCGGGAATTTATCCTCTGGACCTGGTTAATATTTTAATATTCCAATTCATTTGAAAGTCCAGTGTTGCCTTGGATGTATGAGATCCAACAATAAATTCTCTTAGATTAGAAAAATTTCAACCCTTTGATCACTTGACAATTTTCCTTTGAATATGATCGGTTTTTATAATCTTTAAATAATAAAGCAGTCGAAAGATTAAATCCAAGACCTTTTTTGTTTATCATTCCTCCACAGTAAGATCCATCGGATAGACGGTTTTGATCATTGAAAAGATCCGGATTGAAGCAGCCAAAGTGCCGATGTATGCTATTGTAATACGTCGGATGTATTATAACAAACCTCTCTCCATGGTCCGGTCTGAGAATTCTCTCTCCTATATTCTCGTCATTCCCCCTTGCTAGATTTCATTTTTCAGGTATGTTACTGCAATCCCCCGTCTCCCGCCATTTCTTTCTTCTTCCAAAACCACACATTCCTATCTCAGAAAACCCTAATTCATCACCCTCTTTATAAATCCTAACTCCAAATCGTCCCGCAAAACCCGATTTTCTAATTCTCCCCTCAAAGCCGTAGCTTCGAAACCCATCTCCAAAACCCTAGCGCTCAAAATCCTACAAAACCCTTTTACTAGGTTTTTTTCCTTTTCATTTTTCATGCTGTGATGCTGTCCCTAATCGCCCCCGGCAAGATCAACCGCCTCGAGCTCGAGAATTTCAAATCTTACAAAGGCTTCCAGACCATTGGCCCGTTCTATGACTTCACGGCGATCATCGACCCCAATGGCACCGGCAAATCCAATCTCATGGACGCCATCAGCTTCGTCCTTGGTGTGCGGTCCGGCTAGCTTCGTGGTGCGCAGCTTAAGGACCTTATCTACGCTTATGATGACAAGGAGAAGGAGCAGAAGGGGTGGAGGGTGTTCCTTCGGCTTGTTTATCAGATGGTGAACGGATCGGAGCTGCAGTTCACGCGGACAATCACGAGCGCTGGTGGCAGTGAGTATAGGATTGATGGGAAGGTCGTGACGTGGGATGAGTACAATGGGAAGTTGAAGTCACTTGGAATTCTTATCAAGGCGTGGAATTTCCTTGTTTTTCAGGTGATTTTTGTTTTCTATGCTTCTTTTTTCTTTTTGAAAAAATGGAGTAATTTTTGATAGAGGACTTGATTGTTAGTGCTAAACCACCGAAAGGTGGTTCCTTAACTGTTTATGTGTTACTTCCAATGGTGGGTAGAACCATTCTTCCTCGGTATTCTCACCATCAATGGCAGGCGCTTCATAAATCGTGCAATCTTAACCATCTGACTTGTAGCCTGGAAACTGATAGTTAAGGCCAAAAGGGCCCATGGTTCATGTTCAGCAAGCACAAGTCCATTTTGATAAGTAGTTTGTTGGTTGTCGTTCAGTGGGTGAAATCAAGAGATTATCTTCAAGATGGTTGTAATCCGGTGGCCCCTGATTACTACTTGTTCTTTTTTTAAAATTTCAAAATTATTTAATAGTCGTTGCTTACTATGCTGTAATGATTTCTTCTCAGTTTGATATCATTGGTACATTGATGCCTATAGCTGCTTCTTTATTTGCTTTATGTCAGATCTTATTTCCAATGTAGATAATTATAGAAAGGGTACTGGATTTAACCCCAAGTGTAAAATGCTGACTTGCTTCATCGGTGTCATGCTGGCTCACCTCATTTGAATTCCAAAATGGCTATTTCCAGCTTTATTTCTATTCAATAGGTCAAGTGGCCACTGTCTGTCATTTCTTCCGTCTATCATGATTCTATGCATGATGGCATATTGCTTCTGAGCGTTGGTTGTTTCAACATTAAAAAGTTGCTTTGTTTCTCTACATGCTCATATGTAAGATCCAACAGTTGATGGATTATTTGCATTGAACTTCCATATCCTGACTATGTGCACTTGTGAGTGTGACAATGTCGGAATGGAAACCCCAAAGATAGATATTTGTGAAATATAGCTCCATGCTGCTAGTATTGAATACATCTCCCCTACGAGGTATCAACTTGTGTCGGGAACTTGGAAATGATGTTTTAGAAGGCATGAAGAGGAGGTGAAGTGCTTTGACCCCAGCGAGGTGAGTTGTAAGCCTCAAGGTGCATCATAAGCTTCACAAACATTTTGATTTTGCATTGTTAAAGAAAAATTGAGCAAGCTATAGAAACTTATGGAAATGAACAGGTAAAATAAAACAACAAAAAAATTCCCTCTATTCACCACCTAAGAAAAAGATACCTCTACTTCATTGTTATGCGAGTATCTCCATAGTATTGATCAATTATCTTTTGCTAGTTGGGTGGTTCACTTGTTATCACCATCACTTACTTCAACAAGTTGCACAATTTTTAATATTATTATTTTTTTGTAATAATCAGAATTTAATTGAAGAGAAAACTTAAAAAATCAAAAAAGAAGAAGAAGAAGAAGAAGAGGAAAAAACCAGGGCCTGGAACCCCAAAACAAGAGAAAGAAACCCAGGGGGATGCAACTAGATGTTGTAGCCCCTACAAGGGAAAATGAAAATGGGAAAAACGGGAAGCTTACCATTTTCTATCTATAACTAACAACTTTGTCCTACTTGCCCAAGATTTAACAGGACTATCTGACATTACATTAGCTTCTCTGAGCACTTGAACAAAGGAAACATCCCATCTAAGACACACATCACACACTTGCTCAATTAAGCATGCTACTTTACAGGGGCATGATATGTTGCTGACACATGATATGACATTGCTAGAATACAAGGAATGCCTTAGCATGAGTTTGGAATGCCATATTGTTTGTATTCATGATGAAAGTAACATTGTTAGAATCTCCTTTAAAAAATAATAGGCTTGCAGAAAATCTTTCGTAATCTTGCAAGCTTGAAGAAAAGCTAATGCTTCTGTTGTTCAATTTGCTTGTTACTATAGTAGTACTGTAGCACGTGCTAAGGAATAAAAAAAAAAGAGAAGAAAAAAAGAAGAGAAAAGAGGAAAGCCCTATTTGAGTTGGATGCCCATGTCTCCCTTTTTATAACTAGTTAAATCCAATATGGCTATTACATCCTTTAAGCAACAAAAGCAAAATACTTAACATATCCTAATCAACATAAACAAAAGATGATAAGAGAAGAAGAGCTATGTTGGCCTAGGTGGGCCATATCTACTTTTGTTAATAGCTTCCATAAAATTGGAAGTTCTAATCCCAACCAGACCAAAAATTTCTGCTATTGATTCACTATCACTATCTTTTAGGATGCTTCGACACTGGTAGGCCCGAGTTTACCCCATGAGCAGCTGTTAACCATGGGGCCTCCGACATCTTAGATTGGCACCATCAGCTATGAAGACATCATTCCATAGAGCTTTTTTTGTAGGAAGAGACACCCTAAGATGCGTTTCACCCTGCCGAGGAAAAGAACTGTTTAAAAATTTTCTTGGTAATCAGCTGCATGAATAGAGCTTTACTGGAAAAAAAAACTTTGTTATTCCTCTACCATCCATATGCACCACAGAATTGCATACAACACCATATTCCAGTGAGTCCATCCTTTGGGACCCCACACTGAAGATGACCATCTCCCGATATCTCTTTAATCAAACCCAGGAACATCCACTTATACCAGAATTGGACAGAATTGCAGCCCAAAGTTTCTTTGATACACCACTGTGAATCAACAAATGGTTTACAGATTCTTCCTCACAACACATACAACTCCTGTTAGCCACTTCCATACCTCTATTTTTGAGATGATCAATAATGATGATTTCATCAAGAGAGGCCATCTAGGAGAAGGCCCTGACTTTCAAAGGAACCGGAACAACCCAAATCTTGTTAAAAAGCCTTGATGCTACTGCTAAATCCCCTTAGATGCTTATTTCTAATTCTATCATTTTCTACTCATCCATCTCACCGCCTTCATGTTAGCTACCTCATCCTATGAACGTGTTGTTCCTTAATTGTCCAACATTTTGTCGAATAAAGCATGGTTGATCTTATACCCATTTTATAAAGTTTCCCTCTCAGTTCGATTGGTACACGACGATCACTTCAAACTCCAGAAGCACATCGCAATCTTTTCTACCTAGCTTGAATTTGCCAATATGCTTCTCAATCGCTCCACTTTCATGAATTATCGACCTAAGATACTGAAGGTAAAAGAATTACATGGTGGAGAGGCCCTATCTAGAATGCTCCATAAAGCCCAAGCGAGGGTATCCTTTCTAGCATCAGTAATACCGGGGATGTCCTCTCAGTTATCCCACTAGACGAACATATCAAGCCTCTATAGAAATCAGTACACAAGATAGATGTCAGTAACACTGAATGCTATTCTCCAAAGCCTCTCTCGAGATGAAAATCTGCGTACACAATCAGGTATTTCGAAGCGATAGGACGGGTTATATGGCGAAATCCAAGATGATAGGGGTTAATATGGAAGACGACGAGATCAATATATATGCTAAGACCCTCCACTGCGCCCCAGCCTCTCTCTCGTTTTCTTTTGTCGACTCGCCCCTTTTGTCGGCTCGCCCCTCTGCATCGGTCATCCTCCTACACACCTATGGGACAACATCATCTCCAGATTTGAAAACTACCTCGCGAGATGGAAGTGCCGCTATCTTTCCCTGGGTGGTCGTCTAATGCTGATCAAATCAGCTCTTTCAAAACTTGCCCCTCTACTTTATGTCTTTGTATAGGTGCCCATCTCCGGTCCTAGCCTTCATAGACAGACTTAAGACGAAACTTTCTCTGGTGCGGCAAGGAAGGCAATGAGATTCCATCTTTTAAATTGGAAAGAGGTGTGCAAACCTCTTCAGGAGGGTGGTGCTGGGATAAAAAGCATGAAGATAATGAACCGCACCCTCTTAGGGAAATGGATCTGGAGGCTGGGGATCGAGAACAACAGTTCTGGAACATCATAGTTAAGAGCAAATATGGGCTATCCGAGGGCGGTTGGTGGACCAGGAGCTCCTCCCTTTACAAGGCATCCTACCTATGGAGGGGCATCCTAAGCATGAAGAAAATAGTTCTTAATGGCATCGGCTTTAGCATTGGCAATGGTGTCAACATTAGATTTTGGGAAGACATATGGGTGGGGGACTTGGCCCTCAAATTCCGATTCCCTAACATCTTCAGGTTAGCCCTCGACAAATCTGTCGCCGTAGCTAACTGTTTTTCAGAATCCTCTGGCAAGACAGTGTGGAATGTGGCCTGTAGGAGGAACCTCCAAGATTGGGAGATTCCTGAATATACGGACCTTCTCCTTTGCATCTAACAATCTTCGCCCAACCCCCAGAGTGCTGACTCGCTGGTTTGGAGGCTAGATAAACAAGGTATCTTCTCCGTCAAATCTCTCTATGCGCTATCCCCTGTGCTCGGAATCAAAGTTTCCTTTCCCATTCATTTGGAGATATTTGGTTCCCCCTAAGGTAGATTGCTTCGGCTGGCTGGTTGGTAAAAGAAGGATTCTAACAATGGATAACTTGAAAAAAAGGGGTATGCAGCTCCCTAACATCTGCTTATGTTGTATGAAGAATGCAGAAACGGTTGATCACCTGCTGCTTCACTGCCCTTTTATCTCCAAAATCTGGGCAAATTTCTATGTGTGGTTTGACATTTCCTGGGTGTTTACTGATTCGGTGGATTCCTTGCTCCCAGCATGGCATGGTACTAGTTTGGACAAGAAGAGGAAGCGCATTTGGAGAATGTCTATCCTCGCTATTTGGTGGTTTGTTTGGACAGAAAGAAACGGGAGATGTTTTGAGAATTCTTCAAACTGTGCGGGCTCAATCTCAGATAGGGCGAAATGTTTAATCCTAGAATGGGCAACTGTTGTACCTCCTCTTAAGGACTATGATTTCAGTTTCTTTGTTGCTTGGGTCGTTTGCTCTCTCAACAGATGTCTTTTTCTTCTCTTGTATTTCCTTTTCTTATTTTTATAATCAAGTCATCTTTAAAAAAAAAAAAGGTAAAAGAATTACAATGTAGCCCAAGATATGTAAGAAAGATCATAGTTGCCAAAGCCAACTGCGATCGAATCCCATTCCATAACATCCGCCTTATCCTTCTTAAAACTCCTGATGCATTCCTGCACAGATCATGGAAGCACCGACTGTTCCTCCTCCAAGTCAGCTAATAGAGCCATCCTCTACAACTTCTTATCTCTATTGCCAACTCCTCCCCCATGTCACGATCGAAGGAACTCCTTTGACTTTAGCATCACCCAAGCTACCCCAAAAATTCCTAGAAATCTATGTCATAACTCCTTCGCAAACGCTCAAGGAGCGGAGCGATGGGTGACCGATTCTTCACTCCGCCAACATAACAAGCAAATGTTGGTGATTACCATCATCCTTTTCTAAAGGTTATCGACTATTAACACCTTTTTCCATCCCACCAACCATTGTTATCAAATGCGATCGCATATGCGCATACTTTGATGAAATCGCATATGCCATGAGATCTGGCAAGTATGCCATGGCATACTTTTGTATGCGATAAATATGCGATCGCATATGCGAGTATGCGATCGCATACTGCATATGCGATCGCATATTTCCCAATGCCTGGCAAGATTTTTATTTTTATTTTTTATTTTTTCAAATTGGAAAAACTCATATCCCTCCCCTCCATTTTCACTGTTCTTTACTCCAAAGCTCTAAATCTCTTACTCTTTCTCTCTTACACCTCTTTCTTTCTTACTCTAATCTCTCTACAATTATTTCAATTATGTTTATTTTTTGTATTTTATAAGTTGTGCTTAGTTTTTGTAAATTGAGTTGTAAGTTGTTTCAAGTTATCCATTTATCATTAAAATTTCTTTCTTCGAAATTTATTATAATTAGTTATCTTTTAATGTAGCTTATTGATTGTTTGGTTAAAATTTATCTAATATAAGTAATTAAATATATCACTTAATGAAACACATAAAACTATAATGAAATAAGTAAAATAACTCATCCAATCATGTGTACTAATGTTTTTCCCTCTTTTTTTTTTAAAGATTTTTTTTTTTTTTTGTTTTTGAAAAAAAAATGCCATGGCATATGCGATTGTGCGATCGCATATGCGAACAGCATATGCTAATCCATGCAATCGCATATGCGATTTGACAACATTGCCACCAACT